>CM022080.1:14353786-14953786 GCA_011114355.1 Carex littledalei | reverse complement strand
TAGTTAGAGAACTTCTACAGGTGGTCTCAGTGGTCCTAGTCAAAGTACTACAAATGGTTCAGGTGGTCTTGGTCAAAGCAATTAGACTCGGGATTTGAGCGGAGACCACATGGTAATGAAAAATATTAGTATTACAGCATCATGTGAACCGGTTTACAGTATTTAGTATTGAGGTTTACATAATTATAAGAAGAGGTTTACAGACATTCTTTTAAAGTCGTGACAGTTGGTTTTGAGGGATTGGTGTTGCGAGGCAATTAGTCGAATCCATTTTAATATAATTTCTATAAATAAAAAAATTCTCTGGATCTTTAGTTGAATGTAATTCATTGTAATGAATTTTGATATACCCGAAAAATTTACTATAGAATTGAAATTACTTTCGATTGAATTTAAATTCAAAATATTTGTAAATCACATCTAATATAATCTAATGATTAAGGTAGTCCTCTACACGGAAGGTCATATGTTTGAGACTAATTCTCTGCACTAGAGATGAGCTATATATGCTAAAAGAAATTTTTTGCAATCTTTATCAAAATAACTAAATTTTAAAATTTGATAATAGAATAATATAGACAATCTTATATTAAAAAATTTGGTTAAAACCCCCCAAAGGCTACTGAATTCGTATCACCTAAGGTAACATAATATTTCTGTTTGGATCTCGATCATCCAATCAGAATCCGTATGACTATTAAAATTATCCCGTATGTTCTATTTCGGATTAAATTGGTCTGGATTTCTATCGAACGACCAGGATTTAAACAAAAATTAGGTGCGTCATTCCAGCTACGCCACAACTGTTTTTTTTTCATGTATATTGACATACATGTGTGACATGATTGAAACAGTGGAGGAAAAACATAATAAATTGTTGATATAATATGAGCAAAACCAAAACCAAAACAATATTGTATATGCACATAGATCGTATTGATATGATGTTAGATATTTGTACGTATGAACTATACATACGAAACAAAAACTGTATATAAGCTTGATTAACACTTGGTGAACAAAAACTGTACAGTTAGGCCCAGTTCGGCAACGCTACTGTTGCCGTGGGAAAAAAAAATTACCTCTTGAGTGAATTTTTTTTTCCCACGGTGAACAGTAAAAAATAGTGCAAATTTTGGCATTTCCTATTCCCATTCCTATTCCCAGCGGGCTGCCGAACGGGCCCTTAGAGTTCAGATGGAGACTGTTTTCAATGGGATGGTGCAGTTACTCTTTCTTTCTTTTGCCTTGCTGCCGTCACTGCTGCAGAAATGACAATATACATTAGTTTGTTTGAGTCAACCAGACTTGAATCAACCAACAATTGGTTTAGTTCCAATTTGAGATGACTGTGGCCTGAGGCTTAGAAATTGAGTGAAAACTCAAACCTCTCAAACTACAAATTTTAGTGTGTATTAACTCGTATACAGCTGCAAACAAATTCAGTGTATATAAAAGTGATTTGCTTACATGATTTGAGGCCCAAGCTGACCAAACTGAAAATGATTTCTTAAATTCAATTTCAATCAAGCACACAGCTAAAATTAGTAAAAAAAAAAAACAGCAAAAATTGTAGAGTTGAGGCTTAATCAAAGCAAATCTGATTTAAATTGTATTATTTAAACTAAATTTTGTGCTTAATGACAATGTAGCAAAGCCCTTTCAAAACTGAACCAGTACAATAATGAGCAGCCAATGTGGATTGAATGTTGTGGTGGGTTTTTTCAAAGCTTCAGAAAATGAGAAATCATTTTATTTCTCAGATTGATCCTCATTTTCTGAAGAAAATAATAAATCCTTTGTTAAAATAATTTCTCAAATAAGACAAAATTATATTTATTCATCAAACACTAATATAACGATGTTAATATCAAGTACCAGTACATTTCACTACCTCGAACGAAAGATTAAGCTGGATTTAAGTTCCTAATAGTCTAATACCCTTTGGATCAGTTAGGTTTAAGGCATGAAAATCAACACAATTTCCATTAGCACCCCCTTGCCTTTGGATGATGTTTCCTCAATGTCCTTATTGGCAATGCTCTCCTTGCTTTTTCCATCTTCTCCAGTGACCACCTTTTTATCATCTTTTTTGCTTGCCTTCTCAGCCTCGTTTGGTTTCTTAGTACCTACAGCTTTTGTTGCTTCTTAACAAAAAAGTGGAAAGAAAGAATTAAACAAAAGACCCATCAAACAAAATACCTGAGCAAAGACATGGAACCAAAAGCTTTACTAATACAATATCAAGCACAAACACACCTCCAATTTTCTTTGTTTTTGCTCAAAGCAGGAGCTTCTTTCTTTCTCTTTAAATCCTGAATAGATAAACATAAACAGATGGTGATTCAATCCAATATAAAATGTAGAAAGAAAAATTAATAAAAGTCCTATGCCAAAAGCTTTACTAATACAAAATCAAGCACAAACAAACCTCCAATTTTCTTAGTTTCCTTTGCTTGCTTTTGCTCAAAGCAAGAGCTTCCTTCTTTTTCTTTAAACCCTAAATAGATAAACAGATGGTGATTCAATCAAATATAAAATTTAGAATAAGAAAAATTGATTGAAGTCTGATGAAAAGTTAAACAGATGGTGATTCAATCCATTAGATTTTAGCAAGGTAGTACAGGAGAGAAGAGGGTAACGAAAACAGAGGAGGAGTTGCTTCTTTTATTGGTGCCGTCAAAATCGATGTTGAGGAAAAAAGGTTGAGCATTTACATTAGAATTTATTGTATTACATCTTTGTTGTATTGAAAGTAAGAAAGTGACTCAATGAAGATATAAGTTAGGAAAACTCTTCCCCTACAACTAAAAAAAGAAGAAGCAAATTCGTGTGCTTCTTTTTTTCTGAAACATTTGACTCCAATTTTTATTATTTGAAACACCCAACCAATTGTGCTGGTAGATGAAACAAATTTAACCTTCTCCAGTAATTCAACTGGTCTTATGATCTTCTGATATCAATGGAAAGTTGAACTAAACACAATATCATATCAACTGTTTCTGACCCTGTTTGGAACCAATCAAATGTTAACAGTGAATAGAACTAAAGATCAAGTAGGTAAGAAACAGTTGATATGAAGAAGTTGAATTGCATAAACGGAAAAAGAGAGAAGAAATCGACTCTTTGTGCTCCTGCTGGTAACTTGCTTAAATGCACAAAGATTTCAGACAGGTAAATTGCATGAAGCTTACAAAGGGAAATTGCATATCTATTATCAAATTAACATAATATTTGTTTTTCATAAAATGCAAGTGACGACATACTTAATGAAGAGAGCTTTTATTTATACCTACCGAAAGTTTACTGGCTCAAATGCAATTTGGCCAAGTAAAAATGACGAAGATATAGGCTAAAAAACAGTTGCTACTTGCTAGTGATGTTCTTAATTTCCGAATTGTATTGCACGTATGGTGAATTTGCAAAATTACCAGGTTATGGCTTTAACATTATAATCAATGACCTTGAATTAGCACTTTAAACAAATTCGTTGAATGTTTACTGTTCTAAAACAGAAGCGTATGTACAAAGTTTCAGTTTAACAAGCTATACCTTTTAAACTTTGGTACACCTTTCGATTCGGATTGCAAGTGTACAATCCTATCGAGCAGTATATTCAGGTATCGATCCACAGGACGGTTTGACAATTACTGGACTCTACTTAGATTTATAAAATACTAGAAGTTCTGCAAAAGTTGTTGTTGGTTGTTTAATTTCCTAACAGATGTAATAAGAAGATTTAAACAGTAAGGTGGTTTTAATCAAAGCTAAAAGACGTTTCCAGGGTTATGACTTCATCTCAATTCTGTCGAGGTACCCAGTCCGTGTAGTGTCCTACACGGACCGTGTCCAATGTACACGAGCCGGGTACTGTCGTACACGGTCCGTGTGGCCCCCGAGTGAATGCAGTAGCTACTATTTCTTTGTGTTGTTCCTTTGTGTAGGGTTCTGCTGACCATACCTAATGTTTCTAAACCTTAACTGTCGTTTGTTGGTTCATTAACTTGGTATGGAATTGCAATATCTGCCCTCGTCGGGTTATAGACCTCAACTGTCGTATATTGGTCCGAATTACCTAGTTGCTTGTTTGGTATACTAAAGGTAACATCTATCCGTCGATATGAGGAAATGTTCACTGTCATCTACTATTTGGTTTCACCTTTCGGATCACTAATCCTACCTCATGTACTTAGTTTGGTTGAGAGATTTTAAGGGCCAAAGTACCTTCTAGATGTGGCCATTCACCTAGTGGTAAACCAATAAGAATCAATCAATTTAATCTAAGCAATTGAAATCAAACACAATCAAGCAAACACAAATTTCAACCCAAAATTCAAGTAACTAGCATACAAAACAAAACATTCGATCACATCACAACCCTAGAAACTAAGAAGTCTACTCAAACATAGTTCTAAAACAGATAAAAAAGATGATAAAGATAGTGCTCATGGAAAAACTCGAAGTATGCCTCCCCTGTTGCTCAGGATCTCGCCTATATAGCAGCTCTGCTGACCTTCCTCCAATTGGCCTCTATTTCCAAAAATCAATTATGTTTCCTGAAATGCTTTACACGGTCCGTGTGAAATAGTACACGAACCGTGTGCCTATGTCTCTGGCTCAGTTTTGTAGATCTTCTCGCAAGCTTTCCGAAAAGTGGTCATACACTCAAAACGTCTGTTTTGAGTCAAAATCTATGACTGTTTTAAGTTCAGGTGCTGAAATTTCAACATCATATACAGGTTGTGTGGATTGTGTCCTGGTCGTGTCTGTGGTCAGACAGAGAGTTGTACGGTCCGCATAAGAAGGTACATGGACCGTATATAAAGTCTTATTAATTCCAGATTCTTTCTCGAATTCGCCCGATTCCTACAAGGTAAGAACAAATACACAGCAGTACCACATTCTATAGATATTCAATGAAATAAACACGATTTGACAGTTTTAGGCACATGTTTTGGTACAAAGTTTGGTCGGAATATAGATAAGAAAGCGAGATATCATTTACCTGTTTAGGGAAGCTTATGCGATTCAAAATCAGAGGGAAGTTAGAGAAAATCGAGGGAAATTGTGAGTAGGCGTGAGATGACATGGTCAGATTCAGGAGGAGGTAAAAAGGCGACTAGTCTTACCGATCTCAAAATCAGAGGGAAGTTGAGGAAGATCGAGGGCGATTGTGAGGAGGCGCTAAGCAACGCGGTCAGGTCGAGGCAGAGAGTGCATTATCAGGAACATAACTA
This sequence comes from Carex littledalei, assembly GCA_011114355.1. Classification (NCBI taxonomy): domain Eukaryota; kingdom Viridiplantae; phylum Streptophyta; class Magnoliopsida; order Poales; family Cyperaceae; genus Carex; species Carex littledalei. The sequence continues at coordinate 14,948,549 of CM022080.1, read as the reverse complement.
CCTATAATTAAACCAAGAGAAAGAAAGGACCTCTTCAAATATGTAGAAGGTTCTGAAAGGTGCGATTTCATTGGCGTATTTATCTTTGTCCACAATTAAGGAGAACCAATTGCTGAAACCTGTTACACTGATTATTTTAAAGCATTATATATATTTTTGTAAGTTAGAGATAACAACAGAGTTCCATAAATATCTATATTGTTGTTTTCATATTGAACTGTACTGGTCTGGCTTGATTATATGCACAAAGCACTCAACAATTCTCATACTTGCAGCCTCCAACTATCATTCAATTTTTTTCTTGGGTCATTAACAAATGACAAGCATGCAATATGACAAGTCATGAGGAAAAGTACCAATTACCTTTAAAAAGTTCACATTGTCAAACCAATTTACCAAAGAACAAGTAGAAAAAAAAGATCTGTGTTGCTTTATTTAGGTTGAATTTTGGATAATCTAGTGGTTTCATTTTGTATGACAAGAACACTACAGTAGAAAGCGTCATTGAATCAGATGGGATGACGTGGCGAGCGTGGGAAAGGGTAAAATGACGCCTTTGGGTTCGGATCCCCTAAAGTAACTCAATTTTTGAGTTTTAGATCGGGACCGTCTGATTCGAATCCGTCACTCAGAATCGTCTCGGAATTCAAATTTGTCGCTCGAGATGTGTGTGCTCCACTTTGAAATAGATGGTCGCAAATTCGAATTGGACAATCCCGATCTAAAACCCAAAAATTGAGTTACTTCACTGGATCTAAATTCTGGCGCAATGGAGAACGAATTTGTGAAGCGGGAAATAAAATTGTGGGGTGACGCCAGCTGACGTCAGCTTTAAATAATCGGGTAAATTTCGCTGGAGGTCACTAAACTTTGTCATTTGTCACGAATTGGTCACTCAACTTTGATTTGTCTATCCATAGCCACTGAACTTTTATTTTGTCCCAATCAAGTCACCTTATAACTTTTTCATCCAAAATATTAACGGAATATAACTTTTCCGTTAGTATTTTGGACGGAATGAGCATATTCCGTTAAATTTTTGGACGGAATGAGCATATTCCGTTATAATTTGGATGGAAAAGTTATAGGGTGACTTGATTGGGACAAAATAAAAGTTCAGTGGCTATTGAGGGACAAATCAAAGTTGAGTGATCAATTTATGACAAATGACAAAGTTTAGTGACCTCCAGCGAAATTTACCCTTAAATAATCTGATCCCTCCATCTTGCATCTAACGGAATATAGTAGGGTTATTACTATTCATTCTACGGTAACACCTCATTACCAATTAAGGTATTTATAATGTGCAAAAAAAACCCAAAAAGGGGTAAATCCGGACTCCTAATAATATATAAATTGAAGTAGTCTTGTGAAGAACGAAACGTCGTGGCACCCGTAAATCGTTAACATATTGGCAAAATAGGAAAAAGAAATGCTACAACCCGAATCCACACCAATAATAAATCTTCAAAGAGTATTGAATTTGAAACATACCACGCGCTGTCTATATATTTTTATGACCTAAAATATCATACAGCAATTTAATTAATGCATAAGAGATTCCTTATCATTTATCGCAATTGTAAAATAATTAAATAAGTCTATCTGCTGTTTATATGACAACAATCATGCCAATAATAATTAGGTCTTGAAATTAAATATAAGAGGAACAAAATCGCAAAATATTGTCTCTAATTGACACGTGCCATCGCCTTTCATCTAATTAATAATTTATAATAGTATTAATTTTTAAATCAAAACTTTTCGTTAGTAAATTTTTTTTATTTAATTAATTGATTATGTCTTTCCTCTCTTGATCTTTCCTTTCAGAAGGAATAAGAAAAAAAATTTCTCAATACCTATGTTCGGCTAGAGAGGATTAAGGTCCCTTAACGATCCTTAAGCTTTTATTCCACGTTCATCTATTCAAACAGGTGGTCCTTAAGCAAGATTAAAACATTTTACTTAGCACAAACTGTAAATACTAGCCCCCCTCCTGAGCGAATTCATATCACCGACGGTACCGTAATAGGGAATCTTTTACAATTACTTGATCTGGACCGTTCTTTTTAATTTGGCACGAATCTCAAAATCCAATAATACTGCCCCGTCAGTCAGCCCGAATCCCAAACCGGCTGAGAGTTAATCCCAAACCGTAAATAGCTAATTGTAAAAGGGAATCTTTTACGGTACCGTCGAGGATATGGATTCCTCCTGTCAGGAGGCTCCTGAGCATCTTGGCTTTCTTCAAACATCCTTAAGAGCCAAAAGTGTATTTTATTTTTAGACAATTACACCCTCAACGGCTGGCCTCCTTAAGGCCCTTTATATTTCTTTTTCATTTTTTATTGTCTCATTCTCCAGTTCCGAGTTGGGAGCGAGAACTATAGACAATACCTTCCTTTCACTTTCATTAAGTAATGAACTCTTGGCTCCCAGCGGCTTTCGACTATGAATTAAGAAAAGAATTCACTGAAGAAACTCATTCAGGAGAGGGAACACATCCCTAGGTACAGGAAAATAAAAAACACAATACATACCACAATGCTCTGGGGATTTGAAAATCAGTCTAAAGATAGCAGTGTAATAAAATACGCAGCCAGCAACCGCATAGAAAACGAATATGCGGACCGCATATACTACAGTTCAACTAAAAAAATAATTAATTAGAAAAGAAATTCAAATTAAATCGGATCCAAATATATTTATTAATAAAAATGCGAATCGGATCGTTATTAAACAAAATCCAAATCCAATATCTCATCCGGACTTGTGCCCAGTTGAGTGAATTGCTTTGTTGTTCCCAGCTTCTTATATATGCTCCAGTCCGCCTTCTTTTTTTTTTTTGTTTTGGAGGGGTGGGACTAAAGGAAAAGTATAAACCGGACGCTCCGTTGGATTGTGGTTTGTTTCCTTCACGCGGTTTGCTGCCTTCACGTGGTTTGCTTTTACAAAAATCTATATTGGGCCATGCTGTTGGATTGTGGGCTTCTGATATAAGCTCCAATTACAAAAATCCAAAGTACTATTTTTATTTTATATCTATATTTATTAATAGAGATTAGCCCAATCCGCAGGTAGTACTTTGGATTGTGGTTTGTTTCAATTACTGTTGAATTATGGGTTTTTCATTTTAAATTCATTTGTCCAATTTGTAGTAGTATTTTGGTCATTTTACATGTCCAATCCGCATATATAAGTCCGCATTAAAATCTACATATGCGGTGGCCTTCCGCATACCGCATGAAAACCACATTTAATAACATTTTTTTTTAAAAAGGCAGAAGCCCGTTCCATTAACATGAAACCATAATTACAAAAGACTTGTTCAACAAAAACAGGCACTGTAAGCCATGCAACCAGCGTAACTAGCCAATCACACAGCATAATACGCATAACAGCCAAGTTATAAACCAAGCTTGGCTGGTATCTAAACACCAGAAATAGACTAAAGTGGCAGTAACTAAGCCGCTCATTAAGGGGCTAAGGATATAGTCTAGATACAAAAATTGATAGATGTTGGTTTGCATTTGCTAACTGGGAGGCACTGGTGGTTGATATACCACCACTTCCATGGGCATATACTGGGCCAGGGGTATGGCATCTTCAACACTCGGCATCCACTCAGCAATCACCTGTTGCACTTGTTCCTTGACATTACCTGACCAGTATCCAAGTAAAGATTTGATTAGAAAAATAAGTGATCTAGCAGATTTAATGGGGGAATTGTTAAAACAACATTCATTACGATGTCTCCATAAAGACCAACAGACTGCACTAAGAACTAACAAGAAACCTGTTTGCTCAATCTTGGACATTGTCATGGCAAAGTCAACTATATCTTCCAAACAATGCCAAGTAGTCATAAACTCTTGACTTTTACCCAACCAGAACCAGACTCTCTGAGCTAGTGAGCAAGTGAGAAATAGATGGCTAATGGTTTCTGGTTCATTACAGAATTGGCATGTTGGTTCCCCAGACCATCCCCTAATTAACAGATTATCTTTTGTGAGAATGGAGTTATGAATAACTAACCACATAAACACTTTAATTTTTGGTGGGACAGGTAGAAGCCACCAGATCAGTTCTGGTAATAAAGGTATAACCCCCCTAAAATTCAGAAATTGATACAATGAATGTGTATTGAACTTCCCTGTATGGTCCCATCGCCAGGCGATCTGATCCTGAGGTGAAGTAAAAGACACTGAACTTATGATGTGCAGAATTTCAGCCCAGTCCCTCAAGTCAAAACCTTCTAATGGTCGTCTAAATTGAACTCTCATTCCTTGAGAATGAATAACTTCACTAAAGATAATGTGTTTGTTGCTACATTTGCTATAGATGATAGGGTACCTAGTAGCTAATGAACAATCTTGATACCATATATCAGTCCAAAATCTACAGTTGGAGTGACTACCTGGTACATACTGTACACTAAGAGAACCAATATTTTCTAAGCTAGAGATACTATTCCAGAAAGGGGATGAGGGTGTGTGATTATCAATATACTTATGGGTAATTATATGTTTCCAGGTGGCATGGTAGTCATTATTTTTAAATCTCCACCACCATTTGAGAAGTAAAGCTTTATTCATTTCCCTAAGATCTAAGACACCCAGTGGATTTTGTCATATGCCTTCTCAAAATCCACTTTGATTACAACACCTGGTTGCTGATTATGCTGACAAGAATGCAGAATTTCCTGTCCAACTACCAGATTATCTAAGATGTATTTATTTTTAATAAAAGCTGCTTGACTAGAATCTATTAATCTAGGCATTACTTGTTCTAATCTAATTGTAAGTAGTTTGGAGAGAATTTTAAAACTACAATTAACAAGACTAATTGGCCTAAATTTCTTAATCAAATTGGCATCTTTTTCTTTAGGGATTAGACAAATGCAAGATTTGTTGATTTTGTGTAAATCCAGTTGGTTTTCATAAAAGTAGTGAGTGAGAAGCATCAGATCAGATTTAACTAAGTCCCAAAAGAATTGATAAAATTTAAAGGTGAAACCATCTGGACCAGGTGCTCCATTAGGTGCAGATGCAAAAACTGCAGTTTTTAATTCCATTTCAGAAAAGGGCCTTTCTAGCTCCCATTGTTCAGCAGATAATAATTTGTCTTCGAAATCCCAAAAGTCAGAATTTAAGTGTGCAAATTTGCAACCAGTGGAACCTAACAGTGCTTTATAGTATTCTACTATATGGGATTTTATTTCTGGAATAGAATGAGTAAGGTGCCCATCTATTTCTAAAGCATTGATTCTATTTTTTTTGGATCTATGTGTAGCTAGGATGTGAAAATATTTAGTGTTAGCATCTCCTTCAGCTAACCATTGTTGTTTAGATTTCAGTTTCCATTTACACTCTTCCTCTTGATAAATTGTGTCTAGTTTTTGTGTAATGTGAAGCCATTGTTCCCCCTCTTCATTGGTAAGTTCCCTATGATCTCTGATCAGTTCTAATTCATGTAATAATTCTAGTAATTGAGATTTCTCTCTCCTTTGTTGACCAGAAAAGTTATAAGACCAGCCCTTAATTTTTTTCCTAATGTGTTTGAGTTTTTGTGTCCAACTTTTAGCTAAATCTGGTAAGGTGAGAGGGTATTCCTGCCACCATTTATGCATAAGCTGAACAAAATCTGCCTGTTCTGTCCAACTAGGATCAAATCTAAAAAGGGGGGGAGAGGGAGAAATCTCAGAAGAGGTTTGTATGAGGAGAGGACAGTGATCTGATCCATGGCTACTAAGATCTCTAATTGAACTAGAAGGGTATTTTTGGTCCCAAGCAAGGGTAGTGAAAACTCTATCTAAAAGTGCAAATCTATTACCACTGGACCACGTATATTTTCTAGTGTGTAATTTATGTTCAATTAAGTGGAAAGTGTTGACAAAAGTATTAAATTTGTTACTAATAGGCACATCAAAGTTATGTCCTGTTTTCTCAACTTTTTTCCTAATAGCATTAAAATCCCCACATATAAACCAAAGATCTATATTAGTTTGTCTAATATTTGATAATTCATCCCAAAAAGATTGTTTAAGAGACCTAAGAACTGGTCCATATACAACAGTCATTTGCCATTTAGTGTTGTCTATTTTATTTTCCAGTATTATATCTAAACAATAAAGATGAACTGTGTGTTGAACAAACCTAATTTTGTTGCTATCACAGCCCACTAAGATACCTCCTGAGCTTCCAATGGAAGGTACCCATAACCAAGAATCTATTTTATGTGACATACTTTTAAGACATCTGTTAGTAAAGTCTTCTTTTTTTGTTTCTTGGATGGCTAAGATATCTACTTTATTATTATCAATTAAATCCTTCACTATTTGTCTTTTCCTACTAGAGTTCAGACCTCTGCAATTCCAGTTGAGAATATTCATGGAGAGCTAATGGGCACACTAGATGTAACTATAGACATTGTTAAAGAGGAAGCTACTGGCTTAGGTGAAGTAACTACTAAATCTAGATCTTTATGTGCTACTTCACTAGATTGTTGAACTACTAACTCTAGATCTTGATTTGCTACAGCACTAAGTTGTTGCACTAAATCTAAAGTAACTGGAGGTAATTGTCTATCTTTAGTCTCTTTTAACCACTGATTAATGACATGTTCAAATTTACTACGATCTAAAGACTTAAGTTTGTCAATTATAAGTGTCCTATCCTCTATTGAATTACCTAAAGTTATTTGATACACCTCAAACAATGCAACTATTTGATCTATACTAAGTCTATTAAATGGAAATTTGGTTATAAGACTGATACCTGAGGAGCTGCTGCCATCAGCCATTTTCCTTTTCTGAGCTTTGCTCAGAGCAGATGCAGGATCATCTTGCACTGTGACTCGAAGGCTGCGGCGAGGAGCTGGGTGGGTTTGTCTGACAGGGTTATCAGTAACCTCAGGGGTAGGCACTTCAGTCTCTTGTCTGACAGGAGGGGTAGGCAGTTCAGTATCTGATAAACAAATGGCCTTTGCTGGTGTAGACCCTGCTCCTTGACGATTCTGTCGTGTGGTACTCCTCAATCTGGTGCCCACACCACCAGCAGTGGTAGCAGATTTATGCTTAGCTTTGAGAATGCCAGACTTGGGGGTTTTGATAGCCAGAGGCTTGTTGGTCTTCCTCCCCCAAGTAAATTTTTTCTTAGGTTTGGGTTTCGGCATAGGATCAGCTACCCACTTTCTAGCAGATTTAGCAGGTACACTATCAGATTTGGGTTGCTGGAGTAGATTCAGTCTCACTATTCGTGCTAGAATAGGCTCATCTTCTTCAGACATCTCCTCTGGAGGTTTGTGAATGATAGGAGGGGGGGGCTGATGGGTTGTTGGAGGAGGAGTGGAGGTGGCTTGTGGTGAAGTAAGGTGAGCAGTAGGTGCAGCAGTGGGTTGGTCTATTTGAGAAGCTGGGAACTCTTGTTCTATTACCATTGAGTCAGGAGCAGTGGGTACTGGTAAGGCCACTGGCACAGAATTTTCCACTGGTAGAGGAGTTGGGTTGGGGAGTGAACTGGGGCCAGCTTCATCGCGGAATCGAATTTGTTGCAGATGCTGCTCCCAAGCATGTAGATCCAGTTCCTCATTGATAAGCTCTTCTTCTAAAAAAACATTAAGCCCTTCCATTGGAGACTTGCCATGATCTATTGGTCTGGTTGAGTTGGAAAAAGGAATATCTGAAGACAGCATACGAATACTACCACCCCCTTGAGCGGGTGGAGGTGGGGGTTGATTGGCCGGCCCTCGCTCGGCGACAGGAGGAGGACCTAGTTCTGTGCGCTCGCTTTCCCCAAATTCGGTGCCGTTTGGATATGGTCGTCCTCTCTTTCTTCCAGCCCAGGCATTCAAGGGTTCGGTTTGGGCGGTTTCTATCTCAATGTCTAGATCGAACATTGCTAGCGTGCCAGTGGGATCTCTATAGGTAAGGATATGTGTTTTTGGAAGAAGCTTTAGGTCACAGACCGCTAGTTTAAGTCGAACAAAGCGGACGTCATACCCGCTTTGTGTCGCACAGTCGATCTCTTGAACGTAAGCTCCAAACGGGTTCAACACCCGATCATATTCAGAAAAATCGTCAAGGAAGATCGGGAAATTATAGATTCTTACCCAAACGTTTTGGAGCGGAATCCCTTCGCTGAAACTCTTCTCCCAGGCAATGATAGGGAACTGGACGTCCCCTAATCTGAGATATCCTCGAGTAGCTACCGATTCGAGCCATGTCGGATTCGGGGCCTTTATGAGATACTTGTACTCGTCGAACACCGACGCCACCCACCGGTGCTGAGCAAATCGGCTGCTAAGAACCGCCTCAACTCTGGCCGGACCCCAGGCTGCTATATCGTCAAGCACGAAACTCATCATTAAATTGGCTTCAATCGCCTGGGATCGAGGGGTAGCGGCAAGTAGCACGATCGGAGGAGTGATCGCCATTTCCGAAGTGGAGCGGAGGTGTGATCGAGGCCGCTGTATCTGTGTAGGAGATGGAGTGTTGGAGGATCTAGGTTTAGCAATTGGGGCAATGGGGGGATGAAGAGTGGATTTGCGGCACTCAGATGCTTTGTGACCTAGTCGGTTACACGCGAAACATAATTGTTTGTTGCGGCACGATCTCGCTAGGTGACCGCGATCTCCACAGCGCATACAAATCGGACGGTTTGATGTAGATTGGGATCGAATCTCATCGATTTTCTTTCGCACCACTGCTGATCGGGATTCAACTTGGTGCGTCTGATGTCGCTCTCGCCAAATCGCGATAGGCTGTTGTACAACAGTACTATACGATCTAGGCCGGATCTCATTCGGTGGGAAGCCCGCCATTAATGGAGCTTGGGAAGCCCCATATTTATTGCGAAAACTAGCTTGCATCAAGCCCAATCTACGTTGCTGGGCTTTTACAACTAGAGGCGCTGCCATATTATTGTTCTTCTATTTTTTTTCAGATTTTCTGTTTTGTTTTCACCTTTTTTTTTTGTTTTTTCAATCTTTTTTGCAATCGCTTTTTAATCGCCTCTAATCGCCTTTTTTATTGCCTCTCTTTTTGCCCTCTCAACTGATCAATATCATGACTGAGAAGCTTCCGCTGCGAGGAAACGGCGCCGCGCTGTGATTCTTGCTGTACGGTCATCTCCGTCATTTCTTGCTGGGGCGGCCAATCCACATTTAATAACATTAAAAGAGAGTGATTTTTTTTTTTCAATTCCTTCTATGGAATTGAATTTTTTTTCTAATTCCTTCTATGAACTCGAGATTTGAAGGCACTATGTCTAATAATCTATATTATTTTAATATAATTTCTATAAATAAAATATTTGGAAACTCTACAGTGCATTACGCAAATGCGTTCAGCAGTTTCACAAATCACAGTGACCTGATTACTAATATATCTTCCATCCCCATATCTATCTACAGCAAATGAGATATGCGACCGGTTTGCCAGCACAGGATTCAATGCCAATTTGATTACTTACTTAACCCAGATAATGCACATGCCAATGGTTGAAGCCTCCAATGCATTGACGAATTTTAGCGGCACTTCGAGCCTGACCCCTGTCATCGGTGCCTTAATTGCCGACTCCTTAATTTGCGGGACGTTTTTGGTCCATTACTGTCGGTTTGATCATCTTCCTAATCGGCATGCATGATTAGTCTTACTATTTCAGCGTGTTCTAAATTAACAACTGCAGATATACGGTAGGGTTTCAGATATAAGCAATTGTTACATAGAATGGAAAAAAAAATTGAAATTGAAATCTTTTATTGTAGTTTTTCTTACTTCTTACTTACTCATAAAATAAAATAACTTCTAAAACCTTGAATTATGATAACAGCAAGAGCCATAATTAAAAAAAAAAAAAAAATAGTCAGATTTTGACTCATTCATTTTAGGCCTATGACCTTGGAAGTTGCCATAGAGAGCCAATATAGAAAGCCCACCTGCAGGGAAGAGGGAAAGGGGACGGGGTCTTGTGGCAGGATAAAGTATTTTTTTTTTGTTTTTCTCTATATTGTTGATTCTCTGGGGCTTTTATTTAAGAAATGCAAACTTGTTTGCTAGCGACTCGTTTACTTTTGTAAAATAAACTTGGGAGGTTATACGAATTTCGGAGTAGGATGAGACTAATACCAAGAGGGTGCATGGTATATGCAGTAAAAGACAAGACACAGAGGTGACTCTTTATTTATTTTTTTATTTAAGACTCCAACGAATGGAAGCAGGACTGGGATTAGTAACTATAGATTAGCTTGACATCTTGAACAAATAAAGTGAAAAAAAATCAAAAATAGAAAAAAAAAATTTAGTTATATTAACAGCCTTCATGGATTAACTTGACAATTTTGAACAAAATTTCTAATTATCATAGATCTACTCACCCATTCAGTTCATGAATCAAATATATTCTAAAAAAATTATAGTATAGTGTATATATATCATAAACTCATCGATTAAACAAAATAACATAAATTTAAAATACCTTGATGCAAAATTTTGAAAACAGGAGAGGAGGTTTTGGGGACTCCTTCGGTGGCTGTGAAGAAAATGGACGAGAGAGATAGTGCGGCATATACTTGAATGGGCTCCTCTTTGATTTTTTAGCAAGGTTTCATTGTTTAATTTATTTTCAATTAAACTATAAAGAGGTGTGACAGTTTGAGACAAAACAAACCGAAATTTTTATTTTTAACATTTTAATAAAATTCATTAATAAATTAACCATTGTTTTTGATCAATTCCAAATTTAACACGGCCGCAGAATGCCGGAGCGGACCCATATGGGGGGTACCGCAGAATGCCGGAGCGGACCCCCATATGGGTCCGCACAATGCCGAAGCGGCCCCTGGGGCCGCATAATGCCGGAGCGGTCCCCGGCCTATATATAGGGCCGCAGGATTCCGATTTCATTGCATCTCTTTTGAAGTTCGAATCCCTTCGACCTCGGGTAAGTTTTCTTCTTCTTCTCTTGTTTTAATTTTTAGTGTAGAGTAGTAATTAGGTGTAGGTTTAGGGTTTAGGATTAGGATTTAGGTTTAGAGTTTAGATTTAGGATTTAGAATTAGAATTGTACCAAAATTTAATTCGATTGTACCCAAATTTATTTAGAATTGTACCTAAATTTAATTCGATTGTACCCAAATTTAATTAGAATTGTACCCAAATTTAATTAGATTGTACCCAAATTTAATTAGAATTGTACCCAAATTTAATTAGAATTGTACCCAAATTTAATTAGAATTGTACCCAAATTTAATTAGAATTGTACCCAAATTTAATTAGAATTGTACCCAAATTTAATTAGAATTGTACCCAAATTTAATTCGATTGTAACCAAATTTAATTAGAATTGTACCCAAATTTAATTAGAATTGTACCCAAATTTAATTAGAATTGTACCCAAATTTAATTCGATTGTAACCAAATTTAATTAGAATTGTACCCAAATTTAATTAGAATTGTACCCAAAGTTAAACCGGACTTTTACCAAACTCTCATATTTGACCAAATATTATCCAATACAGCATGAGTACCAGTAGAGATATACCATCCTCCAGTAGGGGTACACAGCATGCTCCTACAGCCACGCCATACGAGATGTCTCAGTACATCGAGACAGCGTTGGCGGATGTTCCGGGTATCCGGAGTCGCACCGACAGGGTCAGCGACTTCTTGTGGTACCCGAATGCGGAGCATCGGATATTAGAGGCTGCCACTGGGGTAAGTAAATTTGTCATATTTATAAATTTGTCATCTCGAATTTTTGATGAATGAACTTGATCTGATTATTTACTTAAATGCAGGGTTTGGATGCGGTTACGGTTCGTCACAACCGCCAGCATCTACGGTACCAGTCGGCGTACGGGGGGGTTTTACGCTCGATGGGATTGTACCAGATATCCCAGATGGCCGAGGAGAATGCTGACGAGGGCTTATCTTCTGGCCTCGTTGAGCGATGGCGTCCGGAGACGCACAGCTTTCATCTCCCCCATGCTGAGATGACAGTCACCCTACAGGACGTCAGTTGCCTGTGGGGTATGACTATTATTGGGGAGCCGGTCACGGGCGTCGAGTACGGAGATTTTCGTGCATTGTGCTTAGAGCTATTGGGTATCCCGCACGAGGATCTCCAGAAAGCGAAGAAGAGAGGTGAGAAGACTGTGGTCTCGCCCAGCTGCATCAGCTTGGTAAAGCTGCGGGCGAGATTTCAGGTCTTTCCGGAGCGACCAGATCAGGTATTTGCTTGTACGAGATTCAATCATATTTTCTTGTAAGTATTGTTCTAATTTAAATCTATAACAGGTGGTTATTGACCGATATCTGCGCGCCTATATTTTGGAGATGATCACCTGTCGGTTGTTTCCGGATTCGCATGGAGATCAGGTGCGGCTGTGTTACCTCGAGCTTCTGCGCGACCTGTCCACTGCGGGCAGGTTCAACTGGGGAGGTGCCACGCTGGCATGCCTATATAGGTAAGAAACATCTTCTTATAAATATTTTCAAATAGTATACATCGTAGTGTAGTAAAGCTGACTTTGTTTTCTTGTAAAGGGGTCTTAACACAGCCTGCCTGAAGAAGAACAAGACCTTCATAGGACCGTGCATGTTACTACAGCACTGGTCCTATGCACATCTGATTGTTGGCCGTCCAGTCCTGGCTAGCAAGACAGATGTGCCGCAGTGGGGCAAGCCCGAGCCGGACAACTGCCCTGCATTTGCCGCCAAGTACTGCTATCCCAAGATTTGGGTAGGTGCAGGGCATGGCGCGTCTCTCGGCATCACATTTTGGAGACAGGAGCTCGAGCACCTCAGAGATGATGCCGAGTTTGTCACTTGGGAGCCCTACAGAGATTATGTAAGTTTACTTTTATTTTTATTTAAATTTTTTCCAGTTCGAATTGATATATGATATTAAATCTATACTTCCAGGTCGAGGTGGATGGCGCACATCGCTCATATCTTGAGATATTGCCGGAGCGATGTCGTCAGCAGGAGCGTTTCTGGCGTGCAGAGGTGCCGCTCATATGTTTTCAGGTACCGTAATTTATTTATGCTAGTTATTTACACAATCAACTTAATTTAATAAAAACAGTCTAACGTATTAATATATATAGATCATCGAGCACCATTACCCCGGACGGGTCATGAGACAGTTCGGGCTGCGCCAGCTTGCTCCGCCCCCGGCACCGATCAGCGAGAATGTCTGGCGAGCTCTGCACCATGCCAGGGAGACCACTGCAGACAAGGACTGGGGGATTGCTCGTGCCGATTACGTGTTCGAGGCAGGACAGGCAGATCCCCCATTGGCCGAGCCCGACCGTCAGATGGATGTCGCGCCAGTGTAAGAAATTTTATTAATTCACTACTTCAACTATGGCTTTTTGATTGAAATATCTAACATTTGTTGTAATTCGTACAGACCTTACAGAGATTGGTATCAGGATTGCGGCGCGTACACCATCTTCATTGAGGGCTACATCGTCGACAACCCGCACGAGCGGGTACCGAAGCCGAGGGATCGTAGAGGACGGATCCACGGTATTATCCCCGCCGGCGCACCTCTCGCAGCCACGGTATTTTTAATTTGAAGTTTCAAATTCAAAAATATTAATATTTACAATTGTACAACTTCTTCATAATTTTTTCATATTTTCAGGCATTATATCTTGTCAAGAGTTGCGTCATAGGGGCTACGATGGCCGTCACCAGGGGATGGAAGAGGCTCGGGAAGGTCATCCTCAAGCACAACGTACCCGCGGTGTGCCAGTGTGGGTACAGGGCGCGCCTCGACTCTCTACTGAGGTGCGCTGGCTTGGGCGGTGTTGATGCGGTCGACGACATATCTGACGAGCCCGATGTCTATGTCCCCTACACTGGTGATGAGGACGTGTTTGCAGGCGTCCATGATGCTGAGACGGTCGGTCAGGCGTTCGACCGAGGTGCCGAGTTGATGCGCCAGGCTGCACAGGACGCCATGGGATCCCAGGCTAGGATGCCTACCGAGGTATAATTTAAATTAAAATACATAACTGTGATTTTTTTCTTATTCAATACATTATCTAATTTGTAAGTTACTACAGGGTGGACACGATGAGGACCTGGGCTTTGATATCTCCGCTGATTATGGCACAGAGGGAGATGGACTGTATTCCCCAGGTTACAGTCCCACTCAGACAGTACCTCCTGCCTATGAGCCAGGGTATGTTCAGACAGAGCCCATCCCGCCGTTCCCTGGCCAGTCCTCACAGCAGGTACCTCACCCTTCCCTCCTCGATGACCCTATTGCCAGACAGGCGTTTTTATTCACGCAGGCTGAGTCTGGACAGACCACAGTTTTTGGTCCTGGGGTCCAGCAGACATCCGAGATTGAGGAGGTTCCCCAGGAGCCGGTTCAGTCTACGGATGTCCAGGCATCCAGCTCAGCATCCTCCGGAGATACAGACGAGACGCCACTATGCAGGCGGGGTCGGGGGTTTAGGAAGAAGAAGGCGAGGACGGTGTTTAGTCCAGAGCCGTAGATTGTTAGATGTTTTGTTAGATTGGTAGATTCTTATTTGGAGTATTGGTAGATGTTTTGTCAGATACTTATTTATTTCGTTGATTAGTTTCTTGTTTGTTTGATTTTGTTGTTATTTATTTATTTTGTTGATTTTATTATCTCAGAGTACACAAAAGAATTTAAAAGAAACCACATATCTAAAATATCTAAAATATTTCAAACGAGCGACCAAAAATACGATACGACCAAAAATCAATTTAAACTACATTCGAAACTAAATAACACTTAACATATATACAATTTCGTATTTCTAAAATAAAAAATAAAGGGACCGCTCCGGCATTATGCGGCCCCAGGGGCCGCTTCGGCATTGTGCGGACCCATATGGGGGTCCGCTCCGGCATTCTGCGGTACCCCCCATATGGGTCCGCTCCGGCATTCTGCGGCCGTGTTAAATTTGGAATTGACCAAAAACGATGGTTAATTTATTAATGAATTTTGTTAAAATGTTAAAAATAAAAATTTCGGCAAAACAAAGAGGGAAGCGGCAAGAATTTAAAAGGAGAAGATGCGGTTTGGGTCTCCTGTAGGTGCTACGAAGGAAAGAGGAATTAAATATGAGCTCCTTTCTAATTTCTGTGAAGAAAACGAATTGATAGATAGAGTCGGCAGAGGGTTTGATATAAATAAAGACCAGTGAGGAATCTATCTCTGCTGAGATTATGGGAAAAGAAAGGAGAAAAAAAAACAAGAGTGAGGCTATGGTAGTACTTGATATGATTTCAGCTACAAACTATATTTTAGGACAACACATTATTATGATTTGACTTGATATGATTTCAATGCCATGTGCTTTATGCCAGATTCCAATCTCAGTGCTGTTACAGAGAATTTGCACATTTTACTTAGATAATTCCTTGCAAAAGAAAATTTGTAGTTGGCCAGGTTATATTATTTTACAATGTCATATATACCAACCGTCAGTTAAAAACCATGTAACCCAGTTAGTTGCTTTAATAAATAGGGTGGGTTTGTATCTTCAAATAAATATAATAAAATTTGAAAACTTGATTTTGTTTTTATTTTTATTAAAAGAATAATGTAGAGATTTATTGATAATACATAAATTTGACTATTTTGACTATAATAAAAAGAAAATTATAATTTAGAATCCGCCCTTTAAATGTAATTTGTATTGTACTTATATGACACATGAAAACTGATAAAATGTCAATCAAACGACATAAAATTACAATGATTAATATTATCAACATTTGATGAAATATCAGATGTATTTATTTTTCATATTCGAAATTATTTTAAACATGCGAAAATTGTCAAGATTATTAATTAAAATAGTCATTAGTCGTTGTCCTAAAATATGTTGCATTTCACTTTGCTCTGTTTTTACTGTTCACCCGGATCTGGAATTTTCAAAGTGGCTAAATAAATAGTAAAAAAATTCCAAAAAATATAAAATTTGGTCTCCAAGCACATTTCAATATTTAGAACACGTTGAACGGTTCAAATCGGTTGTTTGAATATCCGTATGGCAGATTTGCTGCCGGCAGCAGCTGGACGAAATGCTGCCAGCAGCAAATTAGTCGGACCCTATATTAAGCCACTTTGAAAATTTTACATTTTTTGGAATTACATAGAAGAAACATATGAATTTTGGCTTAATATAGGGTACAAACATATTTTGTAAGAAACATATGAATTTTTGTATAGGGTTTGTACATTTTGGCTTAATATAGGGTACAAACATATGAATTTTTCGATTCCATAGAAGAAACATATGAATTTTTTTCGATTCCATAGCAGATGAAAAGGTCAAATACAAGCCATTCCACAATATAAGTTCAACAAGTTTCAAATTTTACTTATAATAAAATTTCTCCAATATCAATGGATATGAGTTGAATACATTTTGGTATGTACATGTGTTACTGCAGTGTTGACATTTTGGTATATACATGTGGTACTGCAGTGTTGAATACCAAAATGTACATCTGTCAACACTGCGGTGTTTCACCTTAGATTCTTTTATTTGATTTGACTAAATTTGGAGACAACATATTTTGACTCTATGTAATATTTGTAAAGAATGCATGTGAGCTAGTACAGTAGTGCGCATGCGCTGCTATAGTTTGTTTTTTTCTTTTCTTTTTTTGATTTGACTAAAATTAAAGTAACTTTTATATTTTATAAGAGGAAGATAAAACCAAACAAGAGCTATGTTTATAGCCTATTTGAGAAGAACCAGGACATATTTGCAATCATAACCATAGTATATTAAAGATATCATATGAAATCTCTCACGGGATCATGTGGAAATCTCTCGGCAAGAAACAGTGGTAGAGATTTGTCGTGTAGACCTCACAATTCCTCTAAACAAAAGTTCAAGTAGATTGGTCTAGAAATGTATACGGTGAAATTTGCACTAGCAATTTTTTATTATGGGATACTATTGGATTTTAGCAGTTTTGCTTCAATGAATGATTTTATTACAAGTCAGAGTATTGGAAAGTATAAGTTAGACCATCTCCAATGGTTATGTATATTGGGCCACAACTATTTTCTGCTTCGTTATAGATTGGTGTCTGGAACAAAATATGGATATGTATTACCAAATCAGATCTCAATTGTTTCCTAATGTTATGCAAACTTGAATACATCATGGCACTTACCTTCTGCTTCCTAATTTTATACAAAACCTGGGCTGAACCAAATCTATCAAGTTGATTTACAGGTATAAGCATAAAGGGTCTAACCGTTTAAATTTTTTTTTCCTGTAGCTTTTCCTTAGCGTTTGAGGAAGAACTCTATTATTTTTTTGGTTAAAAGTTCAGTTCCTCTTGTCCAACCATAAAATTTGCAGAGATCCCCAAATTATTTTTGTTAACATATATATAACTTTTGTTTGTTACAGAGGGCTCATTTTTGTTCAACTCGCTATTTTAGTTCATCACTATAAGCGGATGGGCCGCCTTTAATTGGTTTCATGCATGAGAGATTGAACCAACTTTTTTCCTTTTAAATAAGAAGGTTAGCTCCATAGAACCATATCTAAGATAAAATCTCAAACCGTAACTAGCTAATTGTAAAAGGGAATCTTTTACGGTACCGTCGAGGATATGGATTCAACCGACCTACACATGCAAATTCAATCTCCTACCGAATAATTCCAGGCGATGTGCGAGAGAATAATTTCACCAAATCTTTAAGTCGCGGAATGAATAATTCCACCGAATCTAAGAATGAGCGGATGAGCCTTGCTTAGCCATCACTAGACCTCTTCAATACCCCTCTGATAAAATAAAAGGAAAAGGACACAGGAAAAAAAAGATAATGATTTCGCTACTGATAGACGTACCTTACTGGTTGAATAGCGAAAGCCCACCCCCCCCACCCCATATCTCAGCAAAAGTAAATTAGAGAAAGCAAATAAAACACCCTGCCTCAACCTAAGCCTCATGCTACAGATAGGCGTACCTTACATGAGAGAGAAGATTCAGTTTGTTTATAATTACCAAATAAAATGTAAAAGTAAATTAGAGCAAGCAAATAAAACACCCTGCCTCAACCTAAACCTTTTTTTTGTAAGTAAATCACGGATTATAATTTTGTCATTCTTTTATCTTCATAGAGATGCAATACAAATTTAACTGAAATTTTTATTAATACCCCAAAAAAAAACAAATTATCAAATCTGCCCTCACCCCAAAATTATTTTCAAATCTATCCTAACCGCCCAGCCTCTGGGCGGTCCACTATTTTTTTTATTTTTTTATTTTTTGGGTGGGCGGTCCACTACCCATAGCTGACCGCCCAGAGAGGGGGTCCACTATTTTTATTTTTTAAAGACAATATGAATATCAAGATGCTGAATTCTAACGCTAAAAATTCGAATTTTGTTTTAAATATTACTTCTTTTAAGCATATTTATACTCAAATACGCTAAATTACTTGGAATTATGTTAAATTATGTTGAGTTACCGTAAATTATTTTAATTACGCTAAACTACGCTAAAGTACATTAAATTACGCTAAAATACGGTAAATTACGCTAAATTACATATGAATAGAGACGATATCTTTACTGAAAAAGCGAAAAACGACAGCGAAACTTCAAACAGTCATAAAACAGCGCTCGAGTGTCCGATTTCAACAAATAACCACTTTTCGAAAAGCTTGCAAAAATACGCATGCGTCCATGCCCGCGATGCCAAATTCTAAAATTCAGAATCACCAAAAAACTAAGGGAAGAGCCTCAAAACTTGAGTTGAAGTTTCCGATTAAGATTTTCATTTCTATTATTCAATCCAAGTAGCTCAGTAAATTAGTTACATAATGAACTTGTAGAATACCAATTTTTACTATTTTTGGAATTTTTTTACTATTTTTTATGATTCATGAAAGATGGCACAGAATCAGTCTACTTTAGCGTAACTTTGCGTAGTTTAGCGTAATTTACCGTATTTTAGCATAATTAGCGAAGTTATTGTTATTTAGCGTAATTTAAAGTAATTAAGTGAACGTAATTTAACATAATTCCAAGTAATTTAGCGTATTTTAGTATAAATATACTTAAAAGAAGTAATCTAACTAATTTTTTAAAAAAAATCCGAAATTTTTAGCATTAGAATTCAGCATTTTGATATTCGTATTATCTCTTAAAAAAACAAAATAGTGGACCGCCCAGCCACTGGGCGGTCTGCTATGGATCTGGACCGCCCAGTGGCTAGGCGGTTAGGATAGATTTGAAAATAATTTTGGGGTTAGGGCAGTTTGATAATTTGATTTTTTTTTTGGGTATTAATAAAAATTTCGGCAAATTTAATTGGGATAATAAATAAATAACCAAAAGATGCACTTTCTTTGACTAATTACCAATTAGACTAGGTACATTCCCTCTCTTCGCCAACCGATCTGAATTCATATCACCGACGGTACCGTAAAAGAGAATCTTTTACAATTACCTAATCTGGGCCGTTCTTTTAACTTGGCACGAATCGAAAAGCCCAATAATACTGCCCCCTCAGTCAGCCCGAATCCTAAACCGGCTGAGAGTTAATCTCAAACCATAAATAGCTAATTGTAAAAGGGAATCTTTTATGGTACCGTCGAGGATATGGATTCAACCGACCTACACATGCAAATTCAATCTCCTACCGAATAATTCCAGGCAAGGTGCGAGAGAATAATTCCACCAAATCTTTAAGTTGCGGAATGAATAATTCCACCGAATCTAAGAATGAGCGGATGAGCCTTGCTTAGCCATCACTAGACCTCTTCAATGCCCCTCTGATAAAATAAAAGGAAAAGGTAACACGGGAAAAAAAAGGTAATGATTTCGCTACTGATAGGCGTACCTTACTAGTTGAATAGCGAAAGCCCACCCCCCCACCCCATATCTCAGCAAAATCTAAAAAAGGAATACCTTACTGGTTGAATAGCGAAAGCCCACACCCCCCCACCCCATATCTCAGCAAAAGTAAATTAGAGCAAGCAAATAAAACACCCTGCCTCAACCTAAGCCTCATGCTACTGATAGGCGTACCTTACATGAGAGAGAAGATTCAGTTTGTTTATAATTACCAAATAAAATGTAAAAGTAAATTAGAGCAAGCAAATAAAACACCCTGCCTCAACCTAAGCCTTTTTTTTGTAAGTAAATCACGGATTATAATTTTGTCATTCTTTTATCTTCATAGAGATGCAATACAAATTTAACTGAAATTTTTATTAATACCCCAAAAAAAAACAAATTATCAAATCTGCCCTCACCCCAAAATTATTTTCAAATATATCCTAACCGCCCAGCCTCTGGGCGGTCCAGATCCATAGCAGACCGCCCAGCCACTGGGCGGTCCACTACCCATAGCAGACCGCCCAGCCACTGGGCGGTCCACTACCCATAGCTGACCGCCCAGCCACTGGGCGGTCCACTATTTATTTTATTTTTTTATTTTTTGGGTGGGCGGTCCAATATTTATTTATTTTTATTTTTTTTGGGTGGGCGGTCCACTACCCATAGCTGACCGCCCAGAGAGGGGGTCCACTATTTTTATTTTTTAAAGACAATATGAGTATCAAGATGCTGAATTCTAACGCTAAAAATTCGAATTTTGTTTTAAATATTACTTCTTTTAAGCATATTTATACTAAAATACGCTAAATTACTTGGAATTATGTTAAATTATGTTGAGTTACCGTAAATTATTTTAATTACGCTAAACTACGCTAAAGTACATTAAATTACGCTAAATTACATATGAATAGAGACGATATCTTTACTGAAAAAGCGAAAAACGACAGCGAAACTTCAAACAGTCATAAAACAGCGCTCGAGTGTCCGATTTCAACAAATGACCACTTTTCGAAAAGCTTGCAAAAATACGCATGCGTCCATGCCCGCGATGCCAAATTCTAAAATTCAGAATCACCAAAAAACTAAGGGAAGAGCCTCAAAACTTGAGTTGAAGTTTCCGATTAAGATTTTCATTTCTATTATTCAATCCAAATAGCTCAGTAAATTAGTTACATAATGAACTTGTAGAATACCAATTTTTACTATTTTTGGAATTTTTTTACTATTTTTTATGATTCATGAAAGATGGCACAGAATCAGTATACTTTAGCGTAATTTTGCGTAGTTTAGCGTAATTTACCGTATTTTAGCATAATTAGCGAAGTTATTGTTATTTAGCGTAATTTAACATAATTCCAAGTAATTTAGCGTATTTTAGTATAAATATACTTAAAAGAAGTAATCTAACTAATTTTTAAAAAAAAAATCCGAAATTTTTAGCATTAGAATTCAGCATTTTGATATTCGTATTATCTCTTAAATAGCGAAACCCCCCCCCCCTACACTCAATTATTCAAACAATAGAAATGTGATTCCTTGTTCTCCTTGTTCAATTAAGCATAATGGAAATCAATATTTTTTTCCCATAAATGGACCAATGAAATAATGAATAGAAAGTAATAAATCACTAGAATCGTCCAAACAGTACGATATTGATTTGCATATTGTTCTTTTTCCCTTAAATGGATCAATTAATATTGTTTCTATATACACATTTCCAATTTTGTTTCTAAACAAATCACTAGAATCGTTCAAACAATAAGCAGAGGGGAGCCGCCTTTCTAAGGAAAGGGGAGCATAAACCCTTTTCCTTTTTGTTCATTAGGGGGCGTTTGGTTCATGCTTTCAGAAGATGATTCCATGGCATGGTAATTCCCTGGAAAGCTATTACTCTGTTTGGCAATACTAGAAAGGGAATAGACACGGTAATCAGTGATTCCTTGCTATTCCGATTACCAAATCTGTGGCTATTGCGATAGCCAAAAAATTTGCGGAATTTTTTCATTCCCGATCGACGGGAATCACACGAAGCGTGCGATTTTTTATTTTTTTCATTCCGTCTCCCAACTTCTCTCTTCTCCGATTACGATTACAGGTCTCTCTCCGCTCTACCCGTCGTCAATCTCTCTCCTTCTCCCTGTTCCTCCTCCGTCGTGCTACCCGACAGCGTCGACCGAAGCTCCGATGCCTTCTCTCATAACTCAACTTCATTCTCAGTTTTTCAAGGTGATTTTTTAAACAAAGTTTGCATCTTTTTCTGTGATTAATGGTGGTTTATAATGAAAAACCACAAAGGGTTCATTATGGAACCGTGAATAAGTTTGCATCTTTTGCTTCCTTGGGACTTTTGGTGTTTGGTTTCTTTTTTGGTCAGATGGCTTCAGAATATCGAAATTTTTATTAATAGAAAAATAAATAAATAAATATCGATAATGAGAAAATATTTCGTGAAAATTTGATTTGTAGGAAAAATGTGATAGTCCATACGTCCAAGAGACGTTATAAATCATCACGGCCAGCTTAACGAAATCAAGTTAAGTTAATAAAAAACACTTCGCATGAAATGTTTAAACCACTTCCCCAATCCATTACTAAACGTTTAATATTCTTAACCAAGCATCAGAAAGAAGAAGAATTTAGGACAACCGACATACATAGTGTTTAATAAAAAAACAATCAATATTAAACAAAACCGTCTCCTTGCTTATTCTTACCCAATATCCAAACTGACTTAATTTGTTTTGCATTTCTCTGGCCGTGATAGACAACAACGGCCAGAATTTTTTTGTTTCAAAATTTCTCTGGCCATGATAGACAAAAACAGCTAGCTTCAGATTTTATTTCGGTTCATTAGCGGCAACTTGATTTTGTTAAGCTGGCCGTGATGGTCTGTAACGTCCCCTGAACGTTATGGAATATCACGTTTTTTCTACAAATCGAATTTTCACAAAATGTTTCTTCATTATCGATATTTTTTGTTTATTTTTCTATTAATAAAAATTTCGGCGAAAATGGGGGCCCTGGACGGAAGAAAATCACTGAATGCGCTAGGCCATAATGGAAAAGAGAAATTATTTCGGTTCACTGAATGCGCTAGGCCATAATTCAGAATAGTTATAAGCTAGGAGCCTAGAAACGAAATTACATATTGATATTCTTTCTTTTAATTACAGCAGAATTGAATTGTGAAGGATCGGTAACGACTGCAATGGTATCTATCATATTTTTATTTATTTATTATTATTTTTTTTGAAGATGGCATCTATCATATTAATTATAACTTAGAGAGGTTCATCCCGGATTTGAAGTTTCCATTCTGTAAGGTATAGCAAATAACGAGTTGGAGAGTGGCTAATATTAAAACGTTTGCACCAATCCTCTCGTGCAACTAAGTTGTTTTCGGATTTTCAAAGTTCAAACGGTCGATCCGAACCATTAGATGTTCACTCTATATTAAAATCTGCTTGGACACCAAATTTTACATTTTTTTGAATTTTTTTACTATTTATTAAGCCACTTTGAAAGTTACTGATCCGGGTGAACAGTGAAAACAGTGCAACTAAATTCTGGACCATGTGATCAGAAATTTTCAAAGTGGCTTAATAAATAGTAAAAAAATTCCAAAAAATATAAAATTTGATCTCCAAGCAAATTTTAATATAGAGATCACATCTAACAGTTCGGATCGACCGTTTGGACTTTGAAAATCCGAAAACGACTTGGTTGCACGAGAAACTTGGTGCAAACGTTTTAATATTAGCCACTCTCATCACCGAAATTTTTATTGTTGCCACTCCAAAAAAATCAAATTAAATCAATACCACCCGTTGGGGATATTTGTCAATACTACCATCTTCGCTAATTCAGTTCGCGCACCAAATAGGCTAGTGCGCGGACTGGGTTGGCGCACCAGCCTATTAAAAAACTCGAATATTAAAGGCCCCGTGTATTGGCCGTAGTGGCAAGGATTTTGATCGGACGGTTAAAATCTAAGCAGAAATATTCTGTTACCTGAGAGAATATGGCCTCAGGCCAGCAAGGCAACCAAAAGCTGAGGCTACAGCCGTAGTCTATGCATTTGCAGCGTAGCTTCTGTGGATAAGCTTTTGTCAACACCTGGCTCATAGCCTCCTTTTGATTTGAATGAATTCATCATATTGAATAGGTGCCATATGTCCTGTACTCTTATTTTTCTTCACTCCGGTTCCTATGCAGATTTGACTGGGAGGGTATTTGAATTCTTGGAACCCAGCACCGAGCATTAATTAGCTGTTGTTTGATGATGCGCCATCTTTTTCACGAATTCATATCACCGACGGTACCGTAAAAGGGAATCTTTTACAATTACTTGATCTGGACCGTTATTTTTAACTTGGCACGAATCTCAAAGCCCATTAATACCCCCCCCTCAGTCAGCCCGAATCCCAAACCTGCTGAGAGTTAATCTCAACCGTAAATAGCTAATTGTAAAAGGGAATCTTTTACGGTACCGTCGAGGATATGGATCCCTTTTTCACCCTGTCTGCGCACCAACTTGGTGCGCCAACCCAGTCCGCGCATCAGCCAATTTGGTGCACGGACTGAGTTAACGGAGGTGGTAGTATTGAATAAAGGGACAGCGGGGTGGTAATGAATTAATTTTGTTTTTTTTGAGTGGTAACAATAAAAATTTCGGCTCTCATAACGAGTTGATCAAATAGTAATGTGATGCCTATAGAGTGGAATGCTTCTGAAGCACCTAAGATACCAATAGAAGAAATTTTTTCATAGTTTGTATTATAATTATTGTTGCTTTTGTATTATAATTTTTCAAAATCACTATTTTTGAGGATTGTTTATTATTTTTCAGAATTTTTATAGCATATTGAAACACTGTTTTAAAAAATTCTAAAAAAATAGTTAAAATTTTTCAAAAAAATATAAAATTTGGTCTCCAAGCACATTTTAATATAGAGAACATGTTCAGCGCTTCAAATCAACTATTTGAACTTTAAAAACAAAAAAAGACTTATAAACATATGCCATCATATACTTTCTTTGCTGACCAAATAATTTTGTAATGTAGAAATTGACGTGCTTAAGGAAGGGTCGACTTCAAATATTTCTTTTGATATAATATACCTATACTCGATTTTTTTATTATTATATTTGTACTGGGAATTCATTTTTAGTCCTCTAATAAAACTTCAAGAAAAAAACTTAGTGAATCTGAGCACTTTAAATACATTTTTTTTTTTTTGCTTTGTCTTAAGTTTCATATTTTTATTCTCTAGTAATCTAATGTCATCACGTATAAATTGTTAGAACATGTAAACTTTTATAGTTGTAATAATCTGAAACATCCAAGACATAATAATAATAATAATAATATATTGCAATCTCAAATTTGTCATCATACCTTATTTTCTTCATGAGTATCCACTCATTATAAATTAGTGATCATGATTGTCATAATAATAATAATGATTACTATTTTTTTAGATAGATAGAAAATGACTGCTTTTGGATGGTTCAAAAATCTTTATATCAGTTGATTTTCTATCTATCTAAAAAATGGCAAAAAAAATGTAAAAAATATAAAATTTGATCTCCAACTATATTTTTTATATGGAGATCATGTTGAACGGTTCGGATCGATCGTTTAAACTTTGTAAACATAGATATTGATCCATAGCACGGACAGTTCTGCGCTTTGCAAAATACCATAGCCTCACTCCAGAACTAATAGTATGGTATCAGGATAATATTGTTCTGGTTGGGGTTATCTTATTTCCTTTTTCTGCTCCTCTGGTGTATTTGAGTATGAGGTGGACCTTAATAGCCTCTATTAATTATACCTTGATTTCAACAATGAATTAAGAGACCCAAAAAAGTGTCACACCCCGGAACCAGGGATGCGCAGTTAATGCCGGGAATATATAAGTTATATATATTCACTAAGCAATTACGATGAGATGAATGGATTTTTCATCCCAAAACCATACCAATTAATTTTTTTCTTTCTTTCAAATAAAACGGCAAAACAACCACCCCCTTTTTAGAATAATCCCACTGCACCGATTATTTCAATCCCTTCAGTCCCATTTAGAACTATCCCAATTTACCCCGATAACATTCAGTTCATTCAGATAATCACAAATAAATAAAACACACAAATTTAAAACATAAATATACACATAGTATAAAATATTTACACAAGTCTGGTTATATGGATATATACAACAAAATACGATCAAAGTACTACAATCAGTACCAAAAGTGATCATAAGACTATGGCATAGATATACCTAAACCCTCCTGTGGCTCACCGCACGATCCCGAAGCCCTAATCCTTCTTTCCTGTAAAACCCACGAAGGGAAAGGGGTGAGAAACTTATTCACAGTTTCTCAGTGCGGAATTTGAACAGGGCTACTGGATTTGTAAGAAATCCAGAATCCGAATTAAATCAGTTTATCATTTATAAAACATGAATGCAATTACTATAAACCGAATCTCAAATGAACAACTAATCTCATCCTTTTTAACGAAGCACCAACAGATTACTCAGAATAATTGGACCTAAATGCACAGTTATTAGGTCAGGTCAAAAGATAGATATCAGTATCTATCTTATACGGCTTAACCGTTCTATTCGTTCTGGTTCGCAATTAAGACATATATAACAATTCAGCATCTCAAAGAAAATAAGAAATCAGTGATTGAATCGGAAGCAGAAACAATTGGGACAGTAACAGTTTAATAGTATTCAATATACCACAGTTCAGTATTCCTACAGTCACAGTAATAACAGTATCCCCTTTCCAACCGGTACTGGAATCAGTGGGGTCATTCCCCAAATGCGCATATGGTTCCTGAATCAAAGTCTAGCGTCGACTCTAGACTTTGCTGTAACAGTATATATAGAATAATAATAATAATAACAATTCAGTACTGTGGTTTCATTTCATATCAGAATCAAAGGAACAATCAATTGAATAAACCATACCAATATGCAAAACCATAATAATTCAATCAGTTCAATCAATCGAATATGCAATGATTCAATGATGTGTGAAATCAGAATTTCAACATGCAGTTCATATATATATAACCTATTTAATTCGTAAAATAAACCTCAAGACAAATCCCGTGAACCCCCGCACCTGATGTGACGTTCGTGGCGCTTATCGAGGATTCAAACTGCTCGAGGTATCTCGGGATTCTCTTACTTGATTAATCGTACCTGTTATCACGCATATAAGTTATATTAAATCCTAAATATATCGATTCTTATAATAGTTCGAAGATTCGGGGCTAAAACAGGTTAGAATGGTCAATTAGGGCAAATCTGCCCTTTAATTGCGGTCTGGAAGGGTTTTATTACGGCCCGCAAGAAATGGAGCTGCTTGAGACCCGAGAGCACATTGGGTGATCCGCCCATCTTGCAGCCCGCAAGGAAATCTGTTACGGCCCGCAACTATTATACAGAAATCAATTTACTTGGTTCTCAATCCAATCGATCGAGGTTCGGTTACGAAGCTCGGTTTTGGTTATCATAAATTGAGTTATTCAAATCTATCGATATCGATTCAACACGAATTTCACATTTCCAACTAAAAACTCGATTAATGCAAAATCTAGGGTTTCAAAGAGACAGGAATAAGATGAGATATACCAAATCAATGAAAAGGAGATGATCTAGATCGCTTGCTCCGTTCTAAACTCGAATTCGCGAACTTTCGATCGATCCGGTACGCTCAGATCTCACTTTCTTTCTTTCTTTTCTTGGTTCGGCCACCCAACACACCCACGAAATTCACACAATGGATCGGTGGAAATGAAGAGAAGAAGGTGGTTTGATTAATATTTGGACTTTTTGCAATTTGGTCCTTCAAAGTTTTAAGTATTGAAAAATGGAAATTTTTTTTTTTTTGCATAATAGCCCTTGATAACTTTTAATATTAAAATTCAATATATCAAAACATCAGATTATAACTTAAAAGAATTCGTATTCAGTTTATTATTTCGAAACTTATTATTTTAAAATTTTACGGTTTCCACTACGTTACAAAAAGTAACAAAACTAAACTCATGCTGGCTTGTTTTTTTAGTGTAGTCACAATAATTTATATTCCAGGGGATCTCTGGAAGTGCGTGACAGTACAATATATAGGAAGCACCCTTGTGGAGTTGGTTACTTATTTACCTCTTCAAGTTTCTGCTAAGCTCTACAGTGCAATAGGGGCACTGCCTACAAAGTTACAAATGACGATGGTGCCACGCTTCAATGTATGGCCAAAGCAGTTGAAGACCGACTTTCCAAACCTTGAGGACGTTGGAGCCCAATCCGCAGGTAGTACTTTGGATTGTGGTTTGCTTCAATTACATGCGCATATCTATTTATATATACAAAAATAGTATTGTTGGATTATGGACTTTTCATTTTAAATTTATTTGTCCAATTTGCAGTAGTATTTCGGTCATTTTACGTGTCCAATCCGCATATATAAGTCTGCATTAAAATCCGCATACTACATGAAAACCGCATTTAATAATATTGAAAGAAATTGATTTTTTTTTTTCAATTCCTTTCTATGGAATTTAATTTTTTTTCTAATTCCTTCTATGAACTCGAAATTTGAAGGCACTATGTCTAATAATCTATATTATTTTAATATAATTTCTATAAATAAAATATTCTCTGGATCTTTAGTTGACTGTAATTCGTTCTAATAAATTTTGATATACACAAACAATTTACTACAGAATTGAAATTACTTTTGATTGAATTAAAATTCAAAATCTTTGTAATTACGTTTAATATAATCTAATGATTAACGCATTGTTCTCTACACAGTAAGACTAATACTCTGCTCTAGTGAGCCGGACAGTCTCATGAGCAAACGAGTTGAACGGTTCAATAAATTGAAATGAGCTCAGCCTAATCTGCATAAAGCTCAAACTCGACTCGAACTCAAATCTTATTTCTCCAACAGAGCAAAGTCGAGATTCTTTTACATGCACTGCTCATGTAAGAAACTGCAGTGTAGGCCCCACGCTGCATCATAGATCCTTTGAAAAGCGGAGAATCACCACCGCCGGAGATTGCGCGCGGGGACAGTGGATCCGACACCGTCAGTAAAACGCTCTTCTGATTCATGCCTCTCAGATCGGAACTCTTATCAGATCGGGTTTGGAACGATCAACCGAAAATAGAAAGACAGATAATTTGATTCATGCCTCTCAGATCGGCCCTGGAAAAAAGAAATGTCAGATTTGAATTTGGAAAAAAGAAGAAGAAAGAAAGACAAATAATTTGAAGTCTCTGTTTCTCTGCATTTGTGTGTCTGTATTTATCGTGAAACGGGTTAATAAAATAAAGTGTGTTGTGACCTGTCACATAGAAGATAGCAATTCCATAGAGATTTGGTTTTCATCTTTTAAATTGTTGGAATAGTCTTGATGACATTTTCTTGGGACTTAACTGAACATCTGCATTCCAGCAATTCAAATGAATTTTTAAATAACTGCTAACTGTTGTAAAATAAAGCAAAAGAATAATAAACTAGATATTGAGAATGTATAAAGATGGCTATCTTTTATTCATATGTTTTTCTTGTGTATAATACAAACTTACAATCCTCTATTTATAGATAGAAAATGTAAATAACAAGCCATCTAATTTAATTCAATTGATAAATGAGGGAGATAAAACATACTTCTTTAATGAGAAGTTTTGATGCAATTAAATGAACATCCATAACTTAATATATTTATAACACTTCCCCTTGGATGTTCATTATTCATTATACGCTATTAATATGATACTTCAGGATCAATATTAACACGGTACTTCAGGACCATGTACTGCCTCATTAAAAACCTTATCAAGAAAAACCCATTGGGATAAAAACTTGATTAAGGAAAAAAGAGTACAGTGCGTATAACGCTTCCCCTCATTTAGATATCATTGAATATTCTTCAATCGATGTAGACCTATCTTCTTTGTCAGTTGTTCAAAAACCTTTGTCGGCAAAGATTTTGTGAATAGGTCTGCCAAATTGTCTATTGATCGGACTTGGCAAACATTGATTACGCCTTCTTTTTGTAGGTCATGTGTCGAAAAGAACTTTGGCGCAATATGTTTAGTCCGGTCTCCTTTGATATATCCTTCTTTGATTTGTGTAATGCATGCTGCATTATCTTCATGCAGCGGAGTAGGGTTTTCCTTGATGTTTTCAAGCCCGCATTCTTCTTGAATATTTTGAATCATTGACCGTAACCAAACGTATTCTCGACCCGCCTTGTATAAGGCGATCAGCTCAGCATGATTTGATGATGTTGCCGTAAGAGTTTGTTTTGTTGATCGCCATGAAATTGCAGCTCCACAATAAGTGAATACATATCCCGTTTGGGATCGTGCTTTATGTGGATCTGATAAATATCCCGCATCTGCATATCCAATTAATTTGGATTTTGTATCCTTTTGATAATATAACCCCATATCTCTAGTTCCGCAGAGATATCGAAATATGTGTTTAATTCCATTCCAATGTCTTCTGGTTGGTTTGGAACTATACCTCGCTAACACATTTACTGCAAATGCGATATCGGGTCTTGTATTATTTGCAAGATATAATAATGCGCCGATTGCACTTAAGTATGGTACTTCAGGACCAACCACTTTTTCATTATTTTCTTGCGGGCGAAAATGATCATTTTCTGCATTTAGCGATCGTACGACCATTGGTGTGCTCAAAGGATGAGCTTTATCCATATTGAATCTCTTTAGTACCTTTTCAACATAATTTGATTGATGGATAAATATTCCATTATTTAGATGCTCGATCTGCAGGCCGAGACAAAATTTAGTTACACCAATGTCTTTCATTTCAAACTCATTTCTCAATAATTTTGCAGTATTCTCAATCTCTTCAGGAGATCCAATAATATTTAAATCATCAACATACACTGCAATGATTGTAAAACCTAGATTTGATCTTTTAATGAAAACACACGGACTAATTATATTATTTTTATATCCTTCTTTTAGAAGGTACTCACTCAGTCGATTGTACCACATTCGACCTGGTTGTTTTAGTCCATATAAACATCTTCTTAATTTTATAGAGTACATATCTCTAGGTTTTGACTTATATGCTTCAGGCATTTTCAATCCTTCGGGGATTTTCATGTATATGTCAGTGTCAAGTGAACCATATAAATATGCTGTTACGACATCCATAAGTTGCATTTTTAAATTTTCTGTGACTGTGAGACTTATTAGAAACCTGAGAGTTATCGCATCCACTACAGGTGAATACGTCTCTTCATAATCGACTCCAGGTATTTGTGTAAAGCCTTGCGCCACTAGCCTTGCTTTATATCTCACAATCTCATTTTTCTCATTTCTTTTTATAACAAATACCCATTTGTAACCTACAGGGTTAACATCTTTGGGCGTTTGGACTACAGGTCCAAATACTTGCCGTTTTTCTAAGGAACTTAATTCAGCTTGTACGGCATCTTTCCATTTAGGCCAATCATTTCTATATCTACACTCTTCCAGAGTTTTTGGCACATTGTCTTCTTCATTTATAACATCGCTTGCTATAGCGAATGCAAAGATTTTATTAATATATGTTTCTTCTGGAACTTGATCAATCTCTTCTAGGGTTTTTTCAACTTCTTCAAGAGTTTTACCATTAATCTCTTCTGGAATTTTATTTACTTCTTCAGGAGTTCTACTACCAACCTCTTCTGGGATTTTATTGACTTCTTCAGGAGTTTTACCATCAACCTCTTCTGGGATTGGACCAACTGTTTTATTCTGCTCTTTCCTTTTACGTGGATTTACATCCTTAGAACCAAGTGGTCTTCCACGTTTTCTACGCACATTAGATTCATTAGATATTTTTGTAATGTCAATTCGAGCAGGTGCATTTATAGCTGGAATATGCGATTTAGTAACTCTATTTGTATCTGTAAATGCATCAGGCAATTCATTTGCAATTCTTTGCAAATTTATAATCTTTTGAACTTCAAGTTCACATTGACCACTTCGGGGGTCAAGATAAGATAACGATGAATTTCAAGTTACTTGTTTATCCAGCTTTGGTTTTTCTTCCCCTAAGTTTGGGAATATTGATTCATTAAAATGACAATCAGCAAATCTTGCTGTAAAAACATCTCCTGTTAATGGTTCTAAATATTTAATAATAGAAGGAGAGTTAAAACCAATATAAATTTCCAACCTTCTTTGAGGTCCCATTTTTGTACGTTGTGGAGGAGAAATTGAAACATATACTGCACAACCAAATATCTTTAGATGGGACAAATTGGTTCTCTTCCGGAGACCAATTGTAACGAGGAATACTTATGATCTGCAGTTGGCCTTAACCTAATTAGTGCGGCAGCATGTAATATGGCATGTCCCCATGCAGAAGACGGTAAACTAGATTTCATAAGTAAAGGTCTAGCAATTAATTGCAACATTTTAATCAATGATTCTGCTAGACCGTTTTGTGTATGAACATGGGCCACTGGATGTTCTACCGTAATTCCAATAGACATGCAATAATCATTAAAAGTTTGAGAAGTAAACTCTCTTGCATTATCAAGCCGGATTCTTTTAATTTGATAATCCGGAAAATTAGCTCTCAATTGGATAATTTGTGCTAATAGTCTAGCAAACGCAACATTTCTTGTTGCTAACAAACTCACATGTGACCAGCGTGTTGATGCATCAATTAACACCATAAAATATCTAAATGGTCCACATGGAGGTGTAATAGGCCCACATATATCTCCTTGAATTCTTTCTAAAAATGAAGGAGCTTCAGGTCCAATTTTATTTGGAGATGGCCTAGTAATTAGTTTTCCAAGAGAGCATGCTTCGCATGTCAATTCTTTTGATAATAGGATCTTCAGGTCCTTTAGGGGATGCCCATTTGCACTTTCAATTATTCTCCTCATCATTATACTTCCTGGATGACCCAATCTTTCATGCCACAAAGTAAATAACTTTGGATCAACTAACTTCTGGTTAGTAACAACTAACTTCTGGTTAGTATCAACTAACTTCGGGTTAGTAACCATATTTGATTCTATTGTATTAGTACCATATAGTCCAGAGGACATTGCTTGCATCTTTTGTATTATAATTTTCTGGTCATTCTTAATAGATGTGATATGAAGATATTCACAATTTTTCTCATTCATAGTTTCAATATGAAAACCATTCTTTCGAATATCTTTAAAACTTAGTAGATTTCTTCTGGATCTACTCGAATATAATGCATCATCTATTATCAATTTTGTTCCTTCAGGTAACAAAATACAAGCTCTTCCGGAGCCTTCAATTAAATTAGTTGTGCCAGATGTAGTGTGGATATTAGTCTCACCAAGATACAATTGTGAAAAGTATTTCTTTCCTTTCAATATGGTATTAGTTGTTCCACTGTCTACCAGACATAGATCTTCTTTACTATCATTGCGTTAGCCATTTTTCTTTAAATTAAAAGAATGCAAGAATAAATTAAAATAAACTACCTTTATTCATTTGTTTGCATCTAAAAATATAAAAGTAATTTAAACTTTTATTAAACATAAACATAAGCTTCTATATTATATTTTCTCCCTAAGTAATAATATATATATTTTTTTTCATCCATATTCTGGAAGAAATCTGATACATCAAGATGTGTATCCATATGGCATTCATATTCGGGGTCATTTTCAGTAAAATTAGTTTTCACATTTTTTTTTTCCCTTTTTCTTAATTGAGGCTTGATAAAGCTCTACAAAATGCTTGGGCGTACGACAGGTACGCAATCAATGATTTGTCATCTCACATATGTAACAAACATCTTCAGGATGTTTTCCTTTCTCATTTTTCATTAATACGTATTTATAACAAAATACAACTTCAGGTTATTAATACCATAACTTCGAGTTATGATAAATGAAAAAGGAGATAAATTCAAACTTTGTGAGATTTGTCATATGTACTACAAAATAGATACGTATTAACTTCAGGTTATTAATGCCATAACTTCAGGTTGTATAATTTCATGTTATGAATGCCATAACTTCAGGTTATTAATATCATAACTTCAGGTTATGAAAAGAGAGATAAATAAATATAAATAAAAGAATATGTAAATTGCATAAATAAATAAATAAAGTTAAATGTATTAATAACTTCAGGTTATTAATTATAACTTCGGGTTATAATAAAATATTTATTTAATAACTTCTGGTTATTAAATTGCTTGACTGCGCAATAAGAAAATTCAATTGGAAATAACTTCAGGTTATTTTTCATCCAGTGGCCTATAATAACTGCTGGTTATTATATTAATTTTATACTAAAATTTCTAATAGAACTTCAGGTTCTAAACAATAATAATAACTTCAGGTTATTTTTCTTATTATTATTTTCGGGTAATAAGAACTTCAGATTCTTGATAAACTTTTATTTTTTGATAATAACTTCAGGTTATTATTCTATCATTCACTTCAAGGAATGATTCTTATAAACTAAAACAAATATAATCAAAAATTTAAATGAAATTTAAATTAATGAAAGATATAATGATCAATCATATAAATTACTTACATAATAACTTTGCAACTTCTTTCGAGCAATTCGTGCTGATAACGTGTTGTAAAATAAAGCAAAAGAATAATAAACTAGATATTGAGAATGTATAAAGATGGCTATCTTTTATTCATATGTTTTTCTTGTGTATAATACAAACTTACAATCCTCTATTTATAGATAGAAAATGTAAATAACAAGCCATCTAATTTAATTCAATTGATAAATGAGGGAGATAAAACATACTTCTTTAATGAGAAGTTTTGATGCAATTAAATGAGCATCCATAACTTAATATATTTATAACACTAACTACTTTTTAAAAATTAAGATTTCTAACTCTCACATCTCTGAAATTAATTTTAAAGTTTCTATTAAGCCACGTCAGCAACAAATTAAAAAAATAATAATTTGAGCCAATTATTTGATCAGCATGGAGTTTATAAACAATTTTTTAATAAGAAACTTTACTACATAATTTCTAAATAAGAAACTCTCACATATCCCTGAAACTGGATGAGAAACTGCCACATTAGATTAGAAACTCTAATAATACTAGAGATGTAGTGACTCAGTTTTTTTATTTCCGAGCTGAGCTGAGTTTTGGGCTAAACCGAGTTCGAGCGAGTCGAAAGGACCAAAAGAATCGAGCCGAGCCGGATTTTCGTTGAAAATCGAGCAAAGTCCAATTTGGGCTTTTATTGTCTTTTGAACGAGCTGGGCCGAGTTTGAGTCAGGACCCGGCTCATTAACACTCTAGCTCTAGAGATGAGTTGTATATAACCCTCATCTGATGCTAAAAGAAAATTTGTGAAATCATTATCAAAATAACTAAATTTTAAATTTTGGTAATATAAATAATATAGACAATCTAATTTGAATTTTTTTTAAGTTTTTACAATAGTTTTACAAATTAATAAACGACTTTACACAATTTAGAGAGGGCTTGCTAAAACCCCTACAGGATACTTGGCAAAAAAAAGAGGGGGATTGCTATTAACACTAATATTTTTTTTTATTAACACAACATCTTCAAATATCTTAATTGCCTACGGGCTTCACCTAAAAAATAATAATAAATAATTGTGTGGACAATTTTCTCTCCTTAAATTTCTTTCAAGAAATAACTATCTTTTACTTCATTTTCATAATTGTTAGATCTTATGTTATCTAAATCTTTATTCTTTCAAAATAAAAGGAAAAAAGATCTTGCAGGAGATTGTGTTTAAAAATGCACAAGTTTCTACTTCTGAATCTTTTTGATAAATTCTACAAGTAGCATCTTGAGAAATTGTTTGTTGTAATGTGATCATGTAGTCTAATTAATCTGTTTGTTTGATGTTTGATTCTGTGAATGTACAGCTGAAATGGCAAGAGGAAGCCGGGAGCATACGGATAGATGAAAATGATTATCATCTTATTCAGTTGCACTGGCATGCTCCATCTGAGCACACAATCAATGGCAAGAGGTGAATTGTTTTTGCATTAACATAGATATTTAATTAATTAAGAAATCATGATATGCAAATTATTCAATTAATTCTGACAGGTTTGCAATGGAGATGCACATGGTTCATAAGACTCCAGATCTCAAGAAGATTGCGGTTATCGGGTTTTTGTACAAGTACGGGCATCCTGACCCGTTACTGGATGAGGTTTGCTTGATAATTAATTAATTAACACGAACCAAGTGTCATTAGTAGGATTTTGAAAAGAATTAATGTTTATATATAGCACGCATCTAAGAAGCTTTAATTTTAATAATATATATATGCAGCTGGAACCATACATCAAGGAGATTGGAAACAGAACACATGAAGAAAAATGGGTTGGAATTGTTGATCCAAGAAAAATTAAGTTGGGAAGTAGAAAATACTACAGATACATGGGTTCTCTTACCACGCCTCCATGTACCGAGGGGGTAGTTTGGACAATTGTCAAAAAGGTTGGTATCAGAAAATTCTACTAACTAATTTGCATTTAGTTTAATTTCTCTGTTATTTGGGTTTGAATTGATTGTTTTAGTTGGTTGTGTTATTGCTAGATAAGGACTGTATCCAGAGAGCAGGTTGATTTGCTAAAAGGTGCCGTTCATGAAGTAAGTTCACTTTGTGATCACAAATTTTCTAATTTATGTATATTTGTACACATTTCTAGTTTAACCGAAATTTTTATTGTTACCACTCAAAAAAATCAAAATTAATTCGTTACCACCCCGCTGACCCTTTATTGAATACTACCACCCCCGCTAACCCAGTTCGCGCACCAAACTGGCTGGTGCGCGGACTGGGTTGGCGCACCAGCTTGGTGCGCAGACTTGGTTAGCGGGCTGGTGGGCTGAATGGATTTTTGGGTTTAAGGTTAAGGTTAAGGTTTAGGTTTAAGGTTTAGGGTTTAGGGTTTAAGGCTGACTGGATTTTAGGGTTTATTTTTATTTTTGCAACGGGTGTCTGAAAATCCTGTTTTATTTTTAACAAATTAATTTTCATTCATCAGACGCAAGGCAGCAAGCAGGTAAATAACGTAAAAAGTAATGTTTTAAATTGACTGCAGAAGAACTAAACAACAGAAAAACAAAACAACATAAGAACTAATATCAAAATAATATCGAAATAACATCCAAATAACAAGAACTAATACCGAAATAATATCCAAAAACATAAACTACAACAAGTAACTCTATCCTATCTGCTCGAGGGTGTCCACGGCTTCTTCTCTCTCCTAAGTCTCTTACCCCGCCCCTCCTCCTGACGCTCCCTCTCCTCCAGCGATGTGTACGGTCGTGATGGCTGTGGTGGGGTCTCCTCATGTATCTCCCAAAAAGTGTCTCCTCGTGTGGTCCCTCATCTGCATCAGGTCCGAAAATAAACTCACGTGTATCCTCTGCAGGGTACACGGGTCTATATGAGACATCCTGCTGGACAGCTGCTGCACTGGACTGTGGGAGTGGCGTCTCTTGTGGGAGTGGCGTCTCCTGTGTGTAAAACGGAGGAGAGTCTACATCCTGCGTGTAAGCCCCGTACTGAGAGCCCAAGTGAAACGTAAAATCTGAGGAGGGGTCCTGCTCGTCGTGCGGATATCCGCGGGGTATATCTCCCTGAAACAAATAGATAATTAGGTTTCACAATGAAGATGATTATAAAAATAATTACAAAAATATACGTACCGCTGCAAGCCCAGCAGCCTTAAATGCGACCTCAGCAGTCGCTGCGTCGTGTAGGTCTGAGAAATCTGGCTCTGGCGTGCTCATAGGCTCCGCAGAATTAGCATCATCCATGTCTTTCAAATCTTCATAGCGGGGAAGATCTGAAAGCCTGAGAACCCTCTCGAGCTGATCCTGGTACCCGGCGACGACGACAGGCGGTGCAGCGGAACACAACCACTTCTTCCCGATAGCCTTCCAACCTCTTGTGACGGCGTATCTTGCGCTCCTAAGCACTTGCTTGATGTTCATGAGTACCTGTGAATTAAAATAAAAAAAATTAGTTCGAATTGCAAATGAATTTTCATAATTTTCTTAAACCCAAAAAATTAAAAAGACTTACAATCTGTGCAGCCGGGCCAGCGCAGGGAATGAAGCCATACTCGTCACTAACCGTGTCGCGTCGTACGTGGAGCGGCTTCGTGTTCATCTCCGTGATCTGACCATGCAAGTACACCGTGAAGGCACAGTACTCCTGATACCAACTGCGATAGGTCTGATCGTATGTATCGAAAGCATACGACTGGAGCTCGTCAGGGATCCTGTCGCCCATCGCCTCAAGCTGAGTCACATAATCAGCGTGCACGGTCCGCCAATTCTTACCGCCGGTAGTGGACAGTTCTTTGTGAAGCTCGTACCACTTGTCCTTGGAGATGGGATCCGGGACGGGAAAGGGCTGACGCATCACCCGTCCAGGATAGTAATGCTCGACAAGCTGGTAGAACACAAGTGGTACCTGCAAGTACATAAAAATAAATAATGCTACGTACGTAATAAATAAAAGTGATGCAAAACTGGAATACAATAATAATGCAAGGGTTACCTGAGCAAACCAGAACTGACGCTGCTGGAGGCATATATGAGGCAGGTCATGAAGGAAGGAGTGAGAGACAGCATCATCGTCATCAACCTCGACACGCTCGTCGTACGGGCGCCAGCAGACGTGTCTGTCAGGAATCATCTGCTCGAACTGACTCCGGAAGAAATCAACACCCATAGGTCTGCCGTGCGGGGTTTGGATGTACGTCTTCCTCGAGCACCACTTCTGCGCTTAAGCCGAACATGTAATCCCGTTGGGCTGCCCCCAAGCTGGAGCCCAACCTCTCACTCGTGGCTGTGGACGGCCGAAGGGGAACCTCGTCCACGACCAATGCATCAGGAGACCAGCTGGACCGTAGAAATTGTGCTTGTTTGTCTATTTAGGTACAAGTGACAGTTAAAATTCTAGTTTTTTTTTGTGTAACCATTTAATTATTCAGATTTAATTTCAAAATAATTTATGCCTGGCATGCGGTGCACAAACCCCGATATAGACATGCCAATACCGCTGCACCCCAGTTCATCTGTTTCGGCTGGGCCAAGTCCCTCAGCCACTCAAGCAAACATCCAGGGACAGTGGCCCCCGATGAATCTGGGAACAGCCAGCAAGCAAACATCTCCATGATGTAAGCCCGGGTCCACCGATCTACCGTCTCAGCATCAGCATCCACGTCTAGGGCTCCACTGTAAATTCGAACAAATTTAGTGAAAATTGCGAAAAATAGATATCAAATAATTAATTTTATAAAATAAATGTTACTTGAACTGCTCCCGCAAAGGTGGTAAACTGATGTCATTCTTCAAGAAGACGTACCCCTTCTTGGTCGCCCTCCGCTTCATCAACCCGTCTCCCAGCAGGTCGGTGACGAGCTGCGTGAAGTCTCCGTACTCCACACCTGTCACCGCCTCTCCGGTAATGGGCAGACCCCAGAGACAACTCACGTCCTGGAGAGACACCGTAATCTCTCCGACGGGCAAGTGGAAGGTATGGGTCTCCGGCCACCACCTCTCGACCAATGCAGATATAAGAGCGACATCTGCATTTAAGTCACTGAGCTGTGACACATGCCACAGACCCAGCCTCTGCAACGCGGGTGCAAATCAAGGGTCGTAGAGGATATTCATCTGGTTGTTTCTCGTTGACATCAGAGTATGAGTCTGCATTTAATTTCAAAATAAACACAAATATAATTTATTATTTTATTCAAATGAAAATATATATTATTTGCAAGTGGTATAGAGATGTAAACTTACATATGAGTTTCTGATCTTGTGCTCCTTGTACGGGAACCAGCAAACGGGACTGATATACTCGATCGTCAAATGCGGAAAGACGGTCCGGGCTAACACTACATCCAACTCCACATCATCATGAGGCAGACTGGTGTGCTTGGTGCCGCTGGATGACACCATACTACAATTTGGTGCATTTCTAGTCAAATTTGGTCTTAAGTACCTCAAATAGGGTACTTTAATAATTTACTAAAATAATTTGGCATAAAATACAACATAATATAGCTAAAACAATTCTACTATGTTTGGACACCATTCTAATTATTTAATACAATTCTACTCTGTTTTGACACCATTCTAATTATTTAATACAATTATACTCTGTTTTGACACCATTCTAATTATTTAATACAATTCTACTATGTTTGGACACCATTCTAATTATTTAATACAATTCTACTCTGTTTGGACACCATTCTAAATATTTAATACAATTCTACTCTGTTTGGACACCATTCTAATTATTTAATACAATTCTACTCTGTTTGGACATCATTCTAATTATTTAATACAATTCTACTCTGTTTGAACACCATTCTAATTATTTAATACAATTCTACTCTGTTTGAACACCATTCTAATTATTTAATACAATTCTACTCTATTTGGACCTATTTTGGACACCTATACCAACTACCTAATCTACAAATAACTATAAAAAAAAAGTAAAAAAAAAAATTTACCTTTTCACTGTAGCTCGTGCGCGGAGTGGGGTTTGCGGAACAAAATGCGCTCTCCGCAGCTCTTATACGGTGAAAACGGAGCTCCGCTAACCCAGCCCGCGCACCAAGCTGGTGCGCCAACCCAGTCCGCGCACCAGCCAATTTGGTGCGCGAACTGGGTTAGCGGGGTGGTAGTATTCAATAAAGGGTCAGCGGGGTGGTAACGAATTAATTTTGATTTTTTTGAGTAGTAACAATAAAAAATTCGGTCTAGTTTAATTACGTTTGCGTCTATTTTACAAATTAGAGGTCTCATACTCTCATCTCATGCATGCATGGATGATTTATTAAGTCTTATTAGATGAATAATATTTTTGTAGGATGCGCATGACAACGCCCGGCCTATACAAAATATCTACGATAGAATCATCAACATGTACCGACCTCTGAAGATTAATTAATAACTAGATCATGTTTTTCTATCTCCGAGAAAAATATCGTTTTTGTAATACTGCTATTAAGAAGATTGAGTACAGAGAATGTTGTTTTGCTATGTAAATTTTTTGTATTAGTTTTGCTATGTTGTTCTTCACAAAAATGTTGTTTTGATCCATCGATTTGTTTGTTAATGTTTCATTGAAAAGAAAGTATGAGTTATCACTTTACTGTTAATAATTTTATTAAGGGTGGACTTACTTTGAGAGTAACAATTCAATTATTGAGGGCATAAAGATTTTTTTTTTGTAGACCCAATATAAATAGTCTTCTCCATTGCATATACATTAGGCTGTGCTCCACAACACCCACGCAGAGAGGAACAGTAAGAAAGAGAAAGGAAGGAGGCAGCGCGCAGTTCC
This sequence comes from Carex littledalei, assembly GCA_011114355.1. NCBI lineage: Eukaryota > Viridiplantae > Streptophyta > Magnoliopsida > Poales > Cyperaceae > Carex > Carex littledalei. Next base: position 14,907,268 of record CM022080.1, on the reverse strand, counting down.
CCTCGCTACAGTGAAACCTACAAACCGATTTGGGAGGTACGAATTTGAGAAGTTTGTATAGCACATTACCCTCACTACAGTAGTGTGTTCCTTTCTTTCCCTCTCTGATTACCTTCTTCTGGAGCGGGTGAATGGCGTGAGCAGCCCGGGCACACGCAAAGTTCCCCTTCGTTACCGTTCCTTCCCTTTAATGAAAGGGGTTCTCCCCCTCTCCGGAGCACAGCCTTAATGGATCCAAACCATCTTGCACAAAAACTTTTTAAAAGTTGAACTGGTGCGAGAAGAACAAAATCTCTTACAGCTAAAATTTATCACAATTAAAGCTAACAAAAGTTTTGAAGGAGCTAAATCTCTTATCTCAATAGTAAATGTTAATTTATACATCTTTTTTGCTTTACATCTTAAAAAGTCAATCCAGCTTGTACAGGAATGGTAACTCTATATTCCTTCTTCATCTTGCAACAGAATTCTTATTTTCACTTTTCATATATTATATAGGACAAAGCTAAAGATACGAATGCATGTAATAATATAAATATGTGATTAAGGATTTTGTGCCAATATCTATTAATTACAAAACCGTTCACCGGTAGTAGGCCATATGGCGGGAGCTCCTAAAAGGAGACCCATCAAATGGAGACGGTCCACCGGACCGGATAGAACTGGCAACAGCCTTCTTTTTGGGAGCCTTGACCTCAGATCGGAGCCATGATTCCACAACAGATAGCAAGTTCTCAGCAGTTTTCATTTCATTTATATCAGACAGTTTTGCACAGTTCTTCAATTCACCATCTTGGATGTAAGCTAGGTGTGTTGCCCACGTCTCCAACCCATCAAATATGTGTGTTGCATACACTATGGTTGCTTCTCTCTAAAGCACAGGGAAAAAATGTAAAGAATAAGGTTTTCATAAATGTGAAGTGTCAATTTTGTGTGATGGTTCTGGGTTTATAACCTTCTTTCTTTGTTTTTGTTTCTTTTGCTTGTGTCATTGCAATGCTTATTTTGATTTTATGTTACTCTGTTTCCTATAAACTAATTGGGTAATTTATGGTCACAGGATTCTTTATTAATGGCTTAAATACACATGCAACTGAGGTTATACTTTAATGAACCGAGTCTTTATTACATGGCTAAGCTCCACCATTCCCAAAAAATAAAGAAAAACAATATTACAAAATTATAATTAAGTTCAATTGCATAATTGATATCTGACTGAAGCAAAATTGTGCCATTTGGGATTCAACTACTTCAGGCTAAATTAGGCTTGTACCAGAATGTGGTGACCAGCACCTGGTACAGTCAAATTGAATTCTTTCACAGATGGATTGGGTTACCTGCTCACACTCTTCTTTGAAGAAGTCAAGTAGGTCCATTCTTGTGACCACATCTAGATCTACTGTAATTTCATCAAGCAATAGCACCTGTATTTTATTTTGCATAAAAGATCAATTAGATTCTTGCTTTGAAACAGTTTAGGACATCTATATCTCAGTGAAGGAGACATAAGGCCACATCAGAATTAAGACAAAGATCCTTCATATTATTTGGGTAGAATATTTTTCAGAATATTATACTCACAATGGAAAACTACCCTGAAAAGTTGAAATTTGGACATATTGACAGAAATGAAGTTAACAGATAGGGTTTGCTATAAAAGCTTAACTTGATTAAGTGACAGGGAAAATCATAATTAAAATATCACGAGTACTTATAGGAGCATATATACACATTTCATATTTAATAGCAAATTACATCAAACATTTCTCATGAAACAACATAACAAATATATATATATATATATATATATATAGAGTTGGGCTATGGTGAGTTGTGAAGTAAGAGGTCATTTTTACTTCACGCTCATATTTTCATTTTGAAAATCCAAACAACCGATCCGAACCGCTCAACATGTTCTAAATATTGAAATGTGCTTGGAGACTAAATTTTACATTTTTTGGAATTTGTTTACTATTTATTAAGCCACTTTGAAAATCGCTGATCCGGTGGTCCAGAAATTTTTACTGTTTTTTATTGTTCACAGTGGATCAGCGATTTTCAAAGTGGCTTAATAAATAGTAAACAAATTCCAAAAAATGTAAAATTTAGTTTCCAAGCACATTTCAATATTTAGAATATGTTGAGCGGTTCGGATCGGTTGTTTGGATTTTCAAAATGAAAATATGACGTGAAGTAAAATGTTGTTTTACTTCACAACTCACCATAGTCTATCTCTCTCTCTCTCTATATATATATATATATATTTTAAATATATATTAATAAAGCTGTTCTAAGTGAAGGATTGCACGGTTGCCGTAATTTTTGGGGGAAAAAAATATCTGCCAAGGATGGAGAAAACTTGGAGATTTCCTCAGATACCAAGTACAAGGAATATGTGTGTCATCTCCGAATAAAGTAAAACAACTGGGGCAATTTAGAAAAAAGCCAAAGAAATATCTACAAGGTCAGAGATGACAATAAAGTAAGAAATAAGATGAAACCTTGTAAGGTTGTAGAAGACCCATGCAAATCTGAACGCGACGCCTCTGGCCATCAGATACTTTATGCATTCTCCATTCCAAATCAATGTCTAGTAAGTCTATCAGTTTCTCTCTCCTTTCTGGATCAACCCCTTCAACTGTTATTATTACCCAACTGTTAATAAATTTAAAAAAAAATGCATATATTTGATGATGAACCAGATATTATAAATAAAACCCATAGAATTCTAGTGCAAAAATGAAAATTACCTACACAAATATTAGAAAAGGACAAAAGTCCAGATATCATTTTCTAATCTTAGATTCCAGATTTCAATACAGTATCAGTTTGGTACTAAAAAGATTTATAATCCATGTAATCATCTACTGCTATCTTTATTCCCTACCATCATCCCAATCATTATAAGAAAAATAAAGATTATTTCCCTAGCAATTTTTTAGTTTTAGCATTCTACGATTGTAAAAGGTTACAGATTCAATTTAATTATTGCTCCAGTATACCTCCAAAGATCATGTGCTCAGCCGAGAAGTCACCTTGCAGCGGCACATCACCCTGCATTTTTTTTTTTTAAATTCTGCTATTAAAATACAAGCAAAATATCATATTAAATGTTTTGTGACACAAAAAAAAAAAAAGGATTCCAAGAGAAAAGGGAACATACACATGAACCAACGTTGCGGCTCCAAGAACCACCGAGATATGAGAGGTTACCAGTGCAGACAAGTTGTGTGTCATGAAAAGCAGAACCATTTAAAACTTTAACCACATCTCTCCCTCCTACCATATGCTTTCCCGCCAAAATTTTAAGTAAAGTTGTTTTACCTGCAATATTTTAAAATAAGCCATTTAGTTAAATATACTAATTAGAACCTTTTTCTTTGTATTTTGTGCGCACATGTGGCAGGCTACAACCAACACAGATTTTTTTAAATAACATTAAAATACACAAAGAATTAATTGGAAGAGTTAAAACCCTTTTTTTTACACCTATGACTGATGTAAATTTTCAATTTTAAAAAATATGGCTCTCTTGTAAAAGATGCAATTAGCAAAAGAAAAATATATTGAATTGAAACCTTCTCAAGAGGAGATCAGTGCTTGTTTTCACTTTTCAGGAACCAGAAAGCAATTATAAGACCTGTCAGAAGAGTTCCGAAATTGACACTGAAGGAACAGGATTTTTTGTTAATTTAAAAATGGAGGTACAGGATCCATTTGCACATAAGAAGGGCACCGAGACCCTAGGAAGATGCAGTTTAAAATTGCAAACAGCTCAAAGTAGTATGCAAATTGTAGACTGAGACCTCAATTTCAGTCGATCTCCATCACTCCTCTTCTTTCTCTAATCCCAATCTCCCCATATGTTGACTTATGCGGATCAAGTTTCGCTTTTAATTAAAAATAATTGCTATTGATACATTAGGAGAATAGAAATACAAAGAGGACACAAACATTTGAAATGAAACATGCTTTGGAGACATCCTACTAATTCAGGATGTGTACCATATAATGTAAGCAATACTAAACCTAGACGAGACTAGACGACTTATGTACTCGCATATTAGGTAAATTTTTCCTCTTAGAAGCACCATTCGCAACAAACCTTCAGATCTAGAACCTAATTAAATGAATTAAGAAAGGAGAAATTCTAGCCTAAGTACTGATCATGGATCTGGTGTTATGGAATTTATATTGGGAGAGAGGAGAAGAGGGGAGAACAAACCGGATCCGTTAGCGCCGACGAGGAGGCAGCGGGAGGCTGGAGAGACGCAGAGGTTGAAGCGCGTGAAGAGCGGCGGCTGGCCGTCGTAGGCGAAATTGAGACCAGAAACCTCGATCCCGGTCGACCTCCATCCCTCTTCTTCCCTTTCTCTTTCTCCCTCCATTATTTGCTGTTCTCTCGAGCTACCTATTTGTATCCGATCAAAAGATATAGAGATGGTTATAAAATTAGCAAACTTTATATCCGATCCGAATTATAAATATGATCCGAATTTGGGCCGAAATAAGATCCGAATTTGTCACAAATTAGTCACTCAAGTTAATTTGTTCCAATCAAGTTAATTCAGAACTATTTTCGTTCAATATATACCTACATAATAAAAAAGTGGCATGAAAATAGGTGATCATATACCGTTAGTATTTAGATAAAAATAGTAACGGAGCGACTTGATTGAAACAAATAATAAATTCAATAACTACATAAAAATAAATTAAATTAAATTTGAGTGATTAATTTATGACAAAGGATAAATTGCAGTTACCTCCGACGAAATTTATTCCTAATTAATATTAATGTATAAGGTGTTTATTTCGTTCAATCATCTTTTCTATTATGAGGAAATAAATATTTATAATAATATTTGTGAATCTAGAAAATATAATACTACACATCGTTCAATATTTTAATTTTCTAGTCATTTTCTCTTTCTTCTATATTTTCAAAAATAAAACATAATGTTTTTAATTGTCAAAATTGTGCTAATTTGGATAGATTACAATTTAACTTATAGTTGTTACTTTAATTATGTTTTTTTGGGGTTTACTTTAATTATGTTATCGTATTGTGTTGTTGTTGTTGTTGTTGTTATTATTATTATTATTATTATTATTATTATCAACAATTAATATAATTTTGATTTAGAAAAATGTTGTAAATTTAAGGATAAGGATTATATTTTTTTAAATGCAACCGTTCACAAACAAAATTATGAGTTCAAACACTACCCGATCCAATAACACCCACCAAACCAAACCTACCTCGCGCCAAATTGTGACGGTGGGAAAAATAGACGTAGGATGGCTTAGCACCACGGAAATATTTGGCTGCAGCACAGCCGTCTGATTTCCATCGGACGCGTGTCCAAATCTTTGGTGAATTGCGCTCTTGTTTGGGTTGATTGCTGAGCCGGGCCCGGGTCGGTCTGATTAAACCACCCGGCCCAATTTACTAATAAAGATTCACAGGTGTTTTTATACTCATCAAGTCTTTAGTAAGTGTAACTCTAAATCTGTTTCTTCCTTGGTTGATTTTATAAAAGTTATAATAAATAACTAACACCAATAAAGTATACACGGATCCCTACTCCTCTGGCAGGAGGCTTTTTAGACCTGCCGGTGGTTACATGCTCACTGGCCAATTTGGTAATGACAATTGCTTCTCTTCTGAATCCCTTAACAATAGAGAGCTTCCTCTTCCTGTTATATATATGATTGTGTAATCCATATGTGGTTTCAAACAGTTATCCTCCAAGTTTTCAAATTGACGACTATATTCATGCCTCTAAGACTAAAATGTCAGTTCGTTGTAAACCCGGTGATGACAGATGGGACATCATTGGACCTGGACACGAGTTTAAATACCACTGTTACTATTTGAAGGGTTTGTTTGCTCCTTCGGGATCATAATGGGGTTACAAAAATTTGGGATATTAGTAGCCATAAAGAGCTCTATGTCATACCACCACCCAAATATGAAGATATGTCCTTTGGTCCTTACCTTGTCGAGTCTTGTGGAGATATTTTGGCCGTTTGTTATAATCGGGCCTCTAAGGCAACGAATTATAAATTTTATATCCACCTTCTCGAATTTGGCAATGGAAAAGGGAATCCTTGTTGGGTCAAGCTTAGCAGCATTGGAGACCGAATATTGTTCTTTGATTTTACTCTTCTTACTGGTCGTGGTTTCGGTCTCAGAGCAAGTGATTTTGCTAGGTTCAAAGCGAACTGCATCTACTTCGTAGACAACGTACTGCGTATAGGTCACGTTCAGTTGATCAATATGTATGACATAGAGAATGGTGATATAGTATTTATCAAAACACCTTTCAATCGGGAAAGCCACATTACTTGGTTTATGCATACTTTAAGATTAGTGTAAAGGGAACTTGGTCCAGTTGGCCGCTTCTTCTGGCATTACTTTCCCTTTCTTTTGTTATTTTTAGTTGTTTGTGATGTTCGATGTTGATGTTTTCTAGATGTTGATGTAGTTTGATGTTGATGATATTCTCGATGTAGAATGATGAATATAATTTATGTTTAATTAATAAAAATTATACTTGGCAGCCACTGCCAAAGTTTCAAAAAAAAGACTTCAAATTCAAGAAAAGAATCATATTGATTAAAAACTATGAAATAAAATATCCCTTCTAAAATTATTGGCAAAATGTCTTTATAGAGCTCAATTTTCTCCTCCCCTCATTCCTAATTACTTCCTTCCCATTCACCTCCCTCCACTATTGAGCCGTACATGGTTAGGCATTTATTAATGAAAATTCTAAATATAATTTTGTTTATTAATTGAAAATGATCAAGATATATTAATATATGTCATTTCAATTGAATAATGTTATTCCTCGGTAAAGCACCAGTTTAGTTCTAAAAACATTTTCTGAATTTTATCAATAAAAAAATCCCATTTTGGAATTTTTGCTACTTTACGGTCAAATATAGTAGCTAACTCTGTTTATTCATCTTTTTTTTTTTGAAAATCTTCGCAGAAACTGCGAAGTCGTGAGGGAGAATCGAACTCTCGATCTTTGAGTAACCAACAATCCTATAACTTTCCTCCTAGCCAACTGTGGTACCTCCCCTTAACGAACATTTTAAGGAACATTTACTAGTATCAACTCAGTTGTCTCAAAGTTTATATTAATACTAGACAAAGCCCGACATTGTCAATATTATGAAATGTTAATTTCAAGAAATGTTATGTAAAAATTGTATAATAATAATAATTAATAATGGTGTTAAAATGAATAAATAAAAATTGCACAGGACATATGTAGCTAGAAATTTGAATAAAATAAAAGTCACCTTATCCATGTCTCCTTTTTACAAAAATAGTACAAAGATCTTGCAATGACTGTGGTTATCAACTTTTGTACTACACTATATTTTCCTTTAATAAAAAAAAATGGACTGGAAATGACCTGACGTACCAAATATAGAATGTTTTTTTTAACAATAATATAATTTAAATGACAAACATACTTAAAAGTTAAAACCAACGCTTCTATTCAAATTCATTTATTCATTTGACACAACTTAAAAAGCATTTACATGAGACAAAGTACATCTCAAATTTGCCCATTTTTAATTTTCAAAAATAGTACGACTGCAATGAATCATTGTGGCTCATGCAGGATGAGCCATAGGAATTTTATTTAAAAATTATAATTACAAAAATACAATTTAGGGAACCAACTTGATTCGTTGTTTTTACGTAAACCATAAGTACCGAATTGGCTATTTTTTTTTTTTTTGGTCTGAAGCCCTTAGGCATTATCATATATCAACAGTATTACATAGGCATCTACATCTGCTCATGATTGGAAGTAAATTGAGCCGTAACACCTATACATTGAAGTCTACTGTCTATCCTCTGAATTTCTATTGCTTTCTGAACATTGGCTTAGTGAATCCCACATAAGAGAACTTCTGAATACGGGCTAAATTTGCCAGTACATGTGCCTCAGTGTTCTCCTCTCTTGGTATGTATTTGCATTTGTAGCCGGGGTTTGAAAGCAGAATTTGAGCAATGCGCACCAGGGTTTGATATGCATGCCAGTCGGCTGCCTGAATTTTCTCAAAGCTTTGCACTCGTTCCAGGGTTCTGACCAGCAGTTGGCAGTCGGAGTGAAAGGTGCAATGCTCGACCTTAGCATCCTGTGCCGCCTGTACCGCCATTAGCAGTGCCTCTGCCTCCATTTGGAAAGGGGACTCAGGTGCTATCCTGTGTTTGATTTCGTATCTGAGCATTGCATTTGTGGAGTAGAGTATGTAGGCCGCCCCCCCATTTTTCTGATTTTCACTGTCAGTGCCCACCGACCCATCAACCCATCAACCCAAACGGCACAGCTCAGATTGCTGTCCCTTTGTTTCGCAATATCTCCTGATGCAGAATCATTAATTGGAGCTAGCTGGAACTCGGTACCATTCTTGAGGTGACACTGTAGGATCAGTGCCAATGCATCCATTAAAGTCTTCTCTGGCTTACAAACTCCTTCCTGGAAGATGTGCTTGCACCTGGCTTTCCAAATGTGCCATCCTATTGACATGAACAATGCCAATTGAGAGGCACTTAGTTGTTCCCAAAGTGTTATTAGTCGCTTCTTGAACCCGATTCCTGTCAGACTATCGGCGCGCAGCCCCAGGGGCGACAAGAACCAAGTTGCCCGTGCATGTGGACATAGGAAAAGCATATGCAAGACATCTTCAGAAGGGGCACCGCAGACACGACATTGTGGCTGGATGCTCTGAATTCGTCTAGCTAATGCTACCCCTGTTGGCAGTGCATCATTTACGGCTTTCCAGAAAAAGGTTTTAACTCGGGGTGTGACTTCCTTGCTTTTCCAGATTGCTTTCCAGATTTTTGCTTCGGCTTGAGTAGCTATGTATCGAAATCCCGGGTGCAGCTGGTATACCATTTGATAAGCTTTCTTAACCGTGAATTCACCATTTGCTGCCCATGTAAACATCAACCTATCCTTGACTCCGGGGTATAAAATGACCTGAGATAACTCACTTATAATACTTGCAGCTAGCTCGCTTCCCACATGTTCAGTCAGTGCATCCATATTCCAAGAGAGTGAGTTATGGTCGAACAAATCGGCTACCCTTCTGTGGTGATTCTGCCTTGGAGCCCTCATGCTAGATTGCCATGCCTTAAACCACGGTTGATTGTATGCATGGCATGTTTGTCCATCCCCTAAGCTCCATTTTAAATTTGCTGCAAGGATGAGCCGGTTTTGCATCATTGCCGACCATAGCCGTGTGCATGTGTGTACTCTTTTCGTGTGCCAGAAGGTTGTGGATGGATGGTATTTGGCCGCCATTATTCGCACCCATAGTGCATCACTATCAGATACCACTTTCCATATATTTTTAAGAATCATGGTGTTATTTAGGGTTTGCAAATCTCTCAACCCCAAACCACCATCCGATTTAGGACACGTTAAACGCTTCCATTTGACATAGCATATGGATTTTGTATCCGATTTTCCCCAAAAGAATTGTACACACATTGACTGAATTTTTTCGAGCACTGACCTGTGCATCATTGAGTTGCTCATGTGGTAGATTGCCAGAGCCTCTATCACAGATTTGAGAAGAACCACTTTTCCGGCCGGTGAGAGCAATCTGGCTTTCCATGCATGAAGTTTGGTTTGTATCTTTTCCAGCAACGGTTGGTAGGATTTTGGTCGAGATACATTAACAGGGCATCCCAGGTATTTTTCATTCTCATCAGCAAAACCCGCTCTAAAAGTTCTTATAGCATTTCGGATATGCGCCAGAGGTGTTGCTTTGGAGAACCAAAGTTTTGATTTTTCCGGCGAGACCTCCTGACCCGAAATTGCACAAAAAACTTTTAAGATTTCATGTACCCTTCTAATCTCCGTCGGTTGTGCACTGCCCATTATTAGTAGATCGTCTGCATACATGAGATTTGTAAGCGGTGGTGCAAGCCTGGCCAATTTCAACCCCTGCAGTCTTCCTTGTTGTAGCTCATGTTGCATCATTGATGTAAGGATATTCATACAGAGGATGAAAATATACGGAGACAGTGCACATCCTTGCCGTATACCTCGAGTTGGTGCGATGAATCCGTCTCCTGCACCTTGGAATAGAATAGTGAAGTGGTTGGAGCGTATACATGCCATTACCCAAGCACTGAATTGCTCCGGAAACGCATACCGGCTTAGTGCTTTTTCAATGAAATTCCAGTTCATTTTGTCAAAGGCCTTCGATAAATCCGACTTCAGACAGAAAGCTGATTTGTTGTAGGTTGGCAATGAGAAGGTGTGTAGAATTTCTCGCATTAAAATTATATGGTCCGAAATGTTTCGACCCGGTGTAAAGGCAGCTTGGTTCTGGTGTATGAGAGCACTTATGAAAGGTTTTAGGCGCGAAGCAAGTATTTTGGAGATGATTTTATATGTAACGTTACATATACTGATCGGTCTGTAGTCCGTGACTCGGGACGGATGCTCCTTCTTCGGAATGAGAACTGTGTTGGACTTTGATATAAACGGCGGCATGTAACCAGATCTGAAGAATTCTTTTACCTCCCTTTCTATGCAAGGCTGCAATACCGTCCAGTTAGTTTGCATGAAACGAGCATTAATGCCGTCAGGCCCTGGCGCCTTGTCTGGGCCTAACGAAAATAGCGCTGTAGCAATCTCCTGTGAGCTAGGTTGCTGAGTGAGTGCTATTCCTTCATCATTTTTCAAGGTTGGTAGTGTCTGCCGTAATGCCTCGTTTACCACCCGTGGCCATGCCTGTGACTGTTCTTCCGGTTGGCGGTACAGTTCCTTGAAATGATTGGTGAACGCTTGACGGATGCGTGCAGAGTCTACTGTCCATGAGCCATCTTGCAGCTGTAGCATGTGTATTGTGTTCCTGCGCCTTCTTGCTGCTACCGTCGCATGAAAGAATGATGTGTTGAGATCCCCTTCCGCAATCTGCTGCAGGCGAGACCGCTGGTGCCAGTAAGTGTTGATTTGCCGCAAACACTGGTTGTACGTCAATTGCAGTTGGTTCTCCTTCTCCCTGTCGTGTGTGTTTGGTGGTTGAGACTGCAACTTTATCATTTCTTCTTCTATTGCTATAAGTTCCTTGTCCGGCCTCTTTATTTTTCGGACCCACTTGGTGATTCTTGTCTTGATGTTTTGAACTGCTGCTGCCCAACCTACACCCTGCGGCATCATGTCTTGACCACATAGCTCGCTGAAATCCGGGCGATGGAACCACCAGTTCTCTATTTTAAACCTGCTTCTACTTTGGCATTGCCGGGAAGTGGTTCGAACTAATATTGGGTGGTGATCGCTGTTGAAACGCGGTAGGTGGTATACAGCCGCCGAGGGGAATTGACTGAGCCAGGTGACCGAGGCCAATGCTCTGTCTAGGCGCTGCATGATTAGTGAGCTAGATGGTTGGTTGTTGCACCAGGTGTACGCAGGGCCTTTATACCCAAGGTCTAAGACTCCGGCTTGTTGCACCATAGTTTGAAACTTTCTCGAGTGTGAAGCTGTTTTGCATGAGCCACCATATTTTTCTGAATTTGATAGAATGGTGTTAAAATCGCCAACTAGACATAGAGGTAATGAGAGACGAGAGTAGTGCAAAATACGCTCCCATATATAATCGGATACATAGTGGTGGGGGTCACCGTAAATAAGTCCCAAAATCCATGACCCTAATACATTTTCTATTCTTACAAAAATAAAATAAAAGGATTTCTCTAATATAGTTAACCTAATGTCATCAGACCACAATAACCATAGACCGCCGCTCTTGCCGGATGATGGGATGATTTCAGAATGCGGTAGTGGGAGACGAGCAATGCGATTCATGGCTTGAGTGGTGTTACATTTAGTCTCTGATATAAATGCAAGGTGAGCTCTTGTTGATTGGAGGTATCTTGTGAGTGTCGGTATTGTCGCTGAGCCTCCAGTCCCGCGACAATTCCAACTCAGAAAATTCATTTGTCACCCGACGGCGATTCCGGGCTCGCCGCCCTAAGCCGCTTGTGGTACCCCGGAGGAGGCGAGGTATCCTCATTATTGTCAGTAGGTGAATTGTTGTCTCGGATTGAGAGTGTTCGGGTCTTGGCAGAGAGTGATGTGCTTGTGGATGCCACTGCCCTGTTGCGCAGCTGTCTAGTTCCAACCGAGCATCTTGGTGAGTCAGGGTTATAACCAGGCGGGTTGGTACTTAGATTATTCGGCTGTGCTATCTGGTTGACATCTACCCCCCGTGACCTTGCTACAATTTCATCAAATGGCCTGGAGTGCAGTGGGCTGCCTTGATCAGGCCGAGATTGATGCATACCAATAGGTGCTAGTTCTGGTCCCTGTTGCTCTGGCGCGGCTGGTGAAGGGTTGGTTTCATGTTGTAGGTTGGTTGGTGAGTCTGGTGGTGTCTCGGGTTGCACATTGTCTGTAGGAGAGAGAGGCCGAGGGACCATGGTTGGGCAATTCATCCAGGCGCCTTTACGATGATCACGTAGTAGTCGCAACTCATGCCGGTGATTATACGACGGGTCAGCACACAACTGGAGCACTCTACCTCTGCTTGCACAACCCGCCAAGTCATGGCCGACTATGGCACAGTAAGGGCAGAGGCGCGCTGCCCTCTCATAGACCAGATATACCGGTACTTTCCCACGTGTCGGGTGGTTGAGTTCAATACTATCCTGGAGAGGTTCGGATGCAACAAAGGATATTTTAACTCGCATAAAAAGTCGACCAGCATTGTAACCCTGATGTACCTCGGATATTGGTGAGCCTAGGTCTTGCGCAAGGTGAAGAATTCCCTCAGCGGAAAGCATCTCAGGTGGCACGTTGTGAAATTGGGTCCATAACGAGACATGGTTGATAAAGGTGGGTGCTAGCTGTGACGGCTCATTAACCTTGCGCATTGATACTATATCCCCTCGATAGTACCACGGTTCTTTGCGCAACACCTCTTGCATTTCTCTTGGGCAAGCAAAATCAATGAGGTATGTGCGCTGTGCTATTGGGGAAATACGAGTAGCCGGGTGGGCCTGCCAGTTGTTCATCATGAGTGTCGTGAAGTTATCATCAAAGACGGGGCGATCAGTCAGGACTTTTGCTAAGCATGATAGAGACCAATCCCTAGTAGCCGTTATGTGCTGCGGAACATCAATGCTTCTCCTATTGTCGCGGGACGGTGCAATGATTGCAAAGAGGTTGGAGATTTCGTCTGCTGGCTGCATGTTCTTAAATGTGGTCTGAGTATTCGCAGCAGCAGGGTGTTGGCCAAGGATAGATGGAATTAAAGGCACTGGGTGTTTTACTGGCATGCGAGTGCGAGTGTTTTTTGCATATATTTGGGGTGGTAACTGATGTCTCCTATTTGAAGATGGGAGGGAAGGGGTTGGGGAAAAGGTGGAACAGAGTGGGGGGATTGTTATTTGATGTGGTGGGTTATGGTTTGAGAGTTGATGCTGACCCGTTATAGGTTTGTCTTCCAGAGTTGTATTTGAAATTGATTGCTTATTTGATATTTCTGCATGTGCCGTGGACACTTGTCGGCCTAGGAAATGGGCTACCGAATTGGCTATTTGGTACCTCTTATTTACGTTTAACCGGTATTGAATAGCCTATTTGGTACCACTCAATTTTACTGTTTTACTTGGCAGAAACTATGAAAGAACTGTGAAGCTGAGAGGTACCAAATAAGCTATTCAGTACCGCTTAAATGTGAATGAGATGTACCGAATAACCTATTTGGTACTTAATTTTTTGTAAAAAAATCAATCAAGTTAGTTTCCTAAATTTACTTTGTAAAAATTGAAAAATTAAAGCAACCTCAAGTTATTGCTGCTAAAAAATAAAAACAAAGCCGAGTTGTGAGCCGCAATGATTTATTGCAATCTTGTTATTTAAAAAAAAAATAATGTTACTGATTTAATTTATTATTTTTTAATATTATGAATAAAAAAATCGGTTTTATTCTCTCCAAAGACACCTAGACCTCTTTTATTATATTAAAATAATATTTCTAACATTTTACATTTGTGATTTACTTTTGGGTATTATACAGTTGTACATAAATTGATCCAAATTTAATCGATTCATTGCTTAGCATCATATACAGGTACAGTTCTGTGCTGCTAGTTAGTGCCATATTTTTGTTGAAAAAAAAGAAAAAGAAAATAATGACCCAACATTTGAGTTATTTATGGGCCGTTATTTAAAAAGCGGCCTTCAATCACTGAGCTGTTGCGTGGTGGACCATGTTTTTTTTAGATTGGTTTCTTCAAAAAACGGCCCAAGAATATTCATTGATGACATTAATTTGATATGATCGTTAAGTGTGGGGGAGGCCCAAGAGGGAGTATGGGATCAATTGATTCCATTTTTTTTGGGTGGGGGTTTTGTCGAAACGGCTTTGTCCAAAGTCTCATCTAAAATCAGACTTAAACCGTTATATGCATCAAAATTCGTACAGATATTTAGATTCAAGGAACTATTTAAATTTATTAAGTTTTAAATATGTTTGCATGAATCTCAATGCAAATCGGACGTTTAAGCTTGGCTTTGAATAAGGCTTTGTCCAAAGTCCTATGGACAAAACCTAATTCTTTTTTTTTATATTTTTTTATATTTATGTATGATTTTCTATATAATTTAGAGTAAAATGTCAAGAAATTGTAAAATTGACCCTCATTCTCCACACGGAAATTTTATACGATTGACCCTTATATATATTTGACTCCCATAGTTCAAAAGTCTGGCTCCGCCTCTGAGGAGGAGGGCCGTTCGAATTTCTGTCTGATGCCTGTTTAGAACCATTTGATTCATCTTATGACACGTACACACTTGATTTGTACGAATATTGAAACATCACACACAATATGAAGTGATTGGACGGCGGAAAGGCATCGAACCGATTCAGATCCGATGCTCATCGGATGCGCTCCGCTTCCTTAAGTGTCATGTTTCCGTTGTTCTATCATGGGAATTTTGATTTATTATTGTAGTTTAATTACAGCATGGTGAATGTAGATTATTTTATGGGCTTCAACATTATTTTACAGTCAAGAACCCATTAATTGGTCACAAATTTTTTTTAAAAGACATAAAATGATTTGATAAATTCCAAAAGTCTGATTTAAAATAAATAAAAGAAGTTCCGACAATTATCACTATTGTGATGAATCAAACCATCGCAGCTCTGCATATATGCAAGTGATGTTAATATTTTTTAACCATGAATATATATTACATTTACATATCAAAATATTACACTTTTATGTTGATATCGGCACTAATAAACAAATCTCAGCCCCTTGTTTGGTCTCCCCTCAAAAGCCTCTTTGAGAGAAATTATCTCCACAAGGTCTTGTTGGAATGGATAAGCATTAACTTATGTTGATATCCGCACTGACAAAAGGACCCCACAAGGTCTTGTTGGAATGGATAAGCATTAACTTATGGGACCTGACCTTTCTTGTGCTTTTTTTCATTTTTAAAGGCAACAATTGAATCAATACAGTGTACCGCCACGCGACTGTTGTTATCATTAATTAATTAATTAATTAATTAGCGCTTGAAGGCACCAGCACTTCACATTTGGGTAATGTCTCCTCTACCCCTGTCATGTGTCAGATGGATCTCTCATTTGATTTTAAATTTTTTATCCAATTGAGTTGTTCGATTTATTTGATTTCGATTAAAAAATGTAATAGTTTTGTTTATTAATATACGATTTAATTTTGGCAGTTAAAAAATTAAATAAATCAAATGCTCTCAAAATATTAATAAATATATATTTAATATTTAAAATAATTATAAAGTTATGTCTCATTTAAAATTTTGCTCACCTAACTAAAAATCTTGGCTCTGCCCCTTCCCTTGTATTTACTTATTTATCCGTTAACAACAGTTACTTATCTATTAAATATTAGTATATAATAATTGCTAATCTATATAATTTATTAATTAATAATTTCTAACTTTATTCAGTAGACTAGTATTTATTACTTAAAAAAGATAAGCAGCCAGTAGCAAATGAAAGGAAACGAATCTGCTGAAATTCTCACTGGTGAACAGTGTTTCTGAAATCCCTATTTTCTTAAATCCAGCCGTCAAGCTATTTTAGATGCGTGTACAGAAAAATCAACTGTTTTGAGATATGTGCATAGAAAGAGTTGGACAGCTAGATTCGAAATTTTAGAGATTTTAGAAACACTGTTCACGAACGATGGATTTCAGCAAATTTCAATTCCAAATGAAATGATTAATTAGTTGCTTTTGGCAGCGCCGTTGGGTCCAAGGAGAAGCAAAAAAAGAAGCAAAGCATGTACAAAGCCGCTTTGCCAGGCTAGCTAGAATTAAAAATCAATTACATGGTTTCATAAAAAAAAAATCCCATTATCCAATTATCCATGACCGTACATATTTATATTTGAACCTTGATCTTGTTACAAAAATCATTACATGTCGCACTCTACTACAGGAGAAGAATCTAATTAATTTCAAAATCATTACATGTATACCCTAAAAAATCTCAAAATTACAAAATTTTCTCTTCAAAATTTTTATAATATCATATTTACTCTTTTAAATTTAAAAAAAAAACTCACGAATTTTCGCAATTTATTGTATTTTCTATTAAAACTCATTTTAAATTTATTTTAGTTCCCATTTTATCATTTATTAAAAAAATACGTAGTATTTGTAAAAGATCTAATTGGACGGTTTGTGAGGACAAATCGTTCATTTTTCTACTTCTGACATATGCTCGGTGACATTTATGCATATGCTAGTGTGTGCCTCGCAAGTAGAAAAACGAATAATTTGTCCTTACAAATCGGCCAACTAACAGACTGAACATTTCTTATACGTACTATATAATTTTATTTTATTTTTATTGAAAATAAAATGGGAATTTTAAAAAAAATTAAAATTAGTTTTATTAAAAAGACAATAAATTGGATAAATTTGTGAGTTTTGAAATTTAAAATAAATAAATATGATATTACGAATTTTAGAAAGAAAATTACGTAATTTTAAATTTTTTGAGGAATATACATGAATTTCCCCTTAATTCATTAATTAATTTATTTCCGCATAACTACCATTTAGTTCATTAATTTATTCCGGACTAAGCACCCTTATATATAGACACAGTGGACTGCTCACCTCACCTCATCTCACTTCTGCTCAACTCACCTTCACCTACAAATTAAACCAAATAAATCCATTTCATTTCCGGAATGATTTTCCCGGACAAAACCAGAGAAAACTTCTATTGTCCCACATGGAGTACTAACAAACCCATGGCCACTGACCTCTACTGCCCCTGCTGCAACCATTCTTTCCAGCCCGACCTCAACCCGCTACCGGAGTCCATGAACTCCACCGACGAGTTCCGGATGTACCGTTTCAAGGTACAGCGGTGCTCCTCAACCCGTACAAGCCATGACTGGACCGACTGCCCGTACCTCCACCCTGGTGAAAAGGCACGGCGCCGTGACCCCCGCAAGTTCCGGTACACCAGCGAGCTATGCACCGAGTTCAGGAAGAACGGGAAGTGCGCTAAACGTGACGAGTGTCGGTTCGCACACGGTGTGTTCGAGGTGTGGCTTCACCCCGACAGGTACCGCACACAGCTCTGCAGAGATGGTACCGCGTGCACGAGAAAGGTGTGTTTCTTTGCGCACACGGCGGGGCAGTTGAGGTGGCCCGGTGATGGCAAAAGCGATTGGATGTCAGAGAGAGACCGAGACTCGGCTCATCTGCCAATATTGTCGTCTCTTTTGAGTGCAATGGTAACCGATATGCGAAGGACGAGCGCGACCGGGATCGGAAAAACCAGAACTTTCTGCGGCATTGAGACGCCAGATATCAAATGGGTTTCTGATTTAGTTGATTTCTGATCTGATCTTATGACAGTATATATTGTCAACATTACAAATGCTAGTGATGAAATTTGTATTAATTTTTACTTTCTTTGTTACCTCTTTTACAATGTGAATATTGTACATTGCTCCGAGCTGTTGTATTATTTTTATAAAATAAATATGTTAAATTCTAAAACATTGTTTTTGGAAACAAATTTCATTTCTTATGTACTTGTCAAATGTGGTACATAATTGCTAATTAGCATTGTACAATTTTAGTACTCTTTTTTTATTTCATGAATTCCATGTTTCTGTTTTAGGCGGCCAATTGTGGAAGCCAGTCAATATAATTAGGGGCGGAGTCATAATTATTATTAAAAAATTATAAAAATATGCTTTTATTTTCTAGTATGTTCGGATAAAATTATAAAAATACACTCAAAATTCAATATAATTATAAAATTATATTTCGTATTAAAATTTTACTTCACCTTATATGGTTAAATATATATTTGGACTCCGCAGCGGTACAGCATGTACTCTGCTCATTTAGAACTTTGGAAAATCTTTTTCCTAAATGTTGCAAAAAGAAAAAGAAAATATTTTTTTATTCATAAAAAATATTATAAAATAATATAGGGAAAGAGAAATAAATAGAGCAAAATTTTAAGTTTGAACATGTATTGATTTTACATGTTTAAAGTTTGAACCGAAATAAATGCTGAAGTTTTTTTTTTCATAAAAATCAAGAGAATTATTTTTCTTTTCCGATACTATATAATATTTTTATTAATAAAAAATTGTCGTTGTCTTATTTGTGAGTTGTGAAGAGGATAAGCACGGATAAGTGTTGGACGTAAGGAGCAAGCAATTGCAATTTGCATAGTTGCATGCATGCATAGCACCTGGTTTTTTAGCAAAACAAATAAGAGAAACTGAGAGGGCGTTAGCTGGTATTCATCTCCCCTATTCATAATAAAGATAAAAAATATACAAAACTATAGCCGTGACAATCCCTTGCTTAATGTCTTCACCTTCTCTATACCTCCTGCATGTGTGATCAAGTTTCGCATATAAATTTTATGTTTATATATAATACGTATAACACATAATATTTAACATAAAATATCAACATAATTATATATATTATAAGATTGCAATTTGCAAATATAATAATAATAATAATGAGGTTTAAATTTTTCTCATGTTTTCATGTCTTAATTGTGTCTCACATTTTTATCTCTGTTTTTAAAATTCAAACAGTCAATCCGAATCATCCATCATGATCTCCGTATATAAATGTGTTTGGAGACCAAATTTGTAATATTTTTTTGAAATTTTTTACTATTTTTCAGATAGGTACAAAATCATTGTTTCTCAATGGTCCATAATTATCTTCTTAAAAATAGTGATTTTATATCTATCTAAAAAATATAAATATATTTCAAAAAATATAAAATTTGTCTCCAAACACATTTTAATATGGAAAATCATGTTGAACAGTTTAGATTGACTGTTGGGACTTTGAAAACGGAGATAAGAATGTGAGTCACGATTAAGGCATTTGAGCCCTCCTCTATAATAATAACATTACTGGATCTGAAATTTTTATTTATAGCATAAAAAAAACCAAATCACCCCAGTTTTGGAGAAATTCGAAAAATACCCGGGCCGCATAGGCGTTCTGCAGCCTCAAAGACTGGGGTCCGCCCAATGCTTTTGCGGCCCCAGTCTAGGGGCCACCCAATGCCCCCTGCGGCCCTAGGGTCCGCCAAACGCCTCTACGGCCCCAGTCTAGGGGCCGCCCAATGCCTCCAAGTGCCGTTAGGGACTACAAGTTTGGTAAGTTTCTTTATGGTCAAATATAGTAGCTAACTCTGTTTATTCATCTTTTTTTTTTTGAAAATTTTCGTAGAAGCTGCGAAGTTGTGAGGGGCAATCGAACTTTCGACCTTTGGGTAACCAACAATCATAGAACTTTTCTCCTAGCCAACTGTTGGTACCTCCCCTTAACGAACATTTACTAGTATCAACTCAGTTGTCTCAAAGTTTATATTAATACTAGACAAAGCCCGGGATTGTCAATATTATGAAATGTTAATTTCAAGAAATAAAAATTGTATAATAATAATAATTAATAATGGTGTTAAAATGAATAAATAAAAATTGCATAGGACATATGTAGCTAGAAATTTGAATAAAATAAAAGTTACCTTATCCATGTCTCCTTTTTACAAAATGGTACAAAGATCTTGCAATTAGTAAATTCATTGACTGTGGTTATCAACTTTTGTACTACACTATATTTTCCTTTAATAAAAAAAAATGGACTGGAAATGACCTGACGTACCAAATATAGAATGTTTTTTTAACAATAATATAATTTAAATGACAAACATACTTAAAACCAACGCTTCTATTCAAATTCATTTATTCATTTGACACAACTTAAAAAGCATTTACATGAGACAAAGTACATCTCAAATTTGCCCATTTATCATTCAATCAATAAAGCTCACAACCTTTTGCATCATCTCCATTGCCTTGTCACTACCTCTATTATGCAGAAGATGTTGGATCATATATCCAACGTTGAGCATATATGTAATATAATTATGAATTGTATACTGTCAATATGATTGTCACAATTAAAGTGATATAATATGAAATTAAGACATTAGACAATCTATGTATTTAATAGGATGTGGTCTATAAATGTGTAGAACAATTTGGGCAAAGATCAAATTAATCATTGATGGACTTATTCTGAGATTTGCAAATAAAGAAAACTATTTTCAGAACCCTGAGTGCGGACGCACTGAGCCCCAGTGCGGACGCACTCAGTACTTAGCCAAATTTTGGGAACTTCAGTGTAAAAACTGGAAAAAGTCCGAGCCCAGTGCGGACGCACTCAGGACTTAGATGATTTTCTGAAGTTCAGTGTAAAAACTGGAAAAAGTCCGAGCCCATTGCGGACGCACTCAGGACTTAGACGATTTTCTGAAGTTCAGTGTAAAAAACTGGAAAAAGTCCGAGCCCAGTGCGGACACACTCAGGACTTAGGAAAAATTCGGGGCTGAAAGAAAAGGCAGTTATTTGGACACGTCTCAATCCAGTGCGGACGCACTGAGTCCCAGTGCGGCCCAGTGCATCCGCACTCGCGGTGCCAGATGTGTAATACTATATAAGGATGGGTCCCCAAGGCACAAGATAACCAACTCAACTTAGAATTCTGGAAAGAGGTTATTCTTAGACAGAATTTTGAGTGCCTTCTCCATTAAAGAATTGAGAGGAGAGATCCATAAGGAAATTGGAGAGGATTTCTCAAGGGCGTATCTTGTTGCTTTGGAAGATCTAATCCACAACCCAACCACAAAGGCGAGAATGACTTCTTGCCGTTAAAGACTTGTCTCGCGCTCACGGAGACGGCTTGCTCAAGACTTTGGATATTCCATGGCAAACGGCATGGAATCAGGTATAATTCCGCACTTAAGATTATGTTTTCGGATATCTTTGGCATAGGGCGGTCCTTAGGTTAAGGTGGGGAACTGTTTCTCCTTCCCCGGGGTGTAAGTGTTTGACCCCTAGATGAGATGTAATTGTTTGATCTCTAGATAAGGCGTAAGTGTTTGGCCTTTATGATCCCCCAACAAGTGGTATCAGAGCCTTCCTATGCCGAAGGATTAGGTCTTTAAGGATCTAGAGAGAATAGGAATTGATGATAATTTTTTTTTTTTTGATTTTTCGTTGATTTTCTTGATATGAAAATTTAAGTTTGGAGTGCACAAAAATTTTATTTGAGATCATGATTGCCTAAAAGTTAAGTTATTAATTTGGTTAGGGTTTGCTCGAAAAAAATTTCATTTGAAATCACAAAATTCTGATCAAATAATGTTCGATCCTAAAAAAAAAAAAAAAAAATTCTGTTTTTTGGGCAGTTATGAAATTAGGGTTTTGGGAAATTTATTTTTATAAATTTTCTAAAACAACAATTTACAAATTTGGAATAAATTTCTAAATTTGAAAGACTATTTAAGGTGCTTCCAATCTTTTATTAAAATCTCTCTAGATCATGTCTTAATTCAGCATAACAAATGCAGTTATTTTTTAATTCCAGAAAATAATATTAAAAAAAAAATTTAACTGCAGTTGTTATGATGCAATTATATTTATTTAATTGTAATTTTATTTTATGGCATAAGTATAGATTATGATTCTTTTAAAGGCATTAAAGTTATATATATCTTGAATTAAATTAATTGAGTCATTAATGTACCCTCCGGTGTCTCTTTTGACAAAGTTAATTTGATTCATTATATAAAAGGAAATTAAGTGTACATTTAATTGAAGCAATCATATATCGGCTCTCCGGAAGATAGTGTTTGTTAAAATTTTATGTACAATTGAGTGATATTAAAGTGTGATGATGATTATTATGTTTTATACATATGTCATAATGTCGGCCCTCCGGAAGGCATGTTGTTGATATGTTAATGAATCATCAATACTTTATTATTGCGACAAAGTATCATAAGAAATTAATTTGTTGCCCTCCGGTAATCAATTAATGGAAACCGATACTTTGGTAATAATGGTATAGTTTAGCCTTTATTTGAATATAATTTATAAATTTAAATTTTTTGCTAAATCGTGTTTGTTTTGTGTGTCTTTTGTTCGAATTCTTCAGCTAGCATTACTACTGGCCTAAAAGACATTCCAATGTTAAATGGTACCAATTTCAAGTATTGGCAGGAGAGTGTTATGATAACTCTCGGTGTCATGGATTTAGACTTGGCATTCAGAACTGACTGTCCCAAAATTACTGCTACCTCAACTCCTGAAGAAAAGAGAGTTCAGGAAAAGTGGGACAGATCTAATAGAGTGAGTCGAATGATTATGAAAATGTCCATTCCAGAGGCATTTAGAGGCTCGATTTCTGATAAGATTACTAATGCTAAGGAACTTTTAGCCGAAGTTGAGACAAGGTTTGTCAAGAATGAAAAATCTAAAATTGGTACACTCTTGACCAAACTTGTCTCAATGAAATATAAAGATAAGGGAAGTATTAGGGAGTACATCATGGAGATGTCTAATGTTGTTTCAAAACTAAAGGCACTTAAGTTGGAGATTTCTGATGATCTCTTAGTGCACCTAGCATTGATATCCCTTCCTGCACACTTTGGACAGTTTAGGGTGAGCTATAATTGTCAAAAGGACAAATGGCCACTCAATGAACTCATCTCCCATTGTGTTGAAGAAGAGGAAAGATTGAAACAACAGAAGACAGAAAGTGCCCATTTTGCTACAACTTCCAAATTTAAGCCATCGGCTAAGCGTAAGAAATCAAATCAGAATAAGGATAATAAGGATGCTGCAGTGAACACCAACAAGAAACAGGATAAGGGCAAATCAGTTGCCGCATCGGAAAGTGCCTGTTACTTCTGTGGTGCAGTTGGACACAAGAAGATGCATTGCCAGAATTATCATGCTTGGCGTGTTAAGAAAGGTACATCTCTTGTTATGGTTTGTACGGAAGTTAATTTATCTTCTGTATCTAGATATACTTGGTGGATAGATTCAGGTGCAACTACTCACATCAGTGTATCTTTGCAGGACTATCTAAATTACCGGAAGTCAAGTGATGATGAAAGATTCATCTATATAGGCGATGGCAATAAAGTTGAAGTGGAAGCTATTGGGACTTATAGATTATTTTTGAAAACTGAATTTTATTTGAATTTGTATGAGACATTTGTGGTACCGTCTTTTAGACGGAACTTAATTTCTATTTCTGCATTAGATAAGTATGGATTTACTTGTACTTTTGGAAATGAAAATTTTAGTTTGTTTCATAATTCAAAACAAGTTGGTTATGGTTTTCTTTCAGTTTATGATAATCTATATTCTTTGGATGTCAATAGCTCTTATATTGAAGCCTTGCATACAGATACAAAAAGTTTTAAAAGAAAATTAACAAATGAGAATTCAGCCGCATTATGGCACAAGCGATTAGGTCACATTTCTAAACGCAGAATTGAACGTCTTGTGTCTAATGAAATTCTCGAACCCTTAAATTTTTCAGATCTTAATGATTGTATGAATTGCATAAAAGGGAAACAAACCAATTTAAGAAAATATGAAGCTAAAAGGTGTACTGACGTCTTAGAATTAATACATATCGATATCTGCGGTCCGTTTCCAACGGCTACAAGAAATGGACAATGATATTTTATTACATTCATAGATGATTATTCTAGATATGGCTACATATATTTGATTAAACAAAATGCTCAAGCCCTTGACATGTTCAAAAATTTCAGAGCGGAAGTTGAGTTACAACTTAACAAACGCATTAAGGCCATTCAATCTGACCGTGGTGGTGAATATTACGGCAGATATGATGGATCAAGTGAACAATGTCCAGGGCCTTTTGCTCAATTCATAGATGAATGCGGTATTGTGCCTCAGTATACATTGCCGGGTTCGCCCGCAATGAACGGTGTAGTTGAGCGACGCAATAGAATGCTTAAGGACATGGTAAGAAGTATAATGAGTCGCACTACTATGCCTGGAAAATCTATGGGGCGAGGCTTTAAAGACTGCAACATATATCCTAAATAGAGTACCCACTAAAGCAACTAACAAAACCCCATTTGAAATGTGGACTGGGTGAAAGTCTAGTTTAAAACATTTAAGGGTATGAGGATGTCCAGCTGAGGCATAGCCTTATAGGCCACACGAGAAGAAACTGGATGAAAGGACTGTTAGTTGTTATTTTATTGGGTATGCCGAGCGCTCAAGGGGTTATAAATTTTATAATCCTATAGAACATTCAGTATTCGAGACAGGAAATGCAAAATTTTTTGAGGATGTTGAGTTTGCGGGGGGAGATACAATAATGGATTTTGAATTCGAAGAGGAGTATGTAAATATTCTCACATGTGTTGAGAGTTTTGTGGATATTGAACCCATTTTAACTCAAGATACAATTATCGAAAATAAAACCATTATTGAAGACCAAACTCAACAAAATCAAACAGTACAAAGTAAAATTCCAGAAATTCTGGAGAATGTTGTTGTTGGTCAGATTGTTGTTGACAACAATGCTGGAAACCCTCAAGAAAATTCAGAAGTGCCAATAAGAAGATCCACTAGAGAGAAAATGTCTACAATATCTTCGGATTATGTAGTTTATCTTCAAGAGCATGAGTTTGATGTTAGCATGTTAGAAAATGACCCCATAAATTTTCAACAAGCCATGCAAAACTCTAATTTTAGCAAGTGGATCGATGCCATGAATGAAAAAATAAAATCTATGGCTGACAATGACATTTGAAATATTGTCCCTTTACCTAAAGGTGCGAGACCTATTGGTTGTAAATGGATATTTAAAACCAAAAGTGATTCGAAAGGTAATATGGAGAAATTTAAAGCTCGTCTTGTTGCTAAGGGTTTTACATAGAAAGAAGGCATCGATTATAAAGAGACTTTCTCTCCAATTTCATTGAAAGACTCTTTAAGGATTATATTGGCATTAGTTGCGCATTTCGATTTGGAGCTTCATCAGATGGATGTTAAGACAACGTTTCTCAATGGTGACATTGATGAGACGATCTATATGGTGCAACCAGAAAACTATGTCTCGGGAGATGCAAAGTCTATGGTATGCAAACTTAAGAAATCCATCTATGGGCTAAAACAAGTGTCTCGTCAATGGTATTACAAATTCCACAATGTGATTATCTCATTTGGTTTTGAGTCAAATCTTGTGGATGAGTATATATACCTCAAGTTCTGTGGGAGTAAATTTGTGTTACTGGTTTTATACGTAGATGACATATTACTTGCCAGCAATGATATAAATATATTGCATGAGACTAAGAACTTTCTAATGAAGAATTTTGAGATGAAAGATCTTCGTAATGCATCATTTGTCCTAGGAATTGAAATACTGAGGAATAGAACCCAAGGTATGTTAGGTTTATCCCAAAGGAATTATATCGAAAAGGTCCTAAAAAGGTATGGCATGCAAGACAGTTAACCAGGAAATACCCCTGTGGCAAAAGGAGACAAATTCAGTCTCAGCCAATGCCCAAAGAATCCTTTAGAAAAGGAAGTAATGCAAAAGTATCCATATGCCTCAGTTGTTGTGAGCATTATGTATGCGCAAGTGTGTACGCGTCCGGACATTGCGTTCATCACTGGCATGTTGGGCCGATACTTATCAAATTCAGGTCTAGATTATTGGAAGGCAGTCAAAAGGGTCATAAGGTACCTGCAACGAACAAAAGATCACACACTCATGTATTGGAGATCGGAAAAGTTTGAAGTCATAGGGTATACCGACTCTGATTTTGGAGGATGTCAAGATAGCATGAAATCGACATCTGGCTACATTTTCATGTTAGCTGGAGGAGCCATTTCATGGAAGAGTGCTAAACAATCACTTATAGCATCTTCCACAATGGCCGCAGAGTTCATTGCATGCTATGAGGCATCGAATCATGGTGTATGACTACATAATTTTGTCACTAGGCTGCGTATAGTGGACTCAATTGAGCGACCACTAAAATTATATTGTGACAATAATTCAGCCGTACTTTACGCAAATAACAACCGAAGTTCGTCAAAGTCCAAGTACATTGACATCAAGTTCTTGGTTGTAAAGGAGAGAGTGCAGAATGGTCAGTTATCCATAGAACATATAGGGACAGACTCCATGTTAGCGGATCCACTTACTAAAGGATTACCACCCAATAAGTTTGAAGAGCATGTTGCTCATATGGGTGTAATTTCTGTTAGGGAAATTCAGTTTTAGTGGGAGTATGTTGGTTGTTTATTTCAATGTTCTATTTACTTATTGTAATTTTGGATATGAAACTTGTGACAGAAAACAAGTTATTTATGTTGTATGCATGGTATTGCAAAAGGATTGTTATATACATTCTATCTCTAATTTTGTGTTGACCTTACATTTGAGTATGTGATTTGCGAATTGTTTATTTGAATTTTGCATTTTACAACAAGTTTATGAAATTTAGTTTCAAGTTTTAGGTGGGAGACCTAGTTAGAAATTGGCACAGTAAGATCACAATTGCGTGTAATTTCTATGCTACACATCCACATCATGATTCATGTTATTTGGTTATGTTAGTACTGAGGTTATTGATGGTCTAGTCATGACAAATATAAATGTGACGAAAAAAAGCCGCTTTAGTCCTTTGCTAATGTAATTGATGGACATAATTGATTTGGAAATACATAAAGTTGATAGAAAAGTTGTGCGCACATAAGGTTAACAATACATAATTAAAAGAGTATGACATATTGCTCAAGTGGGAGATTGTTGGATCATATATCCAACGTTGAGCATATATGTAATATAATTATGAATTGTATACTGTCAATATGATTGTCACAATTAAAGTGATCTAATATGGAATTAAGACATTAGACAATCTATGTATTCAATAGGATGTGGTCCATAAATGTGTAGAACAATTTGGGCAAAGATCAAATCATTGATGGACTGATTCTGAGATTTGCAAATAAAGAAAACTGTTTTCAGAACCCTGAGTGCGGACGCACTGAGCCCCAGTGCGGACGCACTCAGTACTTAGCCAAATTTTGGGAACTTCAGTGTAAAAACTGGAAAAAGTCCGAGCCCAGTGCGGACGCACTCAGGACTTAGACGATTTTCTGAAGTTCAGTGTAAAAACTGGAAAAAGTCCGAGCCCAGTGCGGACGCACTCAGGACTTAGGAAAAATTCGGGGCTGAAAGAAAAGCAGTTATTTGGACGCGTCTCAACCCAGTGCGGACGCACTGAGTCCCAGTGCGACCCAGTGCACCCGCACTCGCGGTGCCAGATGTGTAATACTATATAAGGATGGGTCCCCAAGGCACAAGATAACCAACTTAACTCAGAATTCTGAAAGATGTTATTATTATACAGAATTTGAGTGCCTTCTCCATTAAAGAATTGAGAGGAGAGATCCATAAGGAAATTGGAGAGGATTTCTCAAGGGCGTATCTTGTTGCTTTGGAAGATCTAATCCACAACCCAACCACAAAGGCGAGAATGACTTCTTGCCATTAAAGACTTGTCTCGCGCTCACGGAGACGACTTGCTCAAGACTTTGGATATTCCATGGCAAACGGCATGGAATCAGGTATAATTCCGCACTTAAGATTATGTTTTCGGATATCTTTGGCATAGGGCGGTCCTTAGGTTAATGTGGAGAACTATTTCTCCTTCCCCGGGGTGTAAGTGTTTGACCCCTAGATGAGATGTAATTGTTTGATCTCTAGATAAGACGTAATTGTTTGGCCTTTATGATCTCCCAACAGAAGATAGAAGACATGATCTTCCCCCTCGGTCTCGTAGAATTCAACATGACCGTTCCATTCGCCGGACGACACAGCCTCGAGCAACTTGTCATAGTATAACTTCCCTTTGTCTCTGAGCTCATCCTTCTGTGCCACTGCAACTAACACTTTCTCACACTTGTACACGCCCTCCATTCGCTCTTTCGCAGCCATTGGATTCATAATCGGATCCTCCAAGCCGGTCGCCTCGGGGTACACAAGCCGCAAAAATTTCAAATTGTTCTCCTTCTTCACGAGATCTTGAGACTCCGAACCAATCGCCTCGCTCCATCCAAACCATGGGTGACATATCACAAGCCCTTTGATCTTTATCTGCAAGGAAAAAAAAATTAATTTGCTTCTTGACTCTTTCAATCTCTATTGCAAATTAATTTAATTTAGTAAACCTAGTTGTATTCTCAGATATTAGTCTCATTGTGTAAATCTTAGAGGGCTTTTGGGCCGACTATGCTTTAAAAATGAAAAAGAGAATAATAATGAATAATGGGCTTTTAGGATAACAGATCAAGGTTCTGGTCTCCAACAAGTACCCAAAAGTATAACAGAAATGTTTTGAGTTGTAAATTTGCAAGACTAGTCAAAGTAGCATTACAGCAAATTTTGTTAAAAATCCAGCTCAATTGGAATAATTAATTGCTCAAAATAAACTTGAGTTACATACATTTAAGGGATGTTGGATTCCAACTTTTATTTCGTTTCTTGTTTTTTTTTTTGAGGCCAGAAATAGAACATGTCATTGTAGTATTATTTTTTTTTTTTTTAGTTCAACAAAAATCTGATACCCCTTCTGAAGCAGCTTTCACAGCCATGTGATGTGTCGTATTGCCACCGGCACTGTCCCCACCAAGATACAGACGTCCCGGATTGCCATAGCCCGACACCCACTCGTCAGGGAAGGAGCCACTCACGGTCGAAGCAAGCACTTCCCAACAGTCATCCTATGCAGTTGGCAATGGGTGCTCTGGCGCGAGTCGGTACTCAACAGAAACTACGAGTATTCTGGCCTTCGACACGAGCAAGTTGAGGTAGTTGTGGTACGTTGGGGATGTGGCGGATTCAATCACAAACCCACCACCATGGAAATAAACCAGAATTGGCAGTTTGGCATCGGAAGGGAGGTCGGGCGGGATGTAGAGACGGGCCGAGACTCTGGTAATTGGGTTAATCAGAACATCCCTGGAGGTCACACCGGTGACCAGGTCACTACCGGCTGGGACTGTGCTGTTAACGATCAACCGCTCCACACGACTGGATTTGTAGATTCTTATGAAGGGGGGGAATTCATGCTCCACAGTTGTATCTGAATTATTTTCCATGAGAGAAGGTAAGGAAATTGAGGTTGTGACTTGTGGGGTGGTGTGAGGGAATGATATGATTTGGCTACAAATTTTGGATATTAGTAGAAAATGTAAAGCGCGCTGTCTTTCTTGTGATAAGAATCTTGTATCAGTAATTGTCTTCACTTAGACAATATCACAAACAACTTGTGGAGAACAGAAAACAGACCCGTAACAATACTGGTACAGGCAGAGAACAGCTCCAAATCAGCAAGAAAATCAACTGAAAGCAACTGAAAGCAAACAGAAATTCTGAAACCAGAGACACCTTTAATTTATGTATATCAAGGTCTTTATACTTACAAACTATACACACGCATCTTAATTTTATACTTAGTACTCAATAGAGAATTCTGTTTCATTCATATTATTTGTATTTATGGATTTCATATTTAGATGTTAACTGGAAACTGGAAAGGATGAAACTGGTAGATTCTGTGATGGGTCATATCATTTAAAATTGTAAACTTGTACATATCACTTGATCTAACTGAAGGAACAAACTGGTATATATCATTTAAAATGGTGAACTGGTACATATCACTTGATCTAAACTGAAGGAACAAACTGGTATATATCATTTAAAATGGTGAACTGGTACAATTACCTGATTAGTAGTTTGTCAAAACTAAAATTAGCTTCTCCTTGTTAATATTTCAGCTCTTGTAAACTTGTATTTTGCTGTTTAAGTCTTGCAAACTGCTGTTCTCTTATCCCTTAATTTATTCTAGCTGTCTGCTTGCTTAGATACTCTTTTAGTTTCAACAATTCTACAACCAGTGCGAATAAAAATAACATTTATACTTGTGCAATAATGGATTAGTTAATTTTGTTTGGATTCATAAATTTGAAAAGAGTGTCTTGAAATTCACATCCTTTTACAATAGCTAGGAAATTGTTGCTAAACTTGTGGGACAATTAAAAAAGAAAAAAAGAAAAAGGAGGAGAGAAAAATATCAAGTCCAAAAATTCATACTCATTATTGTCACAAAAAAAAGGTACATTTCATACAATCTAATTTAACCTTTGATGTAATAAAAGTAAAATGGCATAATTCCAAAAACCACTATAAGGTGACAAACTGACAATCACATACCCCTCTATATATAAGGCATGTTTGGTTTCTATGTAAAGTTAATTGTTTACTTCAAATTAAATTAAGACGACTAAAGTCATTATTGTT
Source organism: Carex littledalei (assembly GCA_011114355.1). Classification (NCBI taxonomy): domain Eukaryota; kingdom Viridiplantae; phylum Streptophyta; class Magnoliopsida; order Poales; family Cyperaceae; genus Carex; species Carex littledalei. The sequence goes on along the minus strand of CM022080.1, from coordinate 14,876,486 downwards.
TGGTTGGAGCTTACTAGTAATTAATGATTTAAATTATTTGATGCACACTCGGTTACAGAAAAGCCTGAAAACATTTTATGGCCCCATCTTTTGAACTCGCAAATTTATCATTTAGTCCTTACCAGAATTTGAATCTTTTGTCTCATCTTTAGGATGGAATAATTGTTCCAACCACCTCAGCTGTCATTGGTCGAAACACTATTCTCATAATAAATATAATAAGTGATTCAAAATGCATCAAATTTTTTGCTAAGTGTAAGCAACGCATACACGATGCCATAGAAGCCTCGAATGCTCTAATGCTCTATATGTCCCTCAAAGATTTTTATTAGCTCATACACGATGCCATAGAAGCCTCAAAACTCGATATTCCGTCAATATATTCCGGCAGCCAAAGAGATGAGATGAACTCTAAACCCACAAAAGTTTTGCATATAGATATGCCAAATTCCATCATCTACTACCCAACATTGCAAGTGATGTTCCCAATACATCTGAGATCAAAAAGTCACAATGACAAATCAAATTATAACAGAAAAGCAAAGAGCATTACTTCTCTGTAAAATGCAACATAAGGAACATGAACTTGAGAATTGTTCTCTGTAAAATTACTAATTTGTAAAGTTCAACACAAACAGCTGCAAGCTGCAACAAAAACTAGTCAAAAGCACACTAAAATTCCATAAAATTAATTTAACATCCACAATGATCATTCTTGACACATCATTGCCTTACAGTAAGCAACCCTTAAGTTCTAAATAAGAGGACTAATACAGACACAATGAGAGTATATCTATATACTCAAAAGCTAAAAAACAGCATCAGACCCTAAGAATAAAAGAAAGGGAAAGTAATGTCAGAAGTATCGACCAACTGGACCAAGTTCGTTTTGTTGAAATTAATGTTTTAGTTTGGAAAATAGTAAAATAATTAATTGGTAAATTAGTCAAATGGTTAGAGTGAATGAATTTGGATTTTCTAGATATATTAAATGCTTATATTTTCTAAGGGTCATGTTTGGATGTGCAATTCATGCACTTGATACTTGTGTCATGGTAAATGTTATTTATGTTCTAGGATATCTAAGAGGCATCATGTAACCTATAAACAGATGAGTTATCATTTGTAATAGGTAAGAGAATGGAAAAATATCAATATAGTATGAAAATTTTTGCTACCCTTCTCCTTACTCTTTCTCTCTTCCACTAAAATATTAAACAAAATAACAAAGGCCTTGAATAGGCCAACATAAGTGGTATCAGAGCTTAGGTTGTGTGAGAGTTCAAGTGAGATTTCTCTAATAGAAGTGTGATAAAAAAAAAGTTGAGAGCGCGATGGCTATGCAAGGAGGTGCATGGGGGCTGCAAGGTGCGCAACTCGTCTTCGACGGCGAGAACTATGACTATTGGAGTATTAAGATGAAGACCCTCTTGATCTCACAAGATTTATGGGAGATAGTGGAAGAAGGTTTTGTAGAGAAAAATGATGAGAAGGGAAAAGACAAGGTGGAGACGTCGGGTGAGAAGAAAGAGAATAAGAAGAAAGATGCGAAGGCTCTCTATTTGATTCAACAAGCCATCACCGACAAGATTTTTCCAAGAATAATCGGCGCGACAAGTTCGAAAGAAGCATGGCAGATTTTGCAAAATGAGTTTCAAGGTACCAAAAATGTTAGAGCCGTAAAACTCTTAACTCTTAAGAGAGATTTTCAAAATTTGCAAATGAAGGAGAAAGAGACTTTAAAAGAGTATTTCTCTAAGGTGATTGAGTTGGTGAATCAAATTAAAAAGTTGAGTGAAAATTTTCAGTTTGTGAGAAAATTCTAATTAGTTTCTCTCCCAAGTACAACAATATTGTGGTCATTATTGAAGAAACCAAGACCTCTCCACCCTTAGCATACAAGACCTAATGGGTTCTCTTGAGATGCATGAACAAAGATTAAATAGAGCTAGTGACTCTTCTCTTGAAAGTGCTTTCCAATCAAAGGTTAATATAAAAGAGTCATCTAACCAAAATGAGACCAAAGGGGATACGTTCCACGGTGGTAGAAGTGGAGAAACTCGAACATGCAATTATTGTAAGAAATCAGGTCATATAGAAAAATATTGTTTGAATAAGGGAAAACCTCAATGTTACCATTGCAAGAAGTTTGGGCATATTGAGAAGAATTGTAGGTTGAAAAATGAAGAGAAAGCAAATTATTCGGAGGAGAAAAGTAGTGATAAAAATGGTGAAGAAAGCACATTTTATGCATGTCAATCGACTGTTGAAAAAAAAGAAGATGTGTGGTATGTTGATAGTGGGTGTAGCAACCATATGACTGGAGATGAGTCAATCTTTTGCAAGCTTGATACGACCGCCACTACTCAAATCACAATGGGTAATGGTGCGGTTGTGAAGTCGAAGGGTAAAGGCACGATTGTCGTTGCATCAAAGAAAAGGTAAAATTTTTATACATGATGTGTTGCTTGTCCCGGACTTGGCACAAAATTTACTAAGTGTCGGGCAATTGATTGAACATGGTCATGCGGTTCACTTTGAGAGTGAATTGTGTAAAATTTATGACAAAGTTGAGAAAAATAGAGAATTAATGGTGGTAGTAAAAATGGAGCGAAATAGAAACTTTCCACTCACACTCAAACCCGCAAAAAGTGTTGCTTTGAAGGTTGGTGTAGAAGACTTGTCTTGGTTGTGGCACAAGAGGTTTGGACATGTGAATTTTGATAGCTTAAAATTGTTGAGCAAAAAGAATATGGTGTATGGGTTGCCACACATAGAAAAGAAGAGCGATGTATGTGAAGCATGCGCTCTCGGTAAAATTCACCCGGATTCCAAAAGAGAAGGCATGGAGGGCAAAAGAACCATTGGAGCTTGTTCATACCGATGTGTGTGGGCCTATGAAGACAACCTCGCATGGTGAAAATATGTACTTTATCACTTTCATTGATGATTATTCAAGAATGTGTTGGATTTATTTTTTGAGACAAAAATCCGAGGCATTTTTAGTTTTTAAGAAGTTTCAAAAAATGGTTGAAAGGCAAAGTGGCCAATTGATTAAAAAATTGAGAAGTGATAGAGGTGGTGAATACAACTCTAAGGAGTTTGAGAAATTTTGTGAAGAAATCAGTCTAGAAAGACAATTGACGGTCGATTTTACACTGGAGCAAAATGAAGTTGCCGAAAGAAAGAATCGAACAATTGTAGAAATGGCGAGGACCATGATGAATGAGAAGGGCTTGCCAATGACATTTTGGGTCGATGTGACATACACAGCGGTTTACTTGTTAAACTGGTGTCCTACAAAGACAGTCGAGAACAAGACACTATTTGAGGTGTGGTCCGGTGGTAGAAAGCCATCGGTGAATCACTTGAAGGTCTTTGGCTCTGTTTGCTATGCAAATGTCCCCAAAAAAATGAGGCACAAGCTTGAAGATAAAGGGGAGAAATGTGTGTTTGTGGGTTATAGCACAAAATCAAAAGGCTATAGACTCTTTAGTTTGAAAAGAAATAGGTGATTATAAGTCGGGATATAATTTTTCATGAGAAAGATAAGTGGGATTGAAAAGAAAAAATGTGGAGAATGTATTTTTTTCAATCCAAGATGAACCACAAAATGAATCAAGTGTTCAACATGAAAGTAGCCATGAAGAAGAAGAAAAAAAAAAAAAAAAAACAACCACAATCTCCTACGACAAATGCCGGGTCGAGTTAATCTTCTCCAAGGTCAACTCCAGTAAGATTTAGAAGATTACGTGATATTTATGCTTCATGTAATTTTTGTGTTGTTAAACCGGAATGCTTTGAGCAAGAGGTCAAAGAGGATGTGTGGGTAAATACAATGGAAGAGATAAAAATTATTGAAAAAAATGAAACTTGAAAATTGATTGAAAAACCGAAAGAAAATGATGTAGTCGGGTTAAAGTGGATTTACAAGACAAAGACAAATCATGATGGTTTGGTGCAAAAGTACAAGGCAAATGAAGAAACTAAAAAAATTGTGTTGAGAAAGATTTTAGAAGATATTGGGAGATGACAAACTAAAACATTAAGGGGGAGTGTTGAAATTAATTTTTTTGTTTGGGAAATAGTAAAATAATTAATTGGCCAATTAGTTAAATGTTTGAGTTAATGTATTTTGTGTTTTCTAGATAAATTAAATGTTTGGGTTTTCTAGGGTCACGGTGGAATGTACAATTCATGCACTTGATACTTGTGTGTCATGGTAAGTGTTATTTATGTTCTACGATATCTAAGAGGCATCATATAGCCTATAAATAGATGAGTTATCATTTGTAATAGGTAAGAGAATGAGAAAATATCAATATAGTATGAAATTTTCTGTTACCCTTCTTCTCCCTACTATTTCTCTCTTCCACTAAATATAAAATATAAAACAAAATAACAAAATGCCATGAATAAGCCAACACGTTTACACTTATCTTATAATGCATTGATGTCAGATATGGTTTAAAGTAGGCATAAACCAAGTAATGGGGAATCCCCGAATGAAAGGGGTATAGATAAGTACTGTTTCACCATTCTCTATGTCATACATATAGATGACATGAACGTCACATAAATGAAATGCCGATCCCTTATTTATGAAGTAGATGCAGTTTCCTTTGTATCCACAACCAGTAACAAGAGTAAAATCAAAGAACAATATTATTCGGTCTCCAATGCTGCTAAGTTTGACCCAATATGGATTCTCTTTTCCATTGCCAAATTTGAGACGGTGAATATAAAATTTATAAGCCATCCTCTTTTTGGATTCATTATAACAAATGGCCAAAATCTCTCCACAAGACTCAACAAAGTAAGGACCTCTTAAGGACATGTTAGATAATATTTCATATTTGGGTGGTGGTATGACATAGAGCTCTTTACTAATATCCATAATTTTTGTAACTCCAGTTTCACACTCAACCCTGAAAAGAAAACCCTTAAAATAGCAACAGCGGTATTGACACTCGTGTCCAGGTCCAATGATGTCCCACCTGTCATCACCGGGTTTACAGCGAACCGATATTCCATACTCAAACAAGAGCATATAGTCGTGAATTTGAAAACTCGGAGGATTAAACCAACAAATATTGAGTGGAAACAAATATGGATCACAATCATGTAGAACAGGGAGAGGAACATCTCTATTGTTAAGTGGATTCAGAAGAGAGAAGCTATCGGCATTACCTTCTTGGCCAGTGAGCAAGTAACCACCGGCAGGTCCAAAGAGCCTCTTGCCAGAGGAGCAACGAGCACGAATTGCATATACTTTGTTGAAAATGATGGAGTAAAATTCTAGATAAGGCCCCTCGCTGCGCTTGAGAATCCAAGGGAATTGTGGGGGCAGGTCGGAGACGGAGGAAGAGGTCCGCCAAGATTTACAAACTGCTCGGCATCGTACGAAATCACAAATCTCGGGAAGCTTTTTCAGGATGACAATGTAAAGTTCTGGCGGAAGGTCTGCCCAGTTTCTTTCCATTTCCTTCTTTCTCTTCCCTCCACCGTTAATTAATTATCAATCAAAAGCTGTTGGTTGTAGTTTGAGATGGTAATTAACATGACATGACAGTAGTATTTATATATAGATGTTGAATGTTTTTCTTTGGTTGTATAAATGCTAAAGGTAGTTTGTTTTATATATGGAATACGTACTTAGAATATTAGTATCGATGTTGGAAAAATGTTGGAAAAAATGTCTTGTGGAAAAATACTTTATACCTATGTCACGATTTTGAAGAAAATTTGTATTTTGTGCATTTTTTATATTTGAATTTGCATATTCAATAAGCCATCTTACTGGCTATATATTTTCTATTCTCGAACTGTACCACGTATAATTTATCTTTATGTATCTCTTCATTAGTCAAAATTTTGTATGCATTTGTCAATCAATGTGTCTAGTTATAATTTGATCTATTTTCATGGAGTACTATTGACTGCAATCTCATACTGACTGATGTTAGATGACTTCTAAATATTATATTTGATAGGATACTTTGAACTTGCAGTGTACCGTACAAATGAGCTCTTATATGACATTTAAAAATTCTTTAAATAACATTTTAAAATAAAAAGAAATCATAACTAATCAAAAATCCAGTTAGTATCTAACAATTAAATAAGTAGTTTAGAAAAGTTTTCGAAAAAAATATAGAAATAAAGACATTTACATGTGCTAAGTACGTATCTAAATAAATTTAGACTTTCTACACGTAAAAAAAAAAAAATAAAAAAGATACATAGAATAAAAAAAGACAGATTATTTGATTGGAGGGATGACTTTCAATCCAAAATTTCATCCAGTGAATTAAATCACAGCCATTGACGATCAGGTAGGAGTGAAAACGGTATGGATAATATCTGACCGTATTCGATGCGTATTCGAAAAATTAGATGTGGATATCCGATATCCGAATATCCGTGTGGATATGGATATTGGTATGGTTTTACGTTTCAATTATCCGTATCCGAATAGTATTTTAATATATATTATGAAAAATATTATTATTCACTATTAAATTAGATAAATATTATGAACTTTAGTATTTTTTAATATTATTTTAATAAATATCCATTCCGATCCGTATCTGTATCTGTATCCGGCTAATATCCGATCCGTATCTGTATCCGGAAAATTAAAAAAAATATGAGTATGGTTTTACCACTATCCGCTCCGTTTTCACCCCCTACAATCAGAACATCTACATGCTTAATATAAAAAGGGTAATTATATTTGAGTGAGGCTATGGTGCTATGCATAGCACAGATGGCTAGTGTACTACGGCTCAATATGGTATTTTTTAAAATTCTAACGGTCGATCCAAACCGTTCAATGTGATATCCATATGAATATGTACTTGCAAACTAAATTTTATATTTTTTTGAATTTTTTTATTATTTTTTTAGATAGGTAGAAAAATCAGTGTTTTCTGAAAATTCTGGACCATCAAAATTCTACCTATCTAAAAAAATAGTAAAAAAATTCGAAAAAATATAAAATTTAGTTTGCAAGTACATATTCATATGGTTATCACATTGAACGGTTGGATCGACCGTTAGGATTTTAAAAAGTACCATATTGAGCCGTAGTACACTAGCCATCTGTGCTATGCATAGCACCATAGCCTCACTCATTATATTTTCTCTCATCTATCTATCCCTCATTTCATCCCCCAACTAACTAACTTCATCTTCTAACTATAATTACAAATTTTAACTACCTAATGGTCCCTACAAATTAATTAGCAAATTTTCTCCCATTATTCTTTCCTCTTTCTCCCTCTCTCTCCCACCTCCGCCTCCACCCGTCTCTCCCACCTCTCCCTCTCCGCCTCCGCCCGCCTCTTTGCCTCCCACCTCCGCCTCCGGCTCCCTCTCCCACCTCTCCCTCTCCGCCTCCTCCTCCCTCTCCCATCTCTCCATCTCCGCCTCCCTCTCCCTCTCCCTCTCCCTCTCCCACCTCCATCTCTCTCACCTCTGCCTCCGTCTCCTACCTCCATGAACTATTTATACTTACACGACGAGGATGAATACTTGCTCGATGAGGGATGAATACTTGCATGATGAGGTATGAATACTTGTGCAACGAACAACTCAAAAGTATGTCATCATGGATCTCATATGAAAGAGAAAATTGTGTATAAGACATTGGTGGTTTTATATTTGCAAAATTCCTCACAGATCGTCAGAAATATTGGTTAGATTAAACGGAGAAAAAAAAAACACTTCTAAAAACGTGTAAAAGATGGGTGAGTGATGTGTCCAGTTTTTTTTTAAATACTTGATATCTTAGGTGTGAATACTTGATGTATTATAGATGAATACTTAATTTATTATATGTGAATACTTGAGCGCTTTTGTAAAATTAATCGAGGTATGCACATATGCTTGTAATACTCTTGATACATGAACTATTTATACTTACACGACGAGGATGAATACTTGCTCGATGAGGGATGAATACTTGCATGACGAGGTATAAATAATTATGCAACGGACAACTCGAAAGTATGTTATCATGGATCTCATTTGAAAGAGAAAATTGTGTAGAAGACGTTGGTGATTTTAGATTTGCAAAATTTCTCACAGATCGTCAGAAATATTAGTTAGATCGAACAGAGAAAAAAAACCACATCTAAAAACGTGTAAAAGATGGGTGAGTGATGTGTCCAGTTTTTTTTTAAATACTTGATATCTTAGGTGTGAATACTTGATGTATTATAGATGAATACTTGATTTATTATATGTGAATACTTGTGCGCTCTTGTAAAATTAATCGAGGTATGCACATATGCTTGTAATACTCTTGATACATGAACTATTTACACTTACACGACGAGGATGAATACTTGCTCGATGAGGGATGAATACTTGCATGACGAGGTGTGAATACTTGTGCAACGGACAACTCGAAAGTATGTCATCATGGATCTCATTTGAAAGAGAAAATTGTGTAGAAGACGTTGGTGGTTTTAGATTTGCAAAATTTCTCACAGATCGTCAGAAATATTGGTTAGATTGAACGGACAAAAAAAAATCACCTCTAAAAACGTGTAAAATATGGGTGAATGATGTGTCCAGTTTTTTTTTAAATACTTGATATCTTAGGTGTGAATACTTGATGTATTATAGATGAATACTTGATTTATTATATGTGAATACTTGCGCGCGCCAGTTGTAAAATATTTCAGATATTAGACGGTCCCCAAATAGTAAGTGGTCCCCCCAAGTAGTTAGTAGTTATTAAAGTAGTTATTGACTGGGGATGAAACGGGGGATGGATTCCGGGGGATAGCTAGGCTCTCCCAAAATAAAAATAGAGATAAAACCAATATTATACACTAGAAAATTATCTCTTCTTTTTATTTTGTCTTTTTGGATATGGACGCTGACTTTCAGCACATAACAAATCATCTGTTCTTTCTTGAGGGAAAAAATTTAAACTTTGATTGTTTTTAGCATTTTTGAAATATAAGCTAATTGCAAGCAATTAACCCACTTTCACAGTACTCTGAAATGAGAATTCTTTATCTCCAAAAAATAATGTGTTAGACCAGCTGAATTCATCAGGTGTTAGCTAGGTAAGCCTTTGTTTTTGCGCGCTGTTGTCAAGGGTGTTCATCAGTTCAGTTCAAACTGGATTAAAATAGGTAAATTAAAGTTGTTTTTGGTTTTCAAAAATTAAATCGAACCAAACCGAAATAGAATATTAATCATAAAAATAAATAGTTTTTTTGTTAATTTTTGGAACTTTTTTAAAGATAGATTTCAAAATTTTGTTTGGTTCGGTTTAACCGGTTTTAAACCGAATCAAGCAATATATATTATTCATAATTTTTGAATTTTTTTAAATATTTGGTTTGGACGGGGTTGGATTTAAAAATTTCGGTCAGTTCGGTCTAACCGGTTTTTAAAAGTCTAAACTGAGCCGAACTATTAAACCGGTTTTAAAAATGAACCGAACCGATTAATTTAACCGGAAAAACCAGACAATTTAAACCGAATTATTTCGGTTCGGTTTAAAACCGATTAAACCGGACCCGATAAACACTCCTACAATGAATATATATTGGATCGATTTGTTTATGTCATTGTGACTCATATCTAAATCATTTCAATGGATGGATCTGGCACATTCATATAAGATTGGACGGTCTAGATTGGAAAAGCAGTTCACGCGCGCGCGGTTCTAGTCCAAAATAACATCAGATATATGAATAGAACTAGTTTGTTCTTAAGTGCACCAAATTTCTTTATAAAACTCAGCTTTATTGAATTGGCTTTCAAACGATGAATCTGAACCGTCGAAACCCATCAACCTTTATGAGTGATACATTTAATTGCAAAAAATTCAAAAAAAAATCAAAAAATAAATGTATTAAAATTAATTTATAAACCTTCTAATTTTGACCGCTTGAATTTATATTAAATTAATTCAAAAGTTTAAAATTTTCGCATTTAGACGCATCACTCGTAAAGTAGATGAGGTTCAACATTTCGGATTCATCGTTTGAAACTAATTCGATAGATTTTAGAGTTGAGAAAGAAACTTGATGAACTTAAGAACACCCTAGTTCTACTCCAGATATATAGTCCAAAATAACATCATATATACACTTGGCTTTATAATTTTTAATTAGAGATAAATTTAGATTTTTTTAATAATTTAATTATAATTAACATGAGACTAATTACAAGAGGTGTAAGATAAATTCAAGTTATGAGGGGTACATAAAAAATTAACCTATATTTCTTTTGTAAAAGAGAACTTAGACAAGTTAATTTTTATCTCCTTTCATTTTGTTGTGTGCAAAAGATTTTAAACCTTTGAGGCCTAGTCTAATATTAATATCAACTTTCAAAAAACTACGCTGATATCAATAAATATTTCTAAAGAAGACATGAACAGAGGTAGCTATATATATATTATGTTTGATTGTAAAGTAGTAACATTTTTTTTCTTTCAAATATCTAGGGTTCACTTTAGTAACAAAAAATTGAATCTGGGGAAATTCTGGCAAAAAAGCAAAACATATCTCGCTCTTAGCACCGAAGTTTGACGGAGATATATCTATAAAATTGTGTATCTGCTATTAAAACAGAGGAAAGGTGGTTGGAACCATTATTGTATATGCTATATATGAGGAGGGTTTCAATACCTCATATTTTTCATACTTCATCATATTTCATACTTTATATTTTTTATTTTCAAAGTTTAAACTGTCGATCCGAATCGCTCAATATGATATCCATACTAAAATATGCTTGGGATGAGATTTTATAATATTTGAAAAAAAAAATTATTATTTTTTAAGATAGGTAGAAAATCACTTATTTTGAACGGTACAGAAACAGTGATTTTGTACCTATCTTAAAAAATAGTAAAAATTTTAAAAATTATAAAATGTCATCTCCAAGCATATTTTAGTATGTATATCATGTTGAGCATTCGGATCGACAGATTAGACTTTAAAAATGAAAATATAAAATATAAGATATAATAAGATATAAAAGACATGAGGTATTAGAACCCTCCTCATATAACAATATTGTTTCCGTACTCAGAAGTGAAGTTTGACGGAAATATAATAATTATTTCCGTCTATAACTTCTATAATATTGTAAATGCTATATAATAACAATATTGTTTCGATCAGTGACAACTGAGGTGGTTGGAACATTATTTCTCAGTTCTCACTAAAAATTAGACCAAGGATTCAAATTCTGATATGAACTTAAATGATAAGTTTTCGAGTTATAAAGATGTGGCAAGAAAATGTTTTCTGGAATTAGACCTTCCAGTAACAATACTTGTCTAGATTCTGTTTTAGAAATACATCAGAAATTCCTTTGGCACAATATAAATTATTGATTTATATGGTTGCCACTTTACTTGTCTATGACAATATGATTATTGCAAATCCATATCATGTTTAATTATTAATTTTTCAAATTTTAAATTAGTTCATATAAAATAACAATGAAAGATAATAAAAAAAATAAAAAACTATTACAAAATAAATTATAATAAAGAGAAAAATTGGTCACATGATGTGACGTGATTAAAATAATAGAGGACAGTCATGAAAATAGACACAACACGCAAGTCATGTCACGTAACTGACACACGTAACAATATTTTGTTCTGTATTCGTACTTATCATCAATTTGACAAATTTCATATTCTAAAATCATCAACATTGACATATAAACTCGAAAAATAAACAAATACTTGGATTAAGTTTATTCTTACTTATTCTAACATAATATCAACTTTTGTATTAAGTAAATATGCTGAAATGCATCTACAATTCAATGCACTCTTATTTGTGTTTTCAAACAATTTAGGCCATTTGTGAATCCACAATCACCATAACCGATTGTAATTTGTTTCAATTATCTTATTATAACGGGTAAATTTCGCTGGAGGTCACTAAATTTTGTCCTTTGTCACGAATTGGTCACTCAACTTTGATTTGTCCATCCATAGCCACTCAACTTTTATTTTATCCCAATCAAGTCACCCTATAACTTTTCCATCCAAAATATTAACGGAATATAACTTTTCCGTTAGTATTTTGGACGGAATGAGCATATTCCGTTATAATTTGGATGGAAAAGTTATAAGGTGACTTGATTGGGACAAAATAAAAGTTCAGTGGCTATGGAGAGACAAATCAAAGTTGAGTGACCAATTCGTGACAAAGGACAAGTTTAGTGACCTCCAGCGAAATTTACCCTTATAACGCGCTATATGTTGGTCAAATCATGTTTTTATATTCATCAGACAAATAGTTTTAATCTCGATATGTACCAAATTTTCATGGTCGATATATATATTGAATCAATCCTAGAAACAATTTTCAACACATTTTATTTCAGCAACCTATAAAAAAGCAAGCAGCTAATTTCCAAAAAAAAAAAAAAATGCAAGCAATTGTAACAACATATAATCCCATATATATGGATAGAATACCAGAATATTTTCATAACAACCAAATCATTCTTGGCTTCATCTCAGTTGACATGTAATCTAAATAATAAGAAAATAATATGAAAATTACAAAATACACAGAAAAACACAACTCTAAATGCCTCTCATAAATCCTAGTTAGAGACCAGAGGTGAACCGAGCTTGTTGGAGATCAGAGGTGAACCGAGCTTGTTCTCCAATGGGCTAAAGGGAAGCTGGGGCCTGTTCTTCAGAGGCCGTAGAGATGCGAGATGCCCATCGATTTTGTTACTGCACTTAGGTAGCTCAGTCACTGGCACCTCTGCCTCCATCTCTTTCGCCACTGGGGCCCCCAGAGGATCCTATCTCACAAACAGAAAAACAAAAAAAACAATGAATCAGTAAGCTCTAATCAATATGAAACTCCAACCCTTATTGTTTAGTTTTGAAAATCAACCTTCGGTCGCATGTTCAAAACTCGTAAATTCGAAAACTTTGATTCTCATCTTTACTAGAAAGAAATAAATAAATAAATCCTTTTGTTTGGTTTTTCTGGCAGGGGATGCATCAAATGCAACTGTATTCCACAAAAATACAGTTGTGGGATAATAATGCTGTAATAGGACATTGTTATTTTAGCAAAAATTGCAGGTTAGTTTTGCTTCGTAAAAGATGTTGCTGCTTTGTAAGGAGAGGACGTTTCCCAGTTTCGGTGGTACCAGTATTGCAGCTGGTATAATATCGGTCTTTATTTTGTGGTACATATTTCTTTGTAAGGGGAGGATGCAGCCGTTTTACTCATATTTCTTTGATAGGTTTTTTGGATGGATTTCGTGTTGTATCCGTTTCAGTTTTTCAAGAAAGAGAGAAAAAAAAAAACCGTACCAGTACCACACTGATACAATCCACAAACCCCATTACCAAAAGTATCAAAACCAAGCAATAATAATCAAAATAAAAAATTACCCGGAGAAGGAGAAACACAAAATCATGATTGTTGTTCATCTCATTAAAGTACGCCTCCAATACTTCTCGCAGTCTACACAAGGTCGCATCCTGTGGCACCTTTATTTTTTTAATCATACTTCCAGAAGAATCCTTCGAAACCTCCCATTTGACATACACATCCAAACCCCCCTCTTCTTCTTCCACCTCTCCTCCTCCTCTGACTTCTCTCAGACCAAGTGGAGTAACTGGTTTTACCGTAATTGGACTCCCCGCAAGTGCCGCTACTAGTTGACTCTTCGCAGAGAAAGGCTCGGCATTCTCATCTCCATATGTCTGAATCTGACCCTTACTATCGTCTTTCTTTGCCAACTCCCGGTAATTACCGCATAGGCGGAATATGGTCTCGATTCGGGTCTGTCTATCCTCCTCGGCTAACTGCACTGGTACCGTTTCATCCTTTCTTTCTTCCTCCACTACCTCCTTATCCACCTCTTCCGAGGAATCCTCTGCCTCAAAAATCGTGCTGAGAAGCACCTGGTCACGGTCCTCGCTCGTCGCCTCCTCCTCAATTGTCGGCAGCAAATTACGGGTCCAGGAAGGAACAGTTGTTGTATTTGTATCCTCTTTAACCTCCTTCACATCCAGAAATGTACTGCTGCTACTCACCTGCTGGTCTCCGTAATCTAACTCCATTGATTTAACCATGCTCTGATCTGCTGCCATGTCAGCAAGCCGCGTGGCAACATACCCAAAACTACCGACAACCTCCTGGCCTCTGAACTCAAATTCAGTCAATCTGTTTTTCAGCGATTCAATCTCGTTCTCCTGCCTTGCAACCTTCTCCTCCATCCTCTTTACCGTGAATTTCGCACTTGCCAGCTCATCATCCTTCAAGGATAGGGACTTGAGAGCCTGGTCCCGCTCCTTGAGGAGGGTCCGTTTGTCACGCTGGAGCTCGCATATGTGCTGGTTCATGAGCGCGATTTGCGAGGCGAGAAGGGTGATGGATTCGGAATTTGTTTGAGAGGAGGGCTTGGGAGTTGCCGGGTGGGCCGCCCGCACTATGCATTTGGCCTTGGCACCATATTCAAGGGTCGAGATCGTCTTGTGCATCTCACGTGGGTCTGGGCTCGCACACAGAATCATCAGTATTTTTGACTTGTCATCCAAAAATGAATCCTGTAGCAATTAACTATGTTAAAAGAAAGCAAGAAAAGGAGGAGAATGGATACACATTGAAAAGTCTCAAAATTACACTGACGAATAAGTAACAGCTTGTTGTGTGCCAAATATGCATGGTCCCCGAAAAGATACATTATGCCTCGGAGATATATAATTTGGTGGCAGAGTAATTTCTCCTTCTGGCAACTTTTCATCCAGTATTATAATTTTATTTGTTCAGTGAACATTGTTGCTATCAAGCCCTTGGCCATGGCATTTAATTGGTAATTCTAAGTGCTAACATGAAAAAGATGCTGTGTACCAGATTGAAATGGTATCCTTTTACTGATTATAGACTTCTAAAAATAGAAAAAATAAAGTTATAAAATAATAGTGACCTGGAGGAGCATAGTCAATTTGCTGTCACGAAACGGCACGTGCGAGTCACCATTGGCGATGGATTCTACCACTCTCTTCAATGCTATGTTTCCTTGGTTAATTTTTGCTGTCTGTTATATAATTGACACGAGAAATAAGTTAGCGTAATCATTTATTTACATCAAGGTGCCTTTGGTCATATTTGAAAAGATATTGTAGGTTTACAGAGAATGGTTTCGGGGTTTGCACACGAAATAACAATCACCCACAAAAGAATCAGTCAAGTATAACCACTGATATATTGTTTATAACTATGTGTATCAAAACTTGCCACAGGATATAGAAATAACATAAAAGTAGGCATGATTAAAGTGTTCCAGAAACTAAATATGTAGAAACTAGAAAGTCTGTTAGTTATAAATATGATTTTTCTGGTTTACTGAAATCAAGA
Source organism: Carex littledalei (assembly GCA_011114355.1). Taxonomy (NCBI): domain Eukaryota; kingdom Viridiplantae; phylum Streptophyta; class Magnoliopsida; order Poales; family Cyperaceae; genus Carex; species Carex littledalei. The sequence goes on along the minus strand of CM022080.1, from coordinate 14,861,094 downwards.
GAAATAAATACCTGCATTTTGGCTTCAAAGCCTGTTTGACCAGCAGCTTCGATGTTTTCTGAGCCAGCCATGTCGACTAGCATTAGCCTTCCACCAACAGATGGCACATCCAATATAATCTGTCAGCAATTGATAATTTAAATCAAAGGACTCTACAAAAATAAGTGAAACTTTCTCGTTTACTACTGTTCACTTCCAGAAATCAGTTTTTACCAGATAAGCTGTGCCAGTGGAACTTTCTGGTTTACTGCTGATATAATAAACATGCAATTCCACATCTCAATTCCTCATGCAAACTAATGGTGTTTCGGTAAGTAGAACCGAATACTTAAAAGATATTTTAATCACCTTTTAGATACAGTTCTGAGAATGCATGGGAAATGACCATTTTACAAAATTCTGGATATTGGAATACTTAGGCTTAGATTTGAGTATGAATCAGATATTCTACCAAAGCAGGCTTAATTAGGATATTTGAATCTAATTTTCAGTGTTAGACATCCACATTTCTTTCTCAATTTGAGTGTATTTCAGTATTCGACCAATAATATTGTGAGAACTTTCAGTAATTGACAAATATTTTAACACAAAGGGGACAAATCAGTAAATCTACCATGCAGTGGCTCCTAGAGCTTCTCTCATTACAGAGTGTACTTTTCACAATCCGCCGCTTCTCAACCTTTGCAACCTCTCGTGAAATCTTTCCTGCCTCATTTCCAGAAAGGTAGGTCGGGTTCTTAGCCTTCTTCCCGATAATTTCAAGCCGGGCCTGAAATTATTCAAAATTGCTCAGTTGTTCTGTGATGTTACTAGAATTGAGACTGTAAAAATTGTGGTATGTTGCTTTATACAGTAATTTTAGTTTAGTAGTTTTCTAAATATAACCGAGGAAGCCTTTGTACCAGATTTTTGGTACCAGTATCTGTAAAAAACTTCTAGTTCCAATAGAAACTGAAAAAGTGAGACTGTAAAAATAAAAGAAGATACAAATGAATTACCCTCTGTGAATTTCCCTTGAATACATTATTACCAGCACCACCATTCAAGTTGGCTGATAGAAGATCATAGATTTCTTCATTGTAGATCTCCAACACAGCAACTCTCACAAAAATGCCAAGCTTGAACCCAGTATCATCAGCTTCTTCACCTCCCGGATCTCCCTGCTCGTGTGCCCCATCTTCCAGTATATCCTTTAGAGCTCTGTAGACTATACCAGGCTCTCTTGCACTGCCGAACATGGTGTGGCTCTTACCCGATCCGGTAGGCCCATACATCATGATGGTGCACTTCGATCCGACCCGCACACCCTCAACCCGTGACTTCACAAATTTGTTGTAGAAGACCTCTAAGTTTTCGTTTTCTGAGACCGAGACCCCATCTAGAGTGAAATCACGGTAGCCAATGTCGGTACGGACCTTAATTGACCGGCCATCTGGCGGGATCTCAATCAACGGGTTGTGAGTCCTCTCCTTTGACTCAGGGTGGTCGCGGATCCGGCCAATAACCTCGACTGGGTGCTCAGTCGGCACAGAGGAGAGGTGGTTGTGGGCCCCACTTCCGGTTTTTGGTGTGGGAAACTGGAGGCGCTGCCTAGGATGAGGAGTCCTAGAAGGGGTATTGTACGTTAGGTTTGGATTTGGGATCGATTTTGGCGTAGGTGCCATGAAGGACGATAGAGAAGGAAGCTTGAATTAGGGTTTTAGACGGTTTGAAATGGGAAGATATCAAGTATTGTTGCTTGCCAATTCAGGTTTTATTTCTCTGTTTCTTGAAGCCAATAGAGAGAGAGAAAAAAAGGTTTGATTCGTTGAAGTATTGAAGTTTAAAGATTGGATCTTGTAATTGGAGGCGAATGGAGAAAAGAAGCGACGAGAGAGAGAAAGAGAGGTGGGGGAAGGGGTCGAGAGCACTTTGGAAGGTTAACGTTTTAATTTTGGAATTTGAAAATGAGAGAAGAGAGCCGTTGGAACCAGGTTTATTCAACGGCTGGTTTTTAGTCCCGATCTTCTGATGCTACTGCGAAGTATGTTCCCATGTAGCTATTAATTGACTGTGGTACCCACAACCTGAAATGTTTCTAAAGGGCCGGATTTTAGTATTCAAACGGGTGTAGTCCACCTGTCAGTTGATGATCACGCGGTAAAAGGTTCATAAACGCTTAGGACATCTTTCGTGCGCTTGACCCTATGGTTGGGCAGCGCATTTCGGTGCTCATCTACAACGGTGATTTCTTTTAAATTGCTAATATAATGTGTTAATTGCTAATATAATTACTGTGATGCTACGGTTTTAAAATTAACAAGTTTGCTTTAAAAGCAACTCTTTAAAGCATCTACAATGGTGATTTCTTTTCAACGCTAATCTGATGTGTTAATTGCTAATAAATTGCTGGAATGTACCACAGTTTGTTAATTCGCTGAAAGCTTGAATTATAACCCATAATTGATATATCCTTAAAAATAAATACTTCAAGAGATATTTATAACTCCACTATTTGTTAATTCGTTGTTCCCTTAAAAAAAAAGTTATAGGTGGTGTTTGATTGAGACTTAAAAATTTGAAGGCCTAAGTTGTTTATTCTAACTTAGGTCGGTCTAAGTTATTCATGTTTGGTTGATGTCTAAAGTTAAATTATGGATTAATTTATTTTTTGTATGATTGGAGTTTATGTTTTGTTAGGATTTATATTTTAATTAGGATTTTGCTTTAGTTTGTAATATGATGATCATTTAATTTAGAGGTAGAGCTATCTCCTGTTTTGTTTCTAGAGGTAAAAATTTATTAACAACTGCAAACTAAAATAAAATAAGAAGCAATTCAATAAATGAAGCTAAAATTTGATTTTCTAAATATTAGTCCACAACAACAACAGACATTGGAGAAAAAAAGTTTAAAAAAAAAAAAGGTTCTTATTAATTTAAGATAGAACATAATTTTACAATTATTTTTATAAATTAAGTATATTTTTATAAAATTTTATGTACAACTATAGAGATATATTTAATGAGTTAAATTCTCTTAATTATGTAATTTGATATAATTTAATAATTTTTCATTAATTTTGTTTGAACCAATTATAGGTTAAGTCATAAGCGTGGATTAAATGTTAAACCACTTTAATAGGTGGAGTAACTTTTTATATTTAAAGCCGGTCTAAAAATCAGCTTGTTATCTTAATCCGGCTCAATTAAATCACGTTTGACGACTTAACTGAGACATAAACCCTTTATTCTATGATTTAGATCTCAATCAAACATTAACTCATAATTGATAGTGCACAACAATTATGGGTTTGAACTCTTGAAGTATTTATTTTAAAAAAAATATTATAACCCATAATATCAAATTCATTTTTTTTTCATTTTTTCTTTACTTTTAAACTATTTATCACGTATGACCAAGCGTGTTGCTTCATTCTTATTTTGTTTTGTTTTGACACGTTGTAGAAATATGACATCAAATCAGAGGTTGGCTAAGATCAAAGTGGTACGACTAAAGTCTTGATTCTACTAATTTGTTTTTACGATTTTTAAAGTTTAAATAGTTAATCTGAAGTGTTCAATGTGTTTTCCATATTAAAATGTACTTGGAGACCAAATTTTACAATTTTTTGAATTTTTTTACTATTTTTTATGGATTTTTAAAAATCACTGTTTTTCAGATTTTATTTATTAATAAAATATGAAAAACAGTGATTTTAAAAAATCCATAAAATATTGTAAAATTTGGTCTACAATTTAATATGGAGAACACATTGAGCACTTCAAATCAACTATTTGAACTTTTAAAATTGCAAAAATTGATTCCTATTTTATCTCAAAAGCAAATATAATGATAAATCATATATATATATAACTATTATAGAAAAATAAAAAGATTCGTGCACTTTTTTCACAAGTAGCGCACTACTAGCATTAAACAAATATATATTATTATTTACTTCGGAAGATGCATATCAAATTTATTTTGCAATTCCTACAAATTATAGAAGTTGAAAGTCACATGGGTATTTTCTATTTAAGGTTTTTTTAGAGTATATTCAAATTAATTAATAAAAATCCAAAAATATATTTTGCGATTCTGCAAAATAGATTTTCAAAATTAATTATTTAGATTTGTTTGACCAAAAAATTTCCGCGTGAATTCTAAATAAGACTTTTTTTTTAGAATAGCCGTACAATTCAAATAGAAATTGTAGGCAAATTATTTTTTCAAATTCATTAAATACTCGATCTGCCATCTTCCTATTGATTTATCCTTTATTAAAGCTAAAAAAAAAAGGCATTGAATCAGTGAATCCGTCGTAGAATTTATAGTTTTTTAAATTGAACTGGCACGAATCTTGAAACAATCTAACGATCTAATTACACTAGAAAACAATAAAGCAAGGTTCAGTACTATTCGGTCAAATAATTAATAAATGGAGATATTTTACATGTCAAATTTTACATGGAGAAATTGAAACTGATCTACTTCATGAGTGATGCGTTTACATGTCAAAATTTTTAATTTTTGAACTAATTTAGTATGAAGTCAAGCTGTCAAAAAAAGATGATTTATAAGTTAATTTTAATGAGTTCATTTTTCATCATTTTTTGACCGCTTGATTTTATACTAAACTAGTTCAAAAAATTATAAATTTGACATGTAAATGCATCACTCGTGAATTAAAACGGATTCAACGGTTTGGATGTGTCGTTTGAAGTCAATCCGATAGATTTTTGAATTAAGCTGACAAAGAGGCTTGGTGAACTTACGAACACCTTAGTTCTACTCTATATTCAATATATTATATACATATGTGTAAATATTTAATAGTTATTTTCAGATAATTGAGCTTATAGAATATAAGATATTTTACTAATATTTTTCTAGTTATTTCAAGCAAACATGCTGGAAACATGTTTTAATCAATCAAAACATGAAATACACAATATATATAAGCTAACTACCGATGTGGTAAAATAATTAATTAAGTTCCAATATTTTTAAAATATAATCATGTTGGTGAGAACAGAAAAAAGAAATGGTAGCGCGATATAGTAAAATTGAAATTTAATTTAAGTGTCAGCTACACGCATCAGTTTTAGTCGATAATATAACATGTGAAAATCAAAAGAATTTCAAAAATATAATTTTCTTTTTTGGGTTGAATAAAAAAATGTCTTGAGAGAAAACTTTGAAAAAATGTGTTATGAATGAAGGGGAGGTAAATAGAAAGGAGTGGGAGGGAGGTGAAGAGGGGGGAAACATGGGGTCCATAAGGACATTTTGTTAAATTTTTTGAGAGGAGGGTATTTTGTTCTATGTTTTGAAAAAGAAGGGCATTATGTAAAATTTCCCTGATATCTATATATAAAAAATGTATTTGCAGTCGATTTACTATAAGCTGATTTGGACCGATCTTGTGCGGGACAAGTATCCACTCAAGTATTGGATGGCGGAGCCCACAACTTTACGGTCCAGATTCACTCAATCCGGTGTCTATTTGGAGATAGTGCAAGGGGCCAGTATTATTTGTGCTTTGAGATTCGTGCAAAAGTTAAAAGGACCGTCCGGATCCACTAATTCTAAAAGAAGGGTACCGGGGAGGATATAAGTTCTCTTGTGCGGTTCATGATGGAAAATGTTATAATATTGTGTTCCCACACGCAGGGGCGGAACTAGAAAATTTAGATAGGGGTGGCTGGAAAATAAAATGTAAATATATATAATGTGGGAGGTGGGACTTGAACTCAAGATCTCCCACAACTCAATGAGCAATTTTAACCACTAAACTACAAGTAAACATTTGTCATTTAATGAGGGGGGGCTAAGCTATATAAAAACTTAAGAAAACAAAAAATCCAATTAAACTTTTATATACATAATTAAAAAAATTAGAATCATGAGGGATGGCTTAGCCATCTTTGGATTACACTAAGATCTGCCCTGCCCACACGTAGGTAATTAATATTTATTTTGAAATTTTGTCATGTTGTGGATATTAAATTCTAATATCTAAATTTGTACAACGGTATCTAAAATAGGAGTCCAAATCTGCTGCGATTCCGTGAGTAATCGCATAATTCTAAAATTTCGAGATCAACGGTTCAAATTTTTCCGTGCGCGGATCTAGCTCGGAAACATTCTTGAAAAAGTAAATTTTCATGCACGCATCTCAAGAAAGACCAACAGTTGAGATCGGATCGCAGGGTCCTGTGATTCCCCGAGAATCACAGCAGATTTATTTTCCTAAAATAGCTCTCAGGTTGTTTCGGGGATCTTAAATATTTCATGCCGTGTGATCAGACGTGTACACTTGAGAGATTTAACATCAAAATTTTATTGAGAATTGTAAATATTATGTACAGGATAGCATATGGTATGATAATATGATATTAAAAGAACATATAATAATATTACATCTCTACTATAATCTTTCCGGTTGCATGGCCATCAACACACTTAGCCCATGCCTCTTGTGCTCGGTCAAACGGGTACTTGGAATCAATAACAGTTTTAAGCCTCCCTTCTCGCATCAACTCAGCTAGAAATTGCAAATCATTGTTTCCCAGAGACACAATTATGATCTTAATTTTCTTTTTTGAGAAGGTGAAGATCCCCCAAATAAACGCCATTAGGATTGAAAAATTAGGCTGCGCTACCTCCATGACCAAACCTTCGTTGCTTAGGCTAGATTTAAGTGTTTTCCATGGAACTGCTGGGGCGCAATTTATGATGTAGTCATACTTTTTGCCAGATGAGGTCTTCAGGTTTTGACCTATATTTAAAAGCAAATTACTAGGTTTATTTTTCTTAGAACAATTCATTTATCAAAGTACAAACGATTATTGCATTTGGTCCCAATTGGCAAACGGTATAATTACTGGTAATTGTAGCCTAAAATTAAGATTTTGAATTAATATGGTGAAATTTGCACTACACTGGTACCATATAACTCAAATTTTCAAGTTAAACACTGTGACTTCAATTAATTGCAATTATACTGGGTGCTGTACACAATCTATTTGCTATATTGCCTTGAGCCTAATCAAGGTCTTACCTGAGACTTAAATTTCAATAAATGGTCATATAAGTAATGTTATGGGCATAATTGTAAAAATTTAACACCATAGTGTAAATTACCTTCAGGGGTTTTGTAGTCGAGAACCTCATCAGCGCCCAAGCTTCTCACCAGATCAACATTTCTGGCACCACAAGTTGCTGTAACATGGTGGCCCCCCAGCTTCGCCAGCTGGACCGCATAAGACCCGACACCACCCGAGGCGGCTGTGATGAGTATGTTTGCCCCCTTTCCAGTGCCATCGAACTTGGTCCCGATCATTTGGAGACACTCCAGTGCCGTCAGGCCAGCTACTGGGAGCCCAGCAGCATTAACAGAAGACACTTCCTCGGGCCGGAGAGCAGTCTCTGTTTCAGAAGCAACGGCATACTCGGCAAGTCCGCCTGATTTCTGTACCAATATCAGCAATTGAACACCAAGAAAACCAATTAAAAGTTAAGAGAAATGAAAAATCAGTATCACAAAATCACAATTAATTTCTTATGTGGCAGTTGGAGTGATAAAAACCAACTTTTAGCTAAGTATTACATACCGCAAAACCGAGCCTGCATACAACCTTGTCACCAACTTTAAATGCAGTTGCTTCAGATCCGATTTGAATCACTTGACCAGAGATGTCAGTAACTGTTGCAGAAATAGATACAATGTTAGTTTATTGGGATTTTCTTGTTCTATAATTATAGATTTCATCAAAAATTAAAATGAAAACTGTGTGCAAAGCGTCCCAAAATATGAATAGGAAAAATGGTTGCTCCTTTATTTGTAATAAATGATTTCTATCTCTAGATTTAATTTTCAGTATAATTGAGCTCGTCTTACAATTAGTCAGCAGTAATGAATAACATGAGTGTGCATGTGTGCGTCTGTGTGTTTTCTTCCTTTCTTTTTGTTAGTTAATCAAACAATTTCAGGCGAGCCTGAAAGTGCAAAGTTAAATTTGTTGGCTTCGATTACCCGTTAATTTTTCATCTAAAGGAATATTAAAAAGATGGTGAATTCTGTAAGAACACCACTTGACTTTTACAATACTGTACTTGTGCTTACCGGGAGTGAAGGGGAATTTAAATGGCAAAAATGGCCGAAGCTTCCCCTTTTGAATTTTGCAATCGGACAGGTTGATGCTTGAAGCTTCTACTTTAACCAACACCTCATCTTTCTTTGGTTGTGGAATAGGAATTTCAACATTCTACATTCAAACTCAGATATGTTATAAGCCTATAACCACGAAGCTATTTTTTTATTTAATTTTCTTAAATAGTAAAGGAAACCATTTGGAAACAGTCCTCTGAGGCTTGATTCAACCATAAAAAGAAAAATCGGGATCGTAATCGGGATTGGCACCTTCCGATCCCGATCCGGATCGGTCCAAAATCGGTCGGAATCATTTTTTCCTCTAATACTCACTTTCCGAGTAAATCGGTCCAAAACGGATCAGTCTTGTTCGATCCCGATCTAAATAGGGCGATTTTGCCTTCTATGGATTCAACACTGAGTGTTACTGACTTGTACCAGGGATATATTCTACACCATTCCATACACCGTTTACTGGTACCAAGAGGAATAAATGTTATGTGCAGTACTGGGGTCATGCATCTTTTATTATATTCTTTTTGGCAGGAAAACTAAATACACTCATTAAAATGCCGAAGAACAAACAGTTCAACAGCGAAATAGATCCCTTAATTATATTTGAAATTTTTGGTGCTCAACAGCTCATTGTAAAAATATATGTATATATATAAAAGAAGTATGAAGGAGATTCAGAAAGAGGGAGATGTGCCTGAAGGGAGGCAATACCACCACCATAACACTTGTACTGTATGGCATGCATGCTCTTACCAGCGACACCGGCCATGTATAATGTATTATATCAAGAGAAAATCAGAGCAATAATACTGAGAGATAGGAGGGTAAATTTGAAAATTCTAAGGCTCTCAAGTTTGAAATTGAGAATCAGAGGCTATAAGACTATTTATAATTTCGTTATGTGCATATTTAACAGAGATGTAATCTTGGACACCAAGCCATTTATTTGTTTAATGTCCAAGATTAAGTGTTTGATTGAATTTGGTTATGTCACAGCAAGCATATTAAAAGGTAAATAAAGAAACTTTGAGCTTAATTAATTGACTTTGTTGTTTTATTAATTTATCATTTTCATATGTTAGGATTATCTTCAGTCGAGTGCTCAGCTTTTAAAATATAAATAACAGAATTAATATTCCTCTCTTGCTCTTAATCTTGAATACTTGTTTGCAAGATCTGTGATGGTTTTTTCATTGTGTAATCGGCTCATTTTGCTCATCACGCGGATTAGTATGGATTGCAACATATTTTACCAATTAATGCTCAACAAAAGATCGTATTATTATTGAAGCATAATAATAGTTCATAACTCACCTATCGTACGATGGGCGAAACTAGAAAATTTAAATAGATGGAGGAAAGGGACTCAAACATAAAATGTAAAAATAATATAACGTGATAGGTGGAATTTGAATTCAATTAAATATTCCAGAACCACAATAGAAACTTAAATCACTAGATTACAAGCAAATACATAATATTTTATAATGGGACTGAAATATATAAAAATTTAAAAGAAAAAAATTAAATTAAATTTCAATATACACAATTAAAAAATTTAAAACTATGAAAAAAGGTTAAGCACCATTTAGAATACACTAAGACCCGCGCTGGCACCGACATCACTCTAATAATTTTGCAAGACTTTTCAAAATTGAAATCGGTTGGTTTTTTAATCGCAAAATACTTTATTAAATATTAGTACTTTTTTTAATGTGTGTATTTTTAAGTCCAATTACACCATTTTATGTAGTGTATTGATTAAACCCGCCCGGTCCAACCCGGACCGGCCCGAGCCCGTGCCTAAACTCGGACCGGACCGTCCAAACGGGTGGGCCGGGTTAACCAAGGCGCGGATCCGGTTTTTGGACCCAACCTGCCCAGACCCGACCCGTTTGAACCCGTGGACCGAACCGTCCCAAACCCGGACCGAACCGCCCATACCCGTCCCAAACTCGCCCGAACCCGTGCCTAAACCCCGGATCCGAACCTAACCCGCTCGAACCCGAGCCAACCCCCCCCAACCCGAACCTAACCCGTCCGAACCACCCCCCCCCCCAACTTGGACCCGAAACCACCCAAACCCGGCGGGATCCGAGCCAACCCGGGTCAACCCGCCCCAATTCAATTTTTTTTTAAAAAAACGGTAAAATTTTCCCCCCAAAAAACCCCCATAAATACACCCTCATTCTTCATACATTTTCACATCTCATACTCTTATTATTTTCAATCTCTCATTCTCTCAATCTCATATTCTCATACTCTCAATATTTTCATTATTCTCAAATTTTAATTTTATTGTTAAAAAAAAATATAGTTGCAAATTTATTTCATTCTACAAATACGCAAACGGAATTACGAAAGTAGAGGAATTACGAAGTTCGGCACCTCCCGCAAGATTTTTCCGCGAGATTAAAAGGTTAGATTTATTTTAGATTTAGTTATATTTATTTTTAGTAATTGTTAGATAATTAGAATTATTTTAAATAGGTTACTTTTAGTAATTGTTAGTAATTGTTAGATAATTTTTAGTAGTTGTTAGATAATTTTTAGTAATTTTTAGTAATTTTTAGTAATTGTTAGATAATTAGAATTTTTAGTAATTGTTAGATAATTAATTTTGAAATTCGGATTTATTTTGAAATAGGTTAGATTTTATTTTTTTAAATTCGGATTTATTTTAAATAGGTTAGATTAATAAGTTATATTTTATTTTTGAATATGTTGGATAGTTAGATTTATTTTTAAACATGTTAAATTTATTTTTAATAGGTTACATTTGAATATTTTGAAATATGTTAGATTTTAGATTTATTTTTAAATAGGTTAGATTTTATTTTGAAATTCGGATTTATTTTGAAATAGGTTAGATTTTATTTTTTTAAATTCGAATTTATTTTAAATAGGTTAGAAAGTTAGATTAATAAGTTATATTTTATTTTTTGAATATGTTAGATTATTGTATTTTATTTTTTAAATTCGGATTTATTTTTAATAGGTTAGATTTTATTTTTTAAATTCGGATTTATTTTTAAATATGTTAGATAAATAAGTTAGATTTATTTTTGAATATGTTAGATAAATAGATTTAATTTTTAAATAGGTTATATTTTATTTTTTAAATTCGGATTTATTTTTAATAGGTTTTAAAAAATAAGTTATATTTTATTTTTGAATATGTTGGATAGTTAGATTTATTTTTAAATAGGTTATATTTATTTTTAATAGGTTAGATTTGAATATTTTGAAATTCGGATTTATTTTTGAAATAGGTTATATTTTATTTTTCAAATTCGGATTTATTTTAAATAGGTTAGATAAATAAGTTATATTTTATTTTTGAATATGTTAGATAATTAGAATTATTTTTTAAATTCGGATTTATTTTAAAATAGATTTTTTTTCAAATTCGGATTTTTTTTTAAATAGGTTAGATTTATTTTTTGGTAGATTTATTTTTTGGTAGATTTATTTTTTGGTAGATTTATTTTTTGGTAAATTCCTCTGGCTTGTTTTCTTCTGGCTTGTTTGTTGCCTGTGTTGCCTCTGTTGCTTGTGTTGCCCTTGTACCGGCCTTGTGTTGGCCTTGTTGCGTGTGTTAATAATTTAATTTAATTTAGATTTAATTTAATTTAGATTTAATTTAGATTTAATTTAATTTAGATTTAATTTAGATTTACATTTAATTTAGATTTAATTTAGATTTATATTTAATTTAGATTTAATTAGATTTATATTTAATTTATATTTAAATAAGTTAGATTTATTTTTAAATAGGTTAGATAAATTCGGATTTATTTTTAATATTGTTAATTTTCATATGTAGAACAAATGGCACATAATGATGCAAATCGCGAATCGATTGACGAAATGGCGCAAAGAATGTCCGTCGAGTTATTCGACGGTCCAATGCCATCACCGTACCAATAAAATATGTCCCAAATAGAAAGTAGGCTTCCACAAGGACCACAATATTATCCACAAAATCCCCCCCAAATGCCACCGCCGTATCCACAAAATACCTCCCAAATGCCGGCACCGTATTATCATCAAGATCCTAACTATTGTCCACAAAATCCCTCCCAAATGCCGGCACCGTATTATTCACCGTATCCTAACCCTTCATATGGAGGTACTGCTTCTATAGGATCGAGTCAATACACCGCCCATATAGGAGGTACTGCTTCGGGTGGATCGAGTCAATACACCGCTCCTATAGGAGGTACTCCCTCGACAAGTGTCCCTGAAATTCAAGCCGAAGGTGTCCCCGAATCTCAAGCCGAAGATGTTGCTCCCATCGAACCAAAGAAGAGGAGGAAAACCACTAAACCCGAATACAAGGCTGGTTTTTGGCGGTATTATCAAATGACCTTTCATCCGAATGGCACTGTGCATACTCTAAAATATAAGGTACGTGGTTGCAAGACCTTTTACGAGTATAAAATAAGTAATGGTATGTCTACATTTAAGAAACATGCCGAAGGTCATGAGAAAAAGGGTGAGCTACCACAAGAAAATGCAGACCCGCGCTTAGTCCAAACTCTTATGAACCCAGATGGTACTAGAACCCACCAAAAATATGATGAAAAAAGAATGCTTAGAGAAGTTGCCCGATATATTGCCCACAAAGAACAACCAATAAGTATGGGTAATTGTTTGAGTTTTGCTCGGTTGATAATTCGGGGGTGTGGTGAACCATTGTATATGAGGTTCCATCATAGAAAAATAGTGGGTGAAATTAAAAAACAGTTTATCGAACGAAAAAACGACCTACGGGCTATATTTGCATATGCAAATTATAATGTCTCCATTACCTTCGATATATGGACTACCGGTAAACATGGCCTTGGGTACTCTTGTGTTACCGGGCATTGGATCGATGATAGTTGGATTTTACAAAAAAAAGCTTTAAGTTTTCGGGTGTTAGAATCTCCGCACACTGCACAATAATTTACTTATCAATTATTGAGGTTTTACAAGAATATAATCTCAAAAGGGATTTAGAGAACAAGATTTTTTCTATCTCATTCGATAATGCTAGCAACAATATAGCGTCCATCGATCATTTCACCCGGTCCCTAAACCCAATCATGAATGGTGCAATGTTTCACCAAAAGTGTGCTTGCCACATACTTAACCTTACCGTAAAAGAGGGCCTTAAAACAGAAGCCGTAAAGAAATTGATAATTAAATTTAAGGGAGGTCTTGCCCATATTTATTCAAACGGGGAAAGAAAACAACGTTTCGCGGCTTTGTGTGAAAGGTTGGGTTTGGGCAAAATGAGGGTACCTTGGGATATAGATACCCGTTGGAATTTCACCTATAGGATGCTGCACCGATGCATTCCTTACAAGAAGGCTATAGGGGAGATGTTGAGATCGACGGCCGAAGGAACCGATTTGGAACTCACCGAACCCGAATGGCAGCAAATAACAATGCTTGCACAATTCCTTGGAACCTTTTTCACCGCAACCGTCAAACTATCCTGCTCGTACACACCGACGGCACATGAGTTGCTGCACCATCTCTACTATATTTCCAAGGTGTACCGTGAGATGGAAGATAATGCTATCTCCGATCACCCTCTCCAACCGATCGTAACAGCCATGAATGTAAAATTTCTTAAATATTGGGAAGAGGTACCCCTAGTGACCATTCTCGCAAACTACCTCCATCCGGCATACAAGAAGAGGTTCACAGTAAAAATACTTCAAGCCTACAAGAGAAATCTAAAATTAGACCCAAGGAACGAGGAGCCCCGCGTAACAGTAGCATTGGAGGACATGTTTGCCATATACAGCGAAAGAAGAAATGTCAACCAACCGCCTTCGACCCGTGGCGTGAGGTATGAATATAAATATACATATGTTTTTAATATTTATTATTTATAATATCTACATTACTTGTCCACTAATTTTTTCTATTGTTTTAATAGTTTAAGGAACGACAGCAGTAGTGGATTGTTAGGCGATTTCCATGATGATGACTACCCGTACACATCCCAAGGTAACACAAACGAGTTAATGAGCTACTTTTTGGGGACCAACGAACATGAATCCGTTGACTTCATGGATTGGGGAAGGAGGAATGCAAGTGCCTATCCAACGCTGGCGATGATGGCCTACGACATATTTGCCGTTCCCGTGTCAACCGTCTCTTCCGAATGTTGTTTTAGTTCGACGAACAGGATCCTCACCGATAAACTCAGTAAGCTGGGTGCACATGTTTTCGAGAGACTTGTGTGCTTGAAAGACTGGATTGATGCTGAAACTCGCACGCAACATGACATGGAAGCATCATCATCCGGTGTCGAAACTCAAGAAAGCGGTACCGAGGAGCCTGAGCCTAACGAAGATTCAGACGGTGAGCAAGAGAGCGACCTATGGTATATGCACAACAACTACTAGATAGATAGGTAGTGTCGGTATAAATTTCTAACCTCTTTTAATCTTTATTGTTATTTTTTTAAATTATAATTCCTAAATATTTCAATTGTTTCATTTTAAAGAATAATTACTAACAAAAAAAAAGTTAGAACTCCGCCTATGTTATTTTACATAGCCGGTCCCAAGCCCGGAATAAAGGAGGAGAGTAACTTTTGTTTTTAATCTATTGTTTTAAAATAATTCAGTTTTAAAGATAAAAAATAATTCAGTTTTAAAATAATTTGGTTTTAGAATAATTCGGTTTAACATAATTCGGTTTTAGAATAATTCGGTTTTAACATAATTCAGTTTTGTTATAACAAAAATTATTGAGTTCAAATAAAAAAAAAAAAAAAACCAGAACCGAAAACCAGAAACAAAACAGAAAAAAACCTGCCTGGCCGGCCCGGACCGACCCGACCCGCTGGGTTTGGGTTGGCCGAACCAAACCCTACCCGAGCTAACCCGTGCCTGGATCAACCCGTGGACCGGGCGGGTTTGGACCGGACCGACCCGACCCGACCCGGACCGTTTTCAATTGCCTAATTTTATGGTAACACATCTTAACACCATATATTTATAATTCCTTTTTTGCGATTTCAAAATTCAAACAATCAATTCGAACTGTTCAACATGATCTCCATATTAAAATGTGCTTCGAGATCAAATTTTACATTTTTTTTTTGGAAATTGTTTACTATTTTTTTAGAATTTTTGAAAATAGCTATTTTTCAATGGCCTAAATTGGGTGAAAACAACAACTTTCTACATCTTAATAAATACTAAAAAAATTCTAAAAAATGTAAAATTTGATCTGCAAGCACATTTTAATATGGAGATCATTTTGAACTGTTCGGATCGACTGTTTAGACTTTAAAATCGCTAAAATAATGTATAAACATATGGTGTAAAGATGTATCAGCATAAAATAGTGTAATTGAGGCAAGTTTTTCTAAACTATATATATTTTCGTTTTACAAGTACAACAAGCGCAAATTGAAAATATTTCAAGGAGAAGATTTGTCTATGGATTATCTAGATATTTTGGACTTTCTTGGATTAAAATTTGCAGGTCAAAATTAAGTTTCAGGGAAAAAAATAAATTTGGAATGGGGAGTCCAATAGTTTACAAACGATAAAATCGGTCAATTTTTGAAATAAAATTTTGGAGAGGTGTGACCAATTAAATTTCTACAAATTAAAAGAAGTTTGACTTGATGTAACATTGTAACCGTAGGTGATGTTAAACTGTGGCAGCAAATAAATAAGCGCGGTGACATCATGTGTGAACTAATGATAATTATGCAAATACTACAAAACAAATATTTTTAAAATGAAAAAATATTTTTTCCCCTTCTTTCAATTTAAGATTCATCTCCGACACGTTAATTTGTTTATTTAATGGAAGATATAAATAAACACATTTTTCAATCCCTTTGTTTATTTAATGGAAGATATAAATAAAATTTCGGAGCGCGGACTACAGAATACAGGAGAAAGCAAAAATTGTGTGTATTCCTTATCTCTTTGTTGCAAAGTATGTAAAATCTAGCAATTGCGCTCTTCATTTGCTCTTTTGAGTCATATGTTTGTCACTCAGACAATTCGTTCTCATACTCTACCCTCCTTCCAAACAAATCCGAATTTGCTTCCTGAAATCCTGATGTGTCATTGAAAGCCGAAATAGGGTGTTGAAACCCGCGATTGACCCTGAAAGTCCTCTCTTATTCAAGCACAAGCCCGGTATCTTCCTATTGATTTATCCTTTATTAAAGCTAAAAAAAAGGCATTGAATTAAAACCACCTAACTACGATGAGTAATGTCGCAGGCTCGCAGTGAATCCGTTGTAGATTTTATAGTTTTTTAAATTGAACTGGCACGAATCTTGAAACAATCTAACAAATCTGATATATACTAACAATTTGCGGGGAATGTTTGAATAATGTTTGAAAATATTAATATCAAGTAGTGCAAGTATTCATACCTCATTATGCCCAGTATGAATAGTTCATTTGTCAAAGATATCTAACAAGATTATATAAAGCGAAAGCCTTCCAGGTAAATGTTAACATATGAGAAAATTAATCAAAAGAAATTCTTACATACACTTTTTCTCTTTACATTCAAGTAAACATGATATAAGATTTTTTTATTATTGGCATACGTCGCTGTAATACAAGCTCAACCTACAACACTACGCATTGTACCCCTTCTTACCACCATGTTCTACCCTTCCACTGCAGGACATTTACCAATACATACTCTTTCTTACCAGTATCTATTTTCACCTTCTCTCAGCATCATCAATTCAAAAAGAGATCAACAATCAGCTTACCAGCAAATCGGCTTGCACTTACGAGCTGTTCTTGTCATCAATTCACAATCAGATCCGAAAACAAAATCAAGAAGAAAACAAATTAATTAACAGATGAATTCAGTGAGGTTCTGATTGGCAGTAGTGCGTGCCAGAATATGTCATTCCCAAACTGGTATGGGCATGCCTTATTGTCAGCTTACCGAATCCTTACGGTACCAGTTAGTCAGTTCTTCGTACCAGCCATCAGTCCTTGCTGCGCCAGAATGTTATTTTGAGTGGATTGCCGGCCAATTTGTGAACAACTTCGTACCCCAATTCCTGTACTTTTGCTTGATTCATTGAACGGTCTGGCTTTACTTTCTTCATCGTCTACTAGGTACAGTACTAGTTGAACCACTTTTCTTCTTATTTGCAATCTACAATGGTTTTCAAAGAAACGGCCATAAAATATAGAAGGTTGCAGCCTAATATTCAAAACAGTAAACCAACATGTATTTGGTAATCATTTCAGACAAATTAGTGGTACATCAGAAAATCTACACTGTATCAAACAAAACCTATATAAAGAAGGCATGTACAGTCACAGAATGGTATACTGATGTACAGTTTTACTTATTATTCCCTTTCACACTGATTCTTGAAAATTATTAAGCACAGATCAATTTTTTTACCCAAAGAACTTTGAATACTTGTTCACACAGGATAGCAATCAACCTAGGTCAAGTGAGATCAGCGAGAGAGACAACCAGCACATTCTACAACTTCCTCGACAAGGGTGAGATTAGCGATGTAACCTCTGACGAAGAGTAGACAGACATCACAAGATTGAAAATGGCGACACTGTTTCTTTGCTCTATATATTGTTGTTTTCATTAATAAGTTTCTTTGATCTGATCCAATAGATTTTTGTTTAGATGCTTGGTGTCAAAGAAAGGTTGTGAGAAAGACAACCCTTGTTTTCTTTCCTCGGTTAATTTTGGAAGAGAGAGAGAGTCGCTAGAAATTATTTTTCTCTTTTAGATAGATTGAGACCGTTAATGCAGTTGAGTCGTCTTTGATCTGGTCGTTATTTTATGTTGAGATATGTGCTGTAGCTTTTCTCAAATGCCTATAATTTATCCCAATGTTAGCTAATTATTTTATCAACAGATTCTGTATGTCCAAAGATGTAGCGGGCAGACAATGAACTGCAATGGGTGATATACATTAGCTGATCGAGAACACAACACCAACTGTGCCGCAGAAAACCTCCTTTGTATATAGGAAGAGCGGAATTCGCATCCTATGAGATATCTCATATTTTACGTGATTTTTTAGAACATATCAACCGTTCAAATAAATACGCACTCCATGGCACCTCGCATTTCACTCGTTTCATGTGATGCTCTAACTAACCCGTTTAATAATGATTTTTATTATTTTTCTGTTTCATTCTTATGTGGTCAAACATATTGCATTGGTTTTGTGGGGAACTAAGGGTCATTATCAGTTCCTTAGCAGCCCGTAGGCTTGATGGCGTCACATAAAATCTTTAGAAGTCGAAGGCCACTGGCCCAATTGGTCCCCACAAAAAAGATTTTCGATTAATTCGATAATCATAGATCAATTTTTGAAATGACCTTCCGCGCAAACAATTTCGTACTTGATGGCGTCATATCCGTTAGATTGTTTCGAGATTCGTGCTAATTCAATTTTAATAAATCTGAAAAATATATACGAATCCACGCAGGATTACTCATAGTAGTTTAGGGGAATGGACTCCGCTGCTTTTCTAACATAAAAGCAGGGTCCTGCTCTTCCTATCTCAATCATTCAAAATCGTTGAGATATGTGTATGAAAAAGTTCTTTTATCGAGATACGTAAATAGAAATTTTTGAATGGTTCAGATGGAAAAAGCAGAATGTTGCTTTTCTCTAGCAGCAGTGCCTTATCCTAGTTTAGGTGGTTTTCATTTAAGGCTTTTCTTTGCTTTAATAAAGCATAAATAAGATCACGGTTAAGTGATTAATGAATTAGAAAAACTAATTTGCTTAATTGAAAAAAGCTCGTCATTAAAATTCACGCAAAAATGTTTTGTTCAGGCAGATTTAAGATTTATTAACCATTAATCATATCAAAACCATTTTTTTCTTTTGTGATCAATATAATTTATCACAAATTTGCAAAACATAGTTTTGGATTTTTAATAATGAATTTGAATTTAATTTTAAATACCTTATATAGAAAATTGCCATGTGAATTTCAACTTCTATAATTTTATAGGCACAAATCTTTCTATTTTATATATTAGTTAAAAAATTGCACAAATCTTTCTATTTTATATATTAGTTAGATTCGGTTTATCATAATTTTTTTTTAGAAAAAGGTAAGGGATTAAGTTTTCCAATTTTGAATTAATAAAAGACCTCTAATAAAAACTTATCAGTTATTTATTAATTCCTTATTGTTGACACAAAGTTAAAAATTAATGTTAATAATCCTAGCTTTATAAATAAAAGATAAAACATTTTTAAACTCAATGTTAATCACAGAGCTATGATATTAATTTGTCAATGAAAGAAAAAAAATGTGACATTAATAGTTTAAACATGCATAAAATGTGAGGGCTCATGTTATAAATTATTAGCAAACCAACTGAAAATTCTTTTGAAAGTAAAAATTAAAATTATACAAGATATTTAACATAGTTGATATTTAATAAATATTTCATAAAACATTGTAGGAAACTAAATGAATGGGAAAAAGTAAGAAAACGAGTTGTGTTGTTTTATTTTCTAAAAAATAACTAATACAGTAATAAATTAACAATAATTAAAAATTGAGTTATTAATTCGGCATAATTGAAATAATAAATTTGAGTTTTTCAAGATTAAACTTAAAATAAGGAGAAAAAAACAAATGAGAATTTGTAAAATAATATTAAATTTTTAAAGTTAGAACAGTTTAAAAAAAAATAAACTAAAAAACCATTGTTTTCGAGAAATTCGAAATCTAACACGGCCGCAGAATGATTTTGCGGCCCCACATGCTGGGGACCTCATAGGCGTTCTGTGGACCCAGCCAGGGGTCCGCAGAACCATTCTGCGGCCCCATATATTTTTGTTTTTTTCTGTTTTTTTTATCTACACACCACGTGGGGATATCTCAAAGTTTGGTTTTTTAATATTTTTTTTGTTCTAGAAATGCGTGCCTCGTATGAGATTTCCCAAAATTTGCTTTGACAAAAAAAAATTATATAAGGGGCCGCAGAATGTGTGCGGTCTCAGTATTTGGGGCCGCATAATCATTCTGCGGCCGTGTTAGATTTCGAATTTCTCAAAAACGATGATTTTTTGGTTTTTTTTTTTAAACAATGGCAGTTTTAAAAATTTCGGATAATATTCCAAAAGAAATCTCATCAAACTCGTAGATTTCACCTACCTGTCCACACAATTACTTATGCATAATTTTTTTATATCGTTTTACATGAATTGATCTTGAGATAAATACTAATACTGATATTAATAATAATATTAATAATAATAATTACTTATATCGTTATATTATTGTTATTTTATTCAATTTTTTTCTATACAATTATCCAATAATGTTATTATTATAGATGAGGGTTCAAATGCCTAATGACTTTCATGCCTTAATCGTTCTTCACATTCTTATCTTCATTTTTAATGTCCAAACAGTCGATCTAAACCGCTCAACGTGATTTTCCAATTAAAATGTGCTTGGAGACCAAATTTTATATTTTTTTAAAGTTTTTTACTATTTTTTAGTAGGTACAAAATCACTATTTTTAAGAAGATTATGGACCATTGAGAAACAATGATTATGTACCTATCTAAAAAAAGTAGTAAAATTTTCCAAAAAAATATAAAAAAAATTTGGTCTCCAATCACATTTATATATGGATGTGAGAGCGATTCGAATCGACTGTCTGAATTAAAGATGTGAAACAATTAAGATATGAAAACATAAGAAAATTTAAACCTCATTATTATTATATTTCCAAATTGCAATCTTATAATATATATAAGAGGAGGGATCAAGTTACAACAAATTTGAATTACAACAAAGTTACAACAATTATTTTTTTCATTTTCAAAGTCCAAATCGTCGATCCAAACCGTTCAACATGATTATCTAAATAAAATGTGCTTCCAGATTAAATTTTACATTTTTTTGAATTTTTTACTATTTATTAAGATGGGTATAAAATTCAATGGTCTGAATATGACTATTTTTTGTAAAATACTTAATAAATAGTAAAAATTCAAAAAAATGTAAAATTTGATCTGCAAGCACATTTTATTGTGGAGATCATGTTGAACGGTTTGGATCGACGATTTGAACTTTGAAAATGAAAAAAATAGTTGTTGTAACTTTGTTGTAACTTGATCCCTCCTCTATATATAATTATGTCTGATATTTTATGTTAAATATTATGTGATATACGTATTATATATAAAGTTTAAGTGATGACATGAGTAAGAAACTCCAACCAAAAATAATAATTTAAATCATTACTAGTAAGCTCCAACCAAACAATAATAACTTTAGTCGTCTTAATTTAATTTGAAGTAAACAATTTATGTGATTGTCAGTTTGTCACCTTATAGTGGTTTTTGGAATTATGCCATTTTACTTTTATTACATCAAAGGTTAAATTATATTGTATGAAATGTACCTTTTTTTGTGACAAAAATGAGTATGAATTTTTTGACTTGATATTTTTCTCTCCTCCTTTTTCTTTTTTTCTTTTTTAATTGTCCCACAAGTTTAGCAACAATTTCCTAGCTATTGTAAAAGGATGTGAATTTCAAGACACTCTTTTCAAATTTATGAATCCAAACAAAATTAACTAATCCATTATTGCACAAGTATAAATGTTATTTTTATTCGCACTGGTTGTAGAATTGTTGAAACTAAAAGAGTATCTAAGCAAGCAGACAGCTGGAATAAATTAAGGGATAAGAGAACAGAAGTTAATTTTAGTTTTGACAAGAGCTGAAATATTAACAAGGAGAAGCTAATTTTAGTTTTGACAAACTACTAATCAGGTAATTGTACCAGTTCACCATTTTAAATGATATGCCCAATTATAGAATGTATACCAGTTTGTTCCTTCAGTTTAGATCAAGTGATATGTACAAGTTTACAATTTTAAATGATATGACCCACCACAGAATCTACCAGTTTCATCCTTTCCAGTTTCCAGTTAACATCTAAATATCAAATCCATAAATACAAATAATATGAATAAAACAGAATTCTCTATTGAGTACTAAGTATAAAATTAAGATGTGTGTGTATAGTTTGTAAGTATAAAGACCTTGATATACATAAATTAAAGGTGTCTCTGGTTTCAGAATTTCTGTTTGCTTTTAGTTGCTTTCAGTTGATTTTCTTGCTGATTTGGAGCTCCTGTACCAGTACTGTTACGGGTCTGTATTCTGTTCTCCACAAGTTGTTTGTGATGTTGTCTAAGTGAAGACAATTACTGGTACAAGATTCTTATCACAAGCAAGACAACGCGCTTTACATTTTCTACTAATTTCCAAAATTAGTAGCCAAACCAAATCATTCCCTCAATTTCCTTACCTTCTCTTATGGAAAATAATTCAGATACAACTGTGGAGCATGAATTCCCCCCCTTCATAAGAATCTACAAATCCGGTCGTGTGGAGCGGTTGATCGTTACCAGCACAGTCCCAGCCGGTACTGACCCGGTCACCGGTGTGACCTCCAGGGATGTTCTGATTAACCCAATTACCGGAGTCTCGGCCCGTCTCTACATCCCGCCCGACCTCCCTTCCGATGCCAAACTGCCAATTCTGGTTTATTTCCATGGTGGTGGGTTTGTGATTGAATCCGCCACATCCCCAACGTACCACAACTACCTCAACTTGCTCGTGTCGAAGGCCAGAATACTCGTAGTTTCTGTTGAGTACCGACTCGCGCCAGAGCACCCATTGCCAACTGCATATGATGACTGTTGGGAAGTGCTTGCTTCGACCGTGAGTGGCTCCTTCCCTGACGAGTGGGTGTCAGGCTATGGTGATCTGGGACGTCTGTATCTCGGTGGGGACAGTGCCGGTGGCAATACAACACATCACATGGCTGTGAAAGCTGCATCAGAAGGGGTATCAGATTTTTGTTGAACTAAAAAGAAAAAAAAAAATACTACAATGACATGTTCTATTTCTGGCCTCAAAAAAAAAAAAAAAAAAAGAAACGAAATAAAAGTTGGAATCCAACATCCCTTAAATGTATGTAACTCTAAGTTTATTTTTAGCAATTAATTATTCCAATTGAGCTGGATTTTTAACAAAATTTGCTGTAATGCTACTTTGACTAGTCTTGCAAATTTACAACTCAAAACATTTCTGTTATACTTTGGGTACTTGTTGGAGACCAGAACCTTGATCTGTTATCCTAAAAGCCCATTATTCATTATTATTCTCTTTTCATTTTTAAAGCATAGTCGGCCCAAAAGCCCTCTAAGATTTACACAATGAGACTAATATCTGAGAATACAACTAGGTTTACTAAATTAAATTAATTTGCAATAGAGATTGAAAGAGTCAAGAAGCAAATTAATTTTTTTTCCTTGCAGATAAAGATCAAAGGGCTTGTGATATGTCACCCATGGTTTGGATGGAGCGAGGCGATTGGTTCGGAGTCTCAAGATCTCGTGAAGAAGGAGAACAATTTGAAATTTTTGCGGCTTGTGTACCCCGAGGCGACCGGCTTGGAGGATCCGATTATGAATCCAATGGCTGCGAAAGAGCGAATGGAGGGCGTGTACAAGTGTGAGAAAGTGTTAGTTGCAGTGGCACAGAAGGATGAGCTCAGAGACAAAGGGAAGTTATACTATGACAAGTTGCTCGAGGCTGTGTCGTCCGGCGAATGGAACGGTCATGTTGAGTTCTACGAGACCGAGGGGGAAGATCATGTCTTCTATCTTCTGCATAATAGAGGTAGTGACAAGGCAATGGAGATGATGCAAAAGGTTGTGAGCTTTATTGATTGAATGATAAATGGGCAAATTTGAGATGTACTTTGTCTCATGTAAATGCTTTTTCTATCTGCTAATTAAGTTGTGTCAAATGAACAAATGAATTTGAATAGAAGCGTTGGTTTTAAGCCGACATTTTTATTAATATCCAAAGTTTAATACAAATTATTAATTATGTCCAGAATTCGATTCAATATCGAAAAATGCCCAAGCCGGCCAGAAAATGGCCGGTTTAGGTACCAGAGTAAACCGGCAATTTTCTGGCAGGCTTACTCCATTTTTTTTTTCTTTTTTTAGAGAGAGACACTATGAATATCAAAATATTGAAATCTAACTCTGAAAATTTGAAATTTTTGTTTAAATTATTTGTTATATTACTTATAATTAGCATATTTATACTAAAATACGATAGATTAATTGAAATTATGTTGAATAACACTAAATTATGTTAAATTACGCTAAATTACATTAAATTACGCTAAATGACAAATGAATAGGGACGATATATTCACTGAAAAGACGAAAAAACGACGATGAAACTTCAAACGGTCATAAAACGGCGCTCGAGTATCCGATTTCAGCAAATGACCACTTTTCGGAAAGCTTGCGAAAATGCGCATGCGTCCGTGTTTTGGCATTAATGCCAGATTCCAAAATTCAGAATCGCCAAAAAACAAAGGGAAGAGCCTCAAAACTTGAGTTGAAGTTTCCGATTAAGATTTTCATTTCTATTATTCAATCCAAGTAGCTCAGTAAATTAGTTACATAATGAAATTGTAGAATACCAATTTTTACTATTTTTGGAATTTTTTTACTATTTTTTATGATTCATGAAAGATGAGCAAAATCAGTCTACTATAGCGTAATTTTGTGTAGTTTAGCGTAATTTACCGTATTTCAGCATAATTAGCGAAGTTATTGTAATTTAACGTAATTTAGTATAATTGAACATAATTTATTGTAATATAGTGTAATTCAACATAATTTCAAGTAATCTAGCGTATTTTAGTATAAATATTATACATCAAAAGAAGTAATATAACAAATAATTTAAACAAAAATTTCAAATTTTCAGAGTTAGGTTTCAATATTTTGATCTTCATAGTGTCTCTCTAAAAAAAAAAAAAAAAATGGAGTAAGCCGGCCAGAAAATGGCCGGTTTACCTAAGCCGGCCATTTTCTAGTCGGCTTGGATATTTTTAGCAAAAGTTTGGGAATGTGGGCATAATTAATAATTTGTATTAAACTTTGGATATTAATATAAATGTCGGGGTTTTAGCCGATATTTTTATTAAAACCCCCAAAAAAAAACAAATTATCAAATCTGCTCCCACTCCAACTTTATTTTTATTTCTACCCCAACCGCCCGTGGACTGGGCGGTCCACTTTTCCCACCAGACCGCCCAGCCACTGGGCGGTCCACTTTTGAAACTTGACCGCCCAGGGGCTGGGCGGTCTTCTATTGTTTTTTTTTTTATAAGAGTTTTATGTTTTAATTGTTTGAATGTTTTATATTAAATTGTTGTAATGATTTGTTTGAATGTTTCATATTAAATTGTATGATATATATTTATTATTTGTTGACGATTATATTTTTATAATTGACGATTATTTGTATATGTTATGTAATTGTCTAGCTTTAATATAATTGATTAGTTTTATATTAAGTTTTGTTAATGTTTAAATGTTTCTAATTGGTAATCGAAATGGTAAGTTTAAACAACAAAAGTAGTAATCGAAATGGTAAGTCTAAACAACAAAAGTAGTAATCGAAATGGTAAGTCTAAAAATGAAACATAACAGTCCAAACACGAAATATAATAATCCAAACTAAAATACTAGAAACCTATCAAACTAAAAAAAATATAAAACCCTAACGGCGACGACGAGGGCGAGGTCCGGAGAGGTCCAGCCTATCAGGTGCACGGTGCTCCCTCTGCGACGGCGGACGCCTCTGGTGAACCTCATCCACCTGCATGTCATCGTGTACGGTCTCGCGCGCCCATGGGTCCGCCCCCAGGTGTAATGCATGCTCCCCACGGATCCCCGCCTGTGTACGCAACACCCACGGATCGGCCTCCCAAGTAGGAGGATACGTGGCCGGAGGCGGTGTGCCAAATATAGCAGCGGCAAAGCCATCTGCAGTCTGTGCCCCACTCCCACTGGCCTCGCCGTCGTGCTGTCTGGGCTCCATATACTGCGGTCGGTGGGAGCTAGCTGGCTCCCATCCGCCCACATCTGGAGCTAGGTCATCCAATGAGAATGAGGCGGCGGCGGCGGCGGCGGCAGCTTCATCCTGCATGTAAACAATGTTAAATTAAAGACATAGAAGTAACGAGTAAATTAATCAAATAATGAACTTTTGCTACCTCGGTAAGCTGCACTGGAACTCCATGCTCGTTGTAGTACGCGTTCCACGCGTTGTTGTTCAACACCCATTGGTGGATCGCCCAACCCGAGTCATCATCTGCAGAAATGAAGATAAATTAATAAGAATGATCTTTTAGAAAGACACTTAATAATGATCATTTGTATGACATATTATTACCTGCAGGAGGTGGCGGCATCTCCGCAGCGTAGATAGGGTCTCCAGGCTGCTCCGGATCTGGTGGTGGGGCCTTTATCTCGCGCCAATTGATGTCCTCCCCAGCATCGTGCAACATACCAACGAGGCGACCGTCCCAGCCAGAGTCCTCCACGATCGGTGCACTGTGTTGGAGCATTTGACATCCTATCGCTCTCCAACCTTTTCTCGCCATGCACACCAAGCTGTGTGCCACTCCTCTAATACCCGTCAAAATCTGCACACAACGTATTTTTATTATTATTATTGGAAGATGAATAAATAACTATAATTTTTTAAGCATTTCAGTTTCATTTAAACATACCGAACGAGTATGGATCGGGCCGAAAGGCAAGTAAGTCCTAGATCCGTCACCCGTGAGTCTCCGTCGGAGAGCATCACCATAGTCCCCCTGTAGATAAACGGTCGGCATGCCCCATCTCTGGTACCAGACTAAATATCGTAATCTCCAAGGCCCGGCCGGCGTAGGGGCATCTGGAGCTGGAGGCGGGGTCCATAAGTGATCCCCAGGTGATGCAGCACGCTGGTAATGCTCCCAGAAACGCGTCATCCAGTCGACTTTGGGCTTGTTGTGTTTAGTGCTGCAATATAAATTAATTAGCAACGTGTATGGCTGAACAAGTAATAAAATAGGCAAACAATAAGGTAGTGGGTAGTTACCTGTGCAGCTGGGTGGTCTGCTGCTCGCCCAACTCTGGAAAATCAGGGACATATGCATCCAAGCCAAACTGACGGGGCACTCGATCAGGATAGTGATACTCAACTA
Source organism: Carex littledalei (assembly GCA_011114355.1). Classification (NCBI taxonomy): domain Eukaryota; kingdom Viridiplantae; phylum Streptophyta; class Magnoliopsida; order Poales; family Cyperaceae; genus Carex; species Carex littledalei. The sequence continues at coordinate 14,833,836 of CM022080.1, read as the reverse complement.
TCCAGAAGCATACGCACGGCCCCCGATAAAACGAGAGATGTCTCTGGTCTAAAGTCAGCTGGCACAGAAGGCCCCGATCGTAGAACAGCCGATAGGGGTACCAGGTGATGCTCGCCTCGTGAAGCATCTGGAGCTGACCCCGGACATACGAAATCCCCACGGTCCTCCCCCTGCCCGTGTCCTCGTATGTGTGGGGAGGAGCCCATATGGCACCGTACCCCGGACGTCTCTCGGGGTCATCTCCCGTCCATAACCCATGCTGAGCTGGAGGAACAGGCCGACACACCGGTATGTGCGACCAGGACCACTGCTGGAGTAGAAGAAGCGGTCCGGCAATCTGCTTGTTCGTCGCCTAAATTTTGGACATGCGGTGCACTTCTGGTAAATATGGAACCCTAATATTTGTAATAAAAAAATTAAAATATTTGTATAAACTTACCAGACAAGCATGACACAAGCCCCGGTATAAGTGGGCGAGCACGGCTCCACCCCAGTTCCACTTCGACGGCCGCTGAATGTCCCTCAGCAGAGAGAGGAACATAATCGGGACTGCGTCACCGCTGGAATCGACAAACATGACGCTGCCACATAAATCCATGACAAACGCCCTCACGTACCTGCAACATAAATTAGAGACATAAATAACTACAATTTTTTTTGAATCCATAACATATTTTAATTTGCAACTGTTTGTGATTACCTCAGAACGGTCTGCTCGTCACGTGTCTCGGGGGTGATCCTACGCCGGTGGAAGTAACTGCGGAGCGCCGCAAGACTGATGCAGTATTTGGAATACCGGTACTCCTCCTCCTCCTCTCCTTTCTTCTTCTTCTTCTTCTTTTGCAAGTCCGTCGGAGCGGCCCCCAGCAGCTCCGGTATCATGTGCATCAGGTCCGGATCGTCTGAGACACCACCGATGGGGTCGCCATCTATCCGTAAACCCCACAAGGCGCTGACGTCACCTAGTGTGGCAACCCTAATTTATAAACTTCAGTTTTGTCAACCCTAAATCCCTAAACTACAAACTCTAATACCGGAAACCCTAATTTTGAACAATTCAATCGTTTCGGGAAAATCAACAACCCGGACACGATAATTAACAATTCAATTCTACCAATCGTTCCAATGCCAATACAAGATACAAAATATAAATTAAAAAAATTATTTAGAAACTTACCCGAAAATAATCGGACTGTCGCCGATATGGCCGAAATTAGGATTCGGGTGAGAGAGAGAGAGAGAGGAAGAGAGAGAGAGAGAGAGAGAGAGGAAGAGGGAGAGGAAGAGGGAGGAAGAGAGAGAGAGAATGGCAGAAGAGAGAGAGAGAGGAAGCTCTAGAGAGAGAGAGGAAGAGAGAGAGAGGAAGAGAGGGAGAGAGAGAGAGCTCTAGAGAGAGAGAGGGAGAGAGGGAGAGAGGGAGAGGGAGAGAGGGAGAGACTGGGGTGGTGGTTCGGGCGGCGACTCGGCGGGGCGGCGGGGCGGCGACACAGGAGGCAGAGGCAGAGACGAAAGAGAATGGGGAGCGGTCTGCTCCCAGCGGACCGCCTATAAAAAAAAAAAAAAATTCATAGTGGACCGCCCAGCCCCTGGGCGGTCAGGTTTGAAAAGTGGACCGCCCAGCCCCTGGGCGGTCAAGTTTCAAAGTGGACCGCCCAGTGGCTGGGCGGTCTGGTGGGAAAAGTGGACCGCCCAGTCCACGGGCGGTTGGGGTAGAAATAAAAATAAAGTTGGAGTGGGAGCAGATTTGATAATTTGTTTTTTTTTGGGGGTTTTAATAAAAATATCGGGGGTTTTAAGTATGTTTGTCATTTAAATTATATTATTGTTAAAAAAACATTCTATATTTGGTACGTCAGGTCAAGTCCATTTTTTTTATTAAAGGAAATATGTGACTACAAAAGTTGATAACCACAGTCAATGAATTTACTAATTGCAAGATCTTTGTACCATTTTGTAAAAAGGAGACATGGATAAGGTGACTTTTATTTTATTCAAATTTCTAGCTACATATGTCCCATGCAATTTTTATTTATTCATTTTAACACCATTATTAATTAGTTTATTATACTATTTTTATTTCTTGAAATTAACATTTCAAAATATTGACAATGCCAAGCTTTGTCTAATATTAATATAAACTTTGAGACAACTGAGTTGATACAAGTAAATGTTCGTTAAGGGGAGGTACCACAGTTGGTTAGAAGAAAAGTTCTAGGATTGTTAGTTACTCAAGGGTCGAGAGTTCGATTCCCCTCACTACTTCGCAGCTTCTGCGAAAAAAAAAAAAAAAAAAAGATGAATAAACAGAGTTAGCTACTATATTTGACCGTAAAGAAACGTACCAAACTTGTAGTCCCTAACAGCACTTAGAGGCGTTTGGCGGACCCTGGGGCCGCAGGGGCATTGGGTGGCCCCTAGACTGGGGCCGCAAAAGCATTGGCAGACCCCAGTCTTTGAGGCCTCAAAATGCCTATGCGGCCCGGGTATTTTTTGAATTTCCCCAAAATCGGGGTGATTTGGTTTATTTTTTCATGCTATAAATAAAAATTTCAGATCCAGTAATGTTATTATTATAGAGGAGGACTCAAATGCCTTAATCGTGCCTCACATTCTTATCTCTGTTTTCAAAGTCCCAACAGTCAATCTAAATCGCTCAACATGAGTTTCCATATTAAAATGTGCTTGGAGACAAATTTTATATTTTTTGAAATTTATTTATATTTTTTAGATAGGTACAAAATCACTATTTTTAAGAAGATTATGGACCAATTAGTGTATTGAAAACGGGGCGGTCCAGTCCGGGACGGTCCAAACCCGTCCGGTCCACGGGTCCGGTCCGCATCCAATTTTCAGAGGCCAACCCCGGCCCTTGGTGGAACCACGGGTCTGGCGGTTCCACGGTCCGGTCCGGACAGGTTTTTTTTTTTTTTTTACTGTTTTTTTCTACTGCTTTTTTTTCAATTCAATAAATAAATATTTCAACAACAAGATGCGGTTTGATTCTAAAAATTTAATAAAATATGTTTAAATAATAAATTCAAATCACTTAAACTGTTTTACAGCAAGTCAAACGGTAAAAAGAAAATAATTAAAGATTTAGAAGTTATTTTGAATGTATGTTTTTCACATTTGAAAATATAATACGTACTTGATACATAGACACATCATTCGAATTGTAGATCACTTTAAATGGTTTGATTTCATTACTTAAAATCAATGCAATACATTTTAGAATTAAATTTACAAAACGTCTTCGTGATTTTAATCTCATGCTAACTTAATACATACGCGTGTTTGTATAGGATATTTGATGAGCATTACCATGTAAAGTCACACTTATATAGTAAACATGTAGAATACTGATTTTTACAATTTTTGAATATGAAACTTTAAAATTTAATGAGCCACTTAGGTCAATGTTTACTATATAACCAATTTAATGAGCTACTTAGGTCAATGTTTCGAATAACCAATTTAACGAGCTACTTAGATCAATGTTTACTATATAACCAATTTACATGTTTACTATATAACCAATGTAATGACCAATTTAATGAGCTACTTATGTCAATGTTTCAAATATGAAATTTTAAAATTTGACCCGTAAGTACTTCGGCCGAAGTGCTTCCGGTAGATTTAACTCATATGGCACATATATTAAAAATATTATTTATATTAAAAAAATAAAATCATAGATGTGTTGTAAATTAGTTAAATAGGACTTGTATCAAATTTGAATCAATATAAGAATTTAATTTATCATTCATTGTAAGTTAATTAAACGACACCAATAAAAAAGTTTAAATTGTTTGTTAGAAGACTAAACTTGTTTAAATCGACAAAAAATTAATACATGTCCTATCTAAATACTTAAAACTATAAATTTAATTTTTTAAGTTGAATAATATTTTTTAAAATAAATATACCACAAAAGTTATATATATCACAAAGGTTAGATGTATACTAAATATGTCTTTATTTAGTTAGAATAAAACGCGTTCTTTTTTTTCTTTTTTTTTAAGCTGGCAGACGGTAACCCACCAAGCAATTTGAATTGGAAGCGTTATTTCATTTAATATTTATAACAATGTTCTACTTGATTCGGATCGTAGTCAGGTCAGTGCAGGTGTGTTTGTTTTAACTTTCAACCAAAACAGAGGCTAGAAGTCTGTTCCGGACTTGGATTCAAATTTTTTCAAATTGCTACGGGTCCAGCGGGTCTAGGTCCGGGTCCGACGGGTCCGGATCCGGGTCTGGCGTGTAAAGGTGCGGGTCTGGCGGGTTAGGGTCCGGGTCCGGGTAAGGCGGGTAGGGGTCCGGGTTAGGCGGGTCCGGATCCAGTCCGGGATGGGTCGGGTACACGGGTCTAAATCAGGGAGGTCGGTTCGGTCCTGTGGGAAGAAAACCAAACCGGCCCGTCCTTGGACCGGACCGTATCTAACCCCAGTCCAGAACGGGTCCAGTGCACGGAACGGGCCGGTCCACGGTTCCGCCGGTCCGGTCCTAGACCGGCCGGGTATTTTCAATTCACTAGGAGCAATGAGAAACAATGATTTTGTACCTATCTAAAAAATAGTAAAAAATTTCAAAAAAATATTACAAATTTGGTCTCTAAGCACATTTATATACGGAGATCATGATGGGTGATTCGGATTGACCGTTAGAATTTTAAAAACAGAGATAAAGATGTGAGACACAATTAAGACATGAAAACATGAGAAAAAATTTAAACCTCCTTATTATTATTATATTTGCAAATTGCAATCTTATAATATATATAATTATGTTGATATTTTATGTTAAATATTATGTGTTATACGTATTATATATAAACATAAAATTTATATGCAAAACTTGATCACACATGCAGGAGGTCTAGAGAAGGTGCAGACATAAAGCAAGGGATTGTCACGGCTATAGTTTTGTATATTTCGTAAAGGTTCATTTAGTAATAAAATCAATTGATTTATGGTCTTTTAATTGGGATCTAATTTGTTTCAGCGTACATTAATTATATTAATTTGTGTGTGTGTTTTTTCTTTTCTTTTCTGAAAACTTGACTGTTGCAGTCAAGGCTGAATATATTAATTTGTGTTAAGCAATATTATTCAGATAATGAATTAATCAAAAGAGGAAAAAAAAGAAAAGAAGGAAAAGTGACAAGGAAAAAAAAAAAAAAAAAAACTCAAGCGAAGCATATGCATTTTATTAGAAGTTAATTTGGAATATCTCTTGCGGAGCATATGTATATCATTAGAAATTTGGTCCATCCCACAGGCAACAAATAAAAAAAAAGTGTCCTAAGAAAAAAAAATATTTATTTTTCTCAAGTAAATAGTGAAAAAAATATTATCTCGTGTTATATGATTTTTTTTAAATAATGTTAAGTTCTTCTTATACTCAAATTTTAGTTCCGCGCAGGGGCGGACCTCTCCTGAATTTTGAAATTCAGTGAAAAAATACGGATTTTGTACCACTTTGTCTCTCTCTGAAAATTGTTTTGTCATTTCTTGGAACTAGAAAGTCCGTCAAGTCAGTCCGAAACTTTGTTGTTTTTATAGAAATTTACGGGTCCGAACCAACTTTTTTGTTTTTTAATATGTAAAATGATATTATTTTGTTATTTTTTATTACGTAAGAGTATACTATTTTATTGTTTCTTATTATATTGATTGTTTTTTATCTAGTATCCTATTAGTTAATGAATTTGAATCTAATAAGCTATTTTAATCCGATTTTTGCTTCTTCCTGATAGAAATCCTGCACCCCCGCCTCTGATTATGTGCAGACATTACTATTGAGAAGATCAATAGAAACACAACCGAAATTTTTATTTATAACACAGCTTCAAAAAAAATAAACCAAAAAACCACTGTTTTTGGAAATTTTAAAATGTACCATGGCTGCACTAGTGCTATGCGGACCCATTTAATAGAGACCGCACAATGCCGGTGCGGACCCTGAAATGGGGCCGCACAATGCCGGAGCGAACCTAGGGCCGCATAATGCCGGAGCGGACCCCTGGGAAGCCTATATAAGAGGTCCGTTGGTTTCATTTTTTGTATCAATTCAAAGAAGTTTCAATCCCTTCAACCTCGGGTAAGTTTTCTTCTTCTTTTCTAGTTTTATTTTTTAGTTTAGAGTAGTAATTAGATTTAGGGTTTAGGTTTAGGTTTAGAATTTAGATTTAGGGTTTAGAATTAGATATTAATTTAGATTTTAGAAATATAATATGACCAAAATTTAAATAGAATTGTATCAAATATTAATTGTTTGACCACTAAAATTAAGCTAGACTTGTACCAAAAATTAAATAGGTTTATTTAACCAAAATTAGTTGTTTTAGCACCAAAATTAATGCACTTGTACTAAAAATTAAATAGGTTTTATTTTACCAAAATTAATTGTTTGAGTTAAATTAGACTTGTACCAAAATTTAATTAGGTTTATTTTACCAAAATTAATTGTTTGAGCACCAACATTAAACTGGACTTGTACCAAAATTTAATTAGGTTTATTATACCAAAATTCTCATATTTGACCAAAAATTATCAAATACAGCATGGCATCTAGTAGAGAATACCGTCTTCCAGTAGGGGTGTACCATCTTCTAGTAGAGGTACACAACATGGCCCTATAGCCACTCCGTACGAGATGTCCCAGTACATCGAGAGTGCATTGGAAGATGTTCCGGGTATCCAGAGTCGCACTGACAGGTAGGGGTGTTCATCGATTCGGTTCGGTTGAAACTGAACCAAACTAGGCAAACCAAAGTTATAATTTGGTTTCTAAAATAGAACCGAACCGAACTGATTTAGCATTGCATCCGAACCGAACCAAAGTTTTATTTCGGTTTGTTCGGTTTGTTAGGTTTGTTCGGTTTGTTAGGTTTGTTCGGTTCAAACCAAAATATATTAATTTTTTTATTTAAAGCAATTGATTTATAATAAACCGAAGTATATTAAGAAATAAACCAAAATATTTAAAGTAATTGATTAAGAAATAAACCGGGGTATTAAGAAATAATCGGGGCGAATTCGGACCAAATTCATAATATATAAAAGTTCGGTCAGTTTAGTTATTTCGATTTTGAAAATTTCCAAACTGAACCGAACCAAAATTATAATTCAGTTTTAAAAAGCAAACCGAACCGAACCATTAAACCAAAAAAACCAAACCATTCGGTCCAAACTAATTTGGTTCGATTCAAAACCGACGACCGGACCCAATGAACACCCCTACTGACAAGGTCAGCGACTTCTTGTGGTACCCGAATGCGGAGCACCGGATTCTAGAGGTTGCCACTGGGGTAAGTTATAAATTAGTCATATTTATAAAAATACTAATAACCTAAATTTTTTTTATGAATGGACTTGATCTGATTTTTTAATTAAATGTAGGGTTTGGATGCAGTTACAGTTCGTCATAATCGTATGTGGCTACGGTACTAGCTGGCATAGGGGGACATTACGTGTGATGGGAGTGTTTCAGCTATCCCAGATGGCCGAGGAGAACCATGACGAGGGCTTATCTTCCGGCCTCGTTGAGCGATGGCGTCCCGAGACGCACACCTTTCATCTCCCCCATGCTGAGATGACAGTCACCCTACAGGACGTCAGCTGTCTGTGGGGTATGACTATTATCGGGGAGCCGGTGATGGGCGTCAAGTACGGGTACTTTCGTTCATTATGCTTGGAGTTGTTGGGTATCTCGCACGAGGAGCTCTAGAAATAGAAGAAGAGAGGTGAGAGGACTGTGATCTCGCCCAATAACATCAGCTTGTCAAAATTGAGGGCCAAATTCAAGGATTATCCGGATCGTCCAGATCAGGTATGTAAATTGTACCTTATTTAATTTAAATAATATCAGATTTATTTACTTGTAAACAATGTTCTAATTTAAATAAATAACATGTGGTTGTTGACCGATATCTGCGCACGTATATTCTGGAGATAATCACTTGTCGGTTGTTTCCGGATTCACACGGAGATCAGGTGCGGCTGTGCTACCTTGAGCTTCTGTGTGATTTGTCCACTGCGGGCAGGTCCAACTGGGGTGATGCCACGCTGGCATGCTTATATTGGTAAGAAAATTATTCTTTTAATATTTTAATTTTTTTTCAAATATTATACATCTCAGTATAAGTAACACTGACTTTGTACATTATAAAGGGGTCTTAACAATGCTTGTCTGAAGAAAAACAAGACCTTTATTGGACCATGCATATTACTACAGCATTGGTCTTACGCACATCAGATCATTGGTTGTCCAATCATGGCTAACAAGACAGATGTGCTGAGTGGGGCAAGCCTGAGCTAGACAACTGCCCTGCATATGGCGCCAAGTACTGCTATCAGAAGATTTAGATCAGGCAGGGCATGGCTCGTCACTCGGCATCACATTCTGGAGACAAAAGATCAAGCATCTCAGAGATGATCCAGAGTTTGTGACCTAGAAGCCCTACAGAGATTATGTAAGTTTAATTTTGTTTTAAATTTGATTTAAATTTTTTTCATATTTTTTCGTTTGAATTGATATATGGTATTAAATGTGTGCTTTCAGGTCGAGGTAGATGGGTGACATTGGACTTTCCTCAAGATATTTCTTGTGGGATGTCAGCAGCATGAGCTTTTCTGGCTTGCAGGGTGCTGCTCATATGTTTTCAGGTACCGTAATTTAATTTTATTAATTATCTACACGAGTAACTTAATTTAATAGAAGTAACCTAACATAATTAAATATATAGATCATCGAGCACCACTACCCCGGTCGGGTCATGAGACAATTCGGCCTGCGTCAGACAGCTCCACCCCGGCACCGATGAGCGAGGGGGTGTGACGAGGGCTTCATCATGCCAGAGACTCCACTATAGGAAAAAACTGGGGAGCCGTGCGTGCTAATAATATGTGGCCGAGACAGCATCTACAAATTCCTCATTGGTTGATCCGGACCGTTACATGGATGTCACGCCAGTATAAGAACTTTTTTTATAATTCAAAACCTTCACTATAGTTTTCTGATTGTAATATCTAATAGTTTTTGTAATTCGTACAAACCTTACAGAGATCACGGCACGTACACCATATTTTTTTAGGGGTGTCTCGCCGACAACTCCCATGAGCAGATACCGAAGCCGAGAGATCGGAGAGAATGGATCCATGGTCATATCCCCGCCGGCGCACCATTTGCAACCACAGTATGTTTAATTTTAAATTTCAAATTAAAAACTAACAATATTTACATTTGTACAACTTTTTCATAATTTTTTTAACTTTCAAGCATTATATCTGGTCAAGAGTTGCGTCATAGGGGCTACGATGGCCATGACCAAGGGCTGGAAGAGGCTCGGGAAAGTCATCCTCAAGCACAATGTACCCGTGGTGTTCCAGGGTGGGTACAAGGCGTGTCTCGACTCTTTACTGAGATGCGCTGTCTTGGGCGGAGTTGATGAGGTTGACGACATATCCGACGAGCCTGATGTTGATCAGAGTCAAAATAATGATGATTTACGTAGGGTTTTGGCTTAGGTTTTACATATTTTCTCACATTTATGTTTAATTAATTAGATAAAAAGGCTACTGTCACCCTTCTTTATGTTTTATTGCAGGAAACAAGTTTTGGGACTATTTTACATCAAATGGAGCAAGAATCGGGTCAATCGGATCAGCGACGCTCATCGACTAAGTCCCTGTTACGGCCAGTATTGACCAATACGGACCAGGCCTAGCACAGACCAGAAGATAGCGCTGGAAGCATTAAAACCCTAACTGCCAAGGTCCTAATACGGACCGTATCACCTGATACGGCCCGTATCCGAAGGCATCTCTTGGGGAATAACTGCCGACAGCTGTTTCCAGATCAGTTTCTTAGCCCCTACTCAACCTCTACACGTCCCTACACTCCTATATAAAGCCCCTGGGCAGAAGAAGAAGTTATCTTTGTAATTAGGGTTAGATTTGATTAAAGTGAGAAGAGAGGAGTGCTTGTAACCATGCCGTTCCGCGGCTAAGTTCCTTTTCTTAGGGCTAGGCAGTAAACCTTGTTACTCTTGATGTTTTGATATATATATTTCTGTTGATTATGATTTCTTGTTGTTGTGCTAAAATGCTTTTGTGATTTATTATCTCTTCATCTAATTTCAATGATCTAGTTTGAGTCCGTTAGGGTAGTGACAGTATTTTAATGGTAAGAGAAACTATTTGTATGAATTAGCCTCGTTGAGATCTATTATGTTTATGTGAAGAAAACCTTAGCGGGGAAACCATAAACCAGACCAACAAAACGCGTACCAAATTCTATCACATGCGTAAAGTAAATCGCAGTGATCTGTGTAGTAATTTGGGGTATTTGAGAGATCAGACATTTGCGTAAGGTAAATCGCAGTGTCCTATGTAGAATCTCGGTGAAAGATCTGTCATTCTTGCGTAACATAAATCGCAGTGACCTATGTGGTGTCTTTCATTAAAACAACAACAGGAAATCAGACGCAACAGGAATATATTGTCAAGGCGGATTGAGTGGCAATGGTGTGCCGAAACCCTAGGAATCCTCATCTCTATCTTTATTTTAATTACTTTTAATTGCTTCCTAATTTACATTGATCAAAACAACATCTCTCAATTTTCAGATTTCGTCTAGCCTTTCGAAAGATTGTGATTCGATCGCTCAAAGCATTGAACCAATATTCTCTGTGGATCGACCTCGAATATACTACTCGATAGGATTGTGCGCTTGCAGTCCGAACCGATAGCATTTCCGAGTTTATAAATATTAAAAGAAACATTGCTCTCTTTTGAGTGATCAGATGTCTATGTCCCGTACACTGGTGATGAGGCATTGTTTGCAGCTGTGCATGACGCTGAGACTGTCGGTCAGGCGTTCAACGGAGGTGCCGAGTTGATGCGCCAAGCCGCACATCAGGCCATGGGATCTCAGGATACTCAGGATGCCGAGGTATAATTGTAATTAAAATACATAACTGTGATTTTTTCCAAATTTCTTGATTAACTAATTTGTAAATTACTACAGGGTGAGGAGGAGGGTCCGCTGGAGTTCAATATCTCCAGAGATTTTGGCACAGAGGGAGATGGACTGTATTCTCCGGGTTACAGTCCGACTCAGACGGCACCTCCTGCCTATCAGCCAGGGTATGTTCAAACAGAGCCCGTCCCGCAGTTCCCTGGACAGTCCTCACAGCAGACATCGTACCCTTCGCTCCATGATGACCCCATTGCCATACATGTGTATTTATTCACACAGCCTGAGTCTAGACAGACTATAGTGTTTGGTCATGGAGTCCAGCGGACAACCGAGATTGAGGAGGTTCCTGACGAGCTGGTTCAGTCTTTAGATGTCCAGGCGGAGGACTTTACAAGCTCAGCGGAGACTGACGAGACGCCACTCTCCAGGCGGGGTCGAGGGTTCAGGAAGAAGAAGACGAGGACGGTATTTAGTCCTGATCCTTAGGCTTTGATTTTTAGTATTGTTAGATGTTTTGTCAGATACTTATTTGTTATATACTGTCACTTATTTATTTTGTTGTTTTGTTATTTATTTTATTTGTCTTGTTGTTATTTATTTATTTTGTTCATTATATCATTATCTCGTCGTACACAAAAAAAAATTCAAACGAACGACATATCTAAAATATTTCAAACGAACGACATTTCTAAAATACGATACGACAAAAAATATATCAATTTAAACAACATTTCAAACTAAAACTTAAACAACATAAAAACATTTTTATAACAAAAAAAACAAATAACATATTTCAATTTTTTTTTTTAAATGGGGTACCGCTCCGGCATTATGCAGCCCTGAGTCTGCTCCGGCATTGTGCGGTCTCTATTAAATGGTTCGGCACAACACCAGTGCGGCCGTAGTAAATTTAGAATTGCTCAAAAATTATGATTTTTTTATTTATTATTTTTAAAACTGTGCTAACTTTAAAAATTTCGGGAAACACAATCAAGCTTCTTTAAAAAAAATCCAATCAGCAAAAGAATATCGAATCACTTTTTTTTGCCGTGTGTTCCAATCTTGGTTAATTATAGATAATGAATAGGGGAGATGAATACCACCTAACGCTCTCTCAGTTTCTCTTATTTGCAGAAAACCAGGTGCTGTGCATGCAACTATGCAAATTGCAATTGCTTGCTCCGTACGTCCAACACTTATCCGTGCTTATCCTCTTCACAACTCTTAAATAAGACAACGACAATTTTTTATTAATAAAAATATTATAAAATAGTATCGGAAAAGAAAAATAATTCTCTTGATTTTTATGAGAAAAAAGAACTTCACCATTTATTTCGGTTCAAACTTTAAACATGTAAAATTGATACATGTTCAAACTTAAAATTTTGCTCTATTTATTTCTCTTTCCCTATATTATTTTATAATATTTTTTATGAATAAAAAAATATTTTATTTTTCTTTTTGCAACATTTAGGAAAAAGATTTTCCAAAGTTCTAAATGAGCAGAGTACATGCTGTACCGCTGCAGAGTACATGAAGTAAAATTTTAATATGAAATATAATTTTATAATTATATTGAATTTTGAGTGTATTTTTATAATTTTATCCGAACATACTAGAAAATAAAAGTATATTTTTATAATTTTTTAATAATAATTATGACTCCGCCCCTAATTATTGGCCGCCTAAAATAGAAACATGGAATACATGAAATAAAATTGTAGAATGCTAATTAGCAATTATGTACCACATTTGACAAGTACATAAGAAATGAAATTTGTTTCCAAAAACAATGTTTTAGAATTTAACATATTTATTTTATAAAAATAATACAACAGCTCGGAGCAATGTACAATATTCACATTGTAAAACAGGTAACAAAGAAAGTAAAAATTAATACAAATTTCATCACTAGCATTTGTAATGTTGACAATATATACTGTCATAAGATGAGATCAGAATATCAGATCAGAAATCAACTAAATCAGAAACCCATTTGATATCTGGCGTCTCAATGCCGCAGAAAGTTCTGGTTTTTCCGATCCCGGTCGCGCTCGTCCTTCGCATATCGGTTACGATTGCACTCAAAAGAGACGACAACATTGGCAGATGAGCCGAGTCTCGGTCTCTCTCTGACATCCAATCGCTTTTGCCATCACCAGGCCACCTCAACTGCCCCGCCGTGTGCGCAAAGAAACACACCTTTCTCGTGCACGCGGTACCATCTCTGCAGAGCTGTGTGCGGTACCTGTCGGGGTGAAGCCACACCTCGAACACACCGTGTGCGAACCGACACTCGTCACGTTTAGCGCACTTCCCGTTCTTCCTGAACTCGGTGCATAGCTCGCTGGTGTACCGGAACTTGCGGGGGTCACGGCGCCGTGCCTTTTCACCAGGGTGGAGGTACGGGCAGTCGGTCCAGTCATGGCTTGTACGGGTTGAGGAGCACCGCTGTACCTTGAAACGGTACATCCGGAACTCGTCGGTGGAGTTCATGGACTCCGGTAGCGGGTTGAGGTCGGGCTGGAAAGAATGGTTGCAGCAGGGGCAGTAGAGGTCAGTGGCCATGGGTTTGTTAGTACTCCATGTGGGACAATAGAAGTTTTCTCTGGTTTTGTCCGGGAAAATCATTCCGGAAATGGAATGGATTTATTTGGTTTAATTTGTAGGTGAAGGTGAGTTGAGCAGTCCACTGTGTCTATATATAAAGGTGCTTAGTCAGGAATAAATTAATGAACTAAATGGTAGTTATGCCGAATAAATTAATTAATGAATTAGGAAGCTGATATGAGTACCCGCAGTTGAGTACCCGCACCTAAACTGCCATAACTGTTTGTGGGGACCGCAACCGTTTTCAAAACTGTAATTTTGTTTTACAAGTATTAATAGTAACATTGTGAAGTATTTATATCTATACAAGACAAATATTTATATCTATACAATGAACTACATATATGATATGAGGAGGGTTCCACTTGTAAGTTTTGATGCTTAGATAGCAAGGAATAAAACAAAAATTTTATTCGACTCAAAACAAACGATCTAGTTATTGTAAGTGCAAGAAACAATCTTAATTAGCCTAATGAGGAAGAGAATAATATAATACCTTGGATTTGATCTCTAAATCAAATCAAGAAGGGTTGTCTTGCTTAGCAACTTCTTATTCCCTTTCTCTTTCAACGGTGGTTGTGCTTTAGCCCTTCAAATGACGAGCCTCCTTAGGTATCCACCGAAAGATTAAAGAAATACTTGTATCTCTAAGGCTAGTAAGAGATTAACAAGTAGAACCTTAATCCTAGTTTAACCCTCTTCTTAATTTCTGAAAACTTTTAGAGGATTTCTAGATCTCAACACATGAGAGAAAAATGGGAGAGAGGAGAAAAGAGCAAATTTCGGCCAAGATATTTCTCACAAAAAAAATTCTGACCTTTCAGTACTAAAACTCTTATATCTTTTTCTAGGTAACTCCAAATGACTTGAAATCTTCACCGTTGGATTCTAGACTCCAAGGGCTACAGATTACATAGGTCATACGTCCAGAAGGATTAGGTTTTACCCTTTCAAATTTCAGTTCAAAGTTACCTAAAAAAATCTGTCCAGAAATTTCTTTCCTCTTTAATGAGATTGATTAGATTTAATGACATATTTAAATATCCCTTAAATCATGCCATCACTAATCAATTCTCTCCAGCATATATTTGGGCTTTGGACTTAAAAATACTAATCATATTAATATTTAATTAAGTCCATAATCCCATACATTAAAAGGCCAACATATAAATTAATATTCTATGTTAATTTATATGCATATCTCATGTGTCAAAAGTCATTTAAAATATGTCACACATACTTTAAATATTACTAGGATTATTTTACAACATCTCTATGTCATAAAATTGTTCATATATTAATAACATATAATTTGTACAAATTAATTATAACTCCTTATAATTAACATAGCACATATTATATACATATCACATATGCTTTATTAATATATTTTCTTTTAATCTTTCATATGGTGTGACCCTATGGGATCCCATCATTATGGCAATGGAATTAAACTTTTTAATTCCATAAATCAATGATACAACTAGCCATGGTATATTGATTACCCAAATGATGTGGATGAAAAAGCACAATGCAAAATCACGATCCCTGTAACATTAAAATGTTGTTGTGTCAATTCCTTGCCACATGATATCCAAATAATCGTAAAGTAGGAATGTGTCATCCTTACCAATTATTCTTTCTTGATTTTCTTAAGTTTAATTATAATATGATTATCATATAATCATATTGCATGCACATAATACAAACTTTATCAAGGGGCCCAGAGATATCATCGCTTATATAACATATAAGGGACAATGGTTTCTTGATACGTATCGTTCTTCCGCATAAGTTATATGCACTGCAGTAACTGCCTTTATAACCCTTGGTCAAAGAGAGCGTTGGACAGTACCAACAATACACATCCCTTATGTAAGAAAAATAAATATCTCAACCAAAGAATTCTAGACACAATGAAATATCAATGACACAGAACACAATCCATATGATATTTCATTCTTAGGTCTATCCAGTGCCATACATCTCCATGTATGCACATGTGTGATTAGATCGATAACTCCTTATCGTATAACCTGTAAAACATGGCCATCATCTAATCACTACACTTATCTTATATGGTCAACCAGTGTACCTTGCTGATTACCAAGATAAGGGACATTTAAGAGTAAACAAATTTATTCATTGTGAAGTTCTACAATTTAAGTCATCAACTCAAATGATCCACTAATATGAATACTCAAGGTACAAAATGATAAAATCATTCACTAATAAACTAAACATATCATACATATGATCTGGGTCTAGGACACCAACACTAACACCACTGCACCCTCTTTTGGTGCACCTAACGTGCACCCAAAACTCATATCTTCATTTTCAAAGTTCAAATAGTCAATTCGAACCTTCCAACGTGTTCTTCATATTAAAATGTGCTTGGAGACCAAATTTTACATTTTTTGGAAATTTTTTACTATTTTTTCAGAATTTTTGAAAATCATCACTTTGCTGAATTTCAAATTATTGTTTAGTTTAATCAAAAATTCTGAAAAAATAGTAAAAAATTTCCAAAAAATGTAAAATTTGGTCTCCAAGCACATTTTAATATGAAGAACACGTTGGAAGGTTCGAATCGACTATTTGAACTTTGAAAATGAAGATATAAGTTTTGGGTGCACGTTAGGTGCACCAAAAGAGGGTGCAGGTAATATTTATTAAAATAACCAAAAGAGGGTGCATATGAGTTTTATTTCCTAAAATAACTATACCCGCACCTTTTTTTGAAAAATCCTCGCTTCGTACCCGCATTTGGGGACCACTCAAACGGCATGTGGGGACCACTCAAACTGTCAACAAAAAACGTTGACTTAGCTTATGTGTGGGTAATAAACGACATGTAGGGACCACTAAAATTGTCAACAAAAAATGTTGACAAAAAAATGTTGACTTAGCTTATGTGCGGGTAATATTTATATCTCTATTATTGTGATATTTATACTTACGAAACAAAGTATTTATAACTATAAGGGTGTGACATTTATACCTACGAACTAAAGTATTTATATATATATATTACGTTGGATGAATAAGAATCTTAAAAAAGTATTTGAGTTGAAATGTTAGAGACCTTTAACCAAGAGGCATCATGTCATGATCACATGGGCACTCTCTTTTTTATATGTTGGATCTAATACAACTAGTTTGTATGAAATTTTGGTCCAAACTAGATCATAACCAAGAGTTTTGGCAACATTAGCCCAACTTTACGAAACTTGGGCCAAACCTTGATTGCATGGTTACTAAGTGGTAAGGACATAACTTTTATACAAATATTGTATTGGATCTTGAGGAGTATATGTTATATGGATCACATGGGATTGCATGTGTACAATATATGTTGCACTAATTGTAATCTATTAGTATTCTCTATGGTTTTATATGAATTCATATATAATAATCGGCCAAACGGAAGTTTATTATATATTTTTCAAATAAATAATTTAAACCATATAACGTTATTTTTAATAATTAGTTGTTATTAATTTTTTTTAACTTTAAATTGTAACTGCCACTTTATTAGAATGAATTTTGTATCTGAACAGATCAAGTATTTATATCTGAACACATCAAGTATTTATATCAGAACACATCAAGTATTTATATCTGAACTACCAAGTATTTATATTTGAACACATCAAGTATTTATATCTGAACACATCAAGTATTTATATCTGAACTACCAAGTATTTATATCTGAACACATCAAGTATTTATTTCTGAACACATTAAGTATTTATATCTAAACTACCAAGTATTTATATCTGAACACATCAAGTATTTATATCTGAACACATAATAGACAATTACATCATCTTCGCAAATCAAATTGTCACAAACATCTCAAAATCCAGCAACACTGAAACACGATTGTGTATATGAAATAGAAATGAAACGATATATCATTATTAATTCACCAGAACAAAAACAAAATCGAAAAGAAACAATATTAATCTAGCTGATCACATTTCAAAATCACCGATTAAACTTGTGAGAACCACACGAAATCGCTTCCAGTTTTGAAATCGCCTCAAAAATCGCCTCCAAATCGACCTAAAATTGCCTCAAAATCGCCGAAGCCTTCGAAAAAGAAAAAAACAGAGAGAAAGGAACATTTGAAATTCAAAATGGAAGGTCCGATAATATTATTAGTTAGATCGGTAGTTGTGGGGACCGCAACCTTACAGTTATGGAAGTGCGAGTACAGTGCGGGTACTGTAGCGTTGGTACTAAAATAATTATTCAATGAATTAAGGGGAAATTTCTTGTATATTCCTCAAAAATTTTAAAATTACATAATTTTCCTTCTAAAATTCGTAATATCATATTTATTTATTTTAAATTTCAAAACTCACAAATTTATCCAATTTATTGTCTTTTTAATAAAACTAATTTTAAAATTTGTTAAATTCCCATTTTATTTTTCAATAAAAAAGAATAAAATTATATAGTACGTATAAGAAATGTTCAGTCTGTTAGTTGGCCGATTTGTAAGGGCAAATTATTCGTTTTTCTACTTGCGAGGCACACACTAGCATATGCATAAATGTCACCGAGCATATGTCAGAAGTAGAAAAATGAACGATTTGTCCTCACAAACCGTCCAATTAGATCTTTTACAAATACTATGTTTTTTTTTTTAATAAATGATAAAATGGGAACTAAATAAATTTAAAATGAGTTTTAATAGAAAATACAATAAATTGGGAACATTCGTGAGTTTTTTTAAATTTAAAAGAGTAAATATGATATTATTAAAATTTTGTAATTTTGAGATTTTTTAGGGGTATACAGAAAATCTTCCCAGAAATTAATTAGATTCTTCTCTTGTAGGAGAGTGCAACATGTAATGATTTTTGTAACAAGATCAAGGTTCAAATATAACTATATAAGTATGTACGGTCATCGATGTAAGCAGTTGTTGGTGACCCAGCCCCCTGATTTTTAATAAAATATATCTCTAGCTAGCCTGGCAAAGCGGCTTTGTACATGCTTTGCTTCTCCTTGGACCCAACGGCGTTGCTAAAAGCAACTAATTAATCATTTCATTTGGAAATGAAATATGCCGAAATCCATCATTCGTGAACAATGTTTCTGAAATCTCTAAAATTCTGAATTCAGCCGTCTAATTTTTTTCATGCACGTATCTCGAAACAGTTAATTTTTTTGTGCACGCATCTAAAAACAGCTTGACGGCTGGATTCAGAAAAGCAGAAATTTCAGAAACACTGTTCAACAGTGAGAATTTCAGCAGATTCGTTTCATTTGCTACTGGCTGCTTATCTTTTTTAAGTAATAAATACTGGTCTACTGAATAAAGTTAGAAATTATGAATTAATAAATTATATAGATTAGCAATTATTATATACTAATATTTAATAGATAAGTAACTGTTGTTAACGGATAAATAAGTAAATACAAGGGAAGGGGCAGAGCCAAGATTTTTAGTTAGGTGAGCAAAATTTTAAATGAGACATAACTTTATAATTATTTTAAATATTAAATATATATTTATATATATAGTTCATTGTAATTTAAAAATTATCTCCAAATTGTTCACTAATATATTAGAGCTTATTATAGATAAACTAATAGATCGATCTCAAGCTGTCTTTATAAAAGGCATATATATATATATATATATATATATATATATATATAGAGATAGGCTATGGTGAGTTGTGAAGTAAAACAACGTTTTACTTCACGCCATATTTTCATTTTAAAAATCCAAACAACCGATCCGAACCGCTCAACATTTTCTAAATATTGAAATGTGCTTGGAAACTAAATTTTACATTTTTTGGAATTTTTTTACTATTTATTAAGCCACTTTGAAATCGCTGATCCACTGTGAACAGTAAAAAACAGTAAAATTTTCTGGACCACTGGATCAGCGATTTTCAAAGTGGCTTAATAAATAGTAAAAAAATTCCAAAAATTGTAAAATTTAGTCTCCAAGCACATTTCAATATTTAGAACATGTTGAGCGGTTCGGATCGGTTGTTTGAATTTTCAAAATGAAAATATGAGCGTGAAGTAAAAATGACCTCTTACTTCACAACTCACCATAGCCCAGCTCTATATATATATATATAAAATTGTGCTATTATACATTGCAATGCATAGGCCCCTCCGTGCATTGGACTAAAATCGTTGGATTCAAAGTCCAAATGACCGATCCAAACCGTTCATCTTGTTCTCCATATTAATATGTGCTTGGAGACCAAATTTTACATTTTTTGGAATTTTTTTACTATTTATTAAGCCACTTTGAAAAAGTCTGATCCGGTGGTCCAGAATTTAGTTGCACTGTTTTTACTGTTCACCCGGATCAGCAATTTTCAAAGTAGCTTAATAAATAGCAAAAAAATTCCAAAAAATGTAAAATTTGGTCTCCAAGCACATATTAATATGGAGAACAAGATGAACGGTTTGGATCGGTCATTTGGACTTTGAATCCAACGATTTTAGTCCAATGCACGGAGGGGCCTATGCATTGCAATGCACCATAGCCCATCTCTATATATATATATATATAGTGCTTGGCTACTATGCTTATATAAGCATATGCCCACATATGCTTATAACTCATTTTTGCGTTTCCAATGTTCAAATGGTCGATCCGACCGTTCATCTTGTTCTCCATATTAATATGTGCTTGGAGACTAAATTTTACATTTTTCTGAATGTTTTTGCTATTTATTAAGCCACTTTGAAAATTGCTGATCTGGGTGAACAGTAAAAACAGTGTTTCCAAAATTCTGGACCACCAGATCAGAAACTTTCAAAGTGGCTTAATAAATAGTAAAAAAATTCAGAAAAATGTAAAATTTAGTCTCCAAGCACATATTAATATGGAGAACAAGATTAATGGTCGGATCGACCATTTGAACATTGGAAACGCAAAAATGCTCATTTAAGCATATGTGGACATATGCTTATATAAGCATAGTAGCCAAGCACTATATATATATATATATATATATAGAGGGATTGGCTACTCTACTTACATAAGCATATGATAGCATATGCTTATAAGTTATTTTTATAATTTTAAAGTCTAAATAGTCGATTTGAAGTGCTCAATATGTTCTCCATATTAGAATGTGCTTGGAAATCAAATTTTACATTTTTTGGAAATATTTTACTATTTTTTTAGAATTTTTCAAAACAGTGTTTTTTAGATTTTTTTTTTTAGATTTTTTTTGTCATATTAAACACTGTTTTGATATATTCTAAAAAAATAGTAAAAAACTTCCAAAAAATGTAAAATTTGGTCTCAAAGCACATTATAATATGGAGAACATGTTGAACTCTTCAAATCAACTATTTCGACTTCAAAAATACAAAAATGACTTATAAGTATATGCCCTCATATGCTTATGCAAGTAGAGTAGCCACTCACTATATATATATATATATGACAGTGCTACGGTGCTACGCATATATAAGGGCCCCTCCGTGCTACGGCTCAATTTTTGAGTTTCAAAATCCTAACGGTCGATCCGAACCGTTCAACATGATCTCCATATGAATATGTACTTGCAAACCAAATTTTACATTTTTTAGAATTTTTTTACTATTTATTAAGCCACTTTGAAAAAACACTAATTTGTACACAACAGTAAACTTTTCTGGACCATTGGATCAGTGATTTTCAAAGTGGCTTAATAAATAGTAAAAAAATTCTAAAAAATGTAAAATTTGGTTTGCAAGTACATATTCATATGGAGATCATGTTGAACGGTTCGGATCGACCGTTAGGATTTTGAAAACTCAAAAAGTGAGTCGAGCACGGAGGGGCCCTTATATACGCGTAGCATATTAGCCAGATTCTATATATATATATATATATATAGGGTCCGGCTAATTTGCTGCTGGCAGCATTTCGGCCAGCTGCTGCCGGCAGCAAATCTGCCATACGGATGTTCAAACAACCGATCCGAACCGTTCAACATGTTCTAAATATTGAAATCTGCTTGGAGACCAAATTTTACATTTTTTGGAATTTTTTTACTATTTATTAAGCCACTTTGAAAATTCCAGATCCGGGTGAACAGTAAAAACAGTGCAACAAAATTCTGGACCATATGATCTGGAATTTTCAAAGTGGCTTAATAAATAGTAAAAAAATTCCAAAAAATGTAAAATTTGGTCTCCAAGCAGATTTCAATATTTAGAACATGTTGAACGGTTTGGATCGGTTGTTTGAACATCCGTATGGCAGATTTACTGCCGGCAGCAGCTGGCCGAAATGCTGCCAGCAGCAAATTAGCCGGACCCATATATATATATATATATATATATATGAGCTTGGCTACTATGCTTATATAAGCAAAAGCCCACATATGCTTAAATGAGCATTTTTGCGTTTCCAATGTTCAAATGGTCGATCCGACCGTTCATCTTGTTCTCCATATTAATATGTGCTTGGAGACTAAATTTTACATTTTTCTGAATTTTTTTACTATTTATTAAGCCACTTTGAAAGTTTCTCATCTGGTGGTCCAGAATTTTGGAAACACTGTTTTTACTGTTCACCCAGATCAGCAATTTTCAAAGTGGCTTAATAAATAGTAAAAAAAATTCAGAAAAATGTAAAATTTAGTCTCCAAGCACATATTAAGATGGAGAACAAGATGAACGGTCGGATCGACCATTTGAACATTGGAAACGCAAAAATGAGTTATAAGCATATGTGGGCTTTTGCTTATATAAGCATAGTAGCCAAGCTCTATATATATATATATAGGATTTGGCTAATATGCTACGCGTAGCATAGGGCCTCTCCGTGCTACGGCTCACTTTTTGATTTTTCAAAATCCTAACGGTCGATCCGAACCGTTGAACATGATCTCCATATTAATATGTACTTGCAAACCAAATTTTACATTTTTTAGAATTTTTTTACTATTTATTAAGCCACTTTGAAAATCGCTGATCCAATGGTCCAGCAGATTTTACTGTTGTGTACAAATTAGTGTTTTTTCAAAGTGGCTTAATAAATAGTAAAAAATTCTAAAAAATGTAAAATTTGGTTTACAAGTACATATTAATATGGAGATCATGTTCAACGGTTCGGATCGACCGTTAGGATTTTGAAAACTCAAAAAGTGAGCCGTAGCACGGAGTGCTCTATGCTACGCGTAGCACGCTAGCCATGTCCTATATATATATATATATATATATATATATATATATATATATATATATATATATATATATAGAATCTGGCTAATATGCTACGCGTAGCATAGAGGGCCTCCGTGCTACGGCTCAATTTTTGAGTTTTCAAAATCCTAACGGTCGATCCGAACCGTTCAACATGATCTCCATATGAATATGTACTTGCAAACCAAATTTTACATTTTTTAGAATTTTTTAACTATTTATTAAGCCACTTTGAAAATTGCTGATCCAATGGTCCAGAAGATTTTATTGTTGTGTACAAATTACTGTTTTTTCAAAGTGGCTTAATAAATAGTAAAAAAATTCTAAAAAATGTAAAATTTGGTTTGCAAGTACATATTCATATGGAGATCATGTTGAACGGTTCGGATCGACCGTTAGGATTTTGAAAACTCAAAAATTGAGCCGTAACACGGAGGCCTCTGCTATGCATAACACTGTCGTATATAGGGTAGAACTAGGGTGTTCTTAAGTTCACCAAGCCCCTTGGTGAACTCAAGTCTAAAACCCATCGGATCGGCTTCAAACGACGAATCTGAACCGTTGAAACCTGCCTACCTTACGAGTGATGTGTATACATGTAAAAAAAAATTATACTTTCGAATTAATTTAGGATACAATCAAGCAGTCAAAATTAGAAGGTTAATAAATTAATTTTAATGCATTCATTTTTTGACGTTTTTTGACCACTTGACTCTATGCAAAATTAATTTCAAATTTTAAAATTTTTGCATGTAGACCACTTGAAACCCATCTACCTATTTAAATTTTGAAATTAATTTTGCATAGAGTCAAGTGGTCAAAAAAATGTCAAAAAATGAATGCATTAAAATTAATTTATTAACCTTCTAATTTTGACCGCTTGACTGTATTCTAAATTAATTCGAAAGTATAAAATTTTTACATGTATACACATCACTCGTAAGGTAGGCGGGTTTCAACGGTTTGGATTCGTCGTTTGAAGCCGATCCGATGGGTTTTAGACTTGAGTTCACCAAGGGGCTTGGTGAACTTAAGAACACCCTAGTTCTACCCTATATATATATATATATATATATATATATATATATATAGAGTATGGCTAATTTGCTTCGGGAAGCATTTCGGCGAGGTGCTTACGGGGGCATATCTTAGTATTTGATGTTCAAACAACAAATTCAAACCGTTAGATGTTCAATCTATATTAAAATGTACTTGGAGACCAAATTTTACATTTTTTAGCATTTTTTTACTATTTATTAAGCTGGTTTGAAAACCGCTGTTTTTATTAAATTTCTGTACATTGAAAACAACGGTTTTCAAACCAGCTTAATAAATAGTAAAAAAAATTCAAAAAAATGTAAAATTTGGTCTCCAAGTACATTTTAATATAGATTGAACATCTAACGGTTTGGATTTCTTGTTTGAACATCAAATACTAAGATATACCCCCCCGTAAGCACCTCGTCGAAATGCTTCCCGAAGCAAATTAGCCATACTATATATATATATATATATATATATATATATATATATATAGAGATTGGCTAATGTAATAACGTTAGAACTTCGGCCCGAAGTTCTAACGGGTCGTTTTTGCAATTTCAAAATCCAAACAACCCATCCAAACCGTTCAACATGTTCTCTAAATTGAAATGTGCTTGGAGACCAAATTTTACATTTTTTGGAATTTTTTTGCTATTTATTAAGCCACTTTGAAAATTATAATCCGGTGGTCCAGAAAATTTGGCTGTTTTTTACTGTTCACCGTTGGATCAGAAACTTTCAAAGTGGCTTAATAAATAGCAAAAAAATTCCAAAAAATGTAAAATTTGGTCTCCAAGCACATTTCAATATAGAGAACATGTTGAACGGTTCGGATGGGTTGTTTGAATTTTGAAATTGCAAAAACGACCCGTTAGAACTTCGGCCGAAGTTCTAACGTTAGCATATTAGTCTATCTCTATATATATATATATATATATGAGGAGGGTTCAAATGCCTCCATTTTTCATGCCTCCACCATGCCTCCATTTTTAAAACTTTAATAACTCAAAATTTAAAACTTAAAAGTCAAAATAAAACCGTTGGATATGATCTACATCATTTTATCTATGCACGTGTAAAAAATTATGACATTTCAATTTTATTTTGGTTGTCATCAAGAGTTTGTAAAAAACGTACTAATGTGGATAATTTATAGACGTTGATTTTTCAACTTATTGATTCACATAAAAACAAAATCAAAATGTGATAATTTTTTATGAGCACATAGATAAAATGATGTAGATCATATCCAACGGTTTTATTTTGACTTTTAAGTTTTAAATTTTGAGTTATTAAAGTTTTTAAAAATGGAGGCATGGTGGAGGCATGAAAAATGGAGGCATTTGAACCCTCCTCATATATATATATAAAGTTGGGCTACGGTACTTCGCGAAGTAAAACGACTGTTTTACTTCACGTCTATATCTTCAATTTGAAACTTCAAAATGTCGATCCAAACCGTTCAAGTTGATCTCCATATTAAATTGTGCTTGGAGACCAAATTTTACATTTTTTGGAAATTGTTTACTATTTTTTTAGAATTTTTGAAAATCGCTGTTTTTCAAAAAATCCTGGACCATCAAAAATAACAATTTTCAAAAATTCTAAAGAAATAGTAAAAAAATTCCAAAAAATGTAAAATTTGGTCTCCAAGCACAATTTAATATGGAGATCAATTTGAACGGTTCGGATCGACATTAAAAAATTTCAAATCGCAAAATATGAGTGTGAAGTAAAACACTCGCTTTACTTCGCGAAGCACCGTAGCCCAACTCTCTCTCTCTCTCTCTATATATATATAGAGGAGGGATCTAGTTACCACAATTTTGAGTTACAACAAAGTTACCACAACCATTTTCAACATTTTGAAATTCCAAATCGTCGATCCAAACTGTTCAACATAATCTCCACAATACAATGTGCTTCCAGATCAAATTTTATATATTTTTTTAATTTTTTTACCATTTATTAAGTATTTTACAAAAACTAGTCAAATTCAGACCATTGAATTTTGTACCCATCTTAATAAATAGTAAAAAAATTCAAGAAAAATGTTCTCCGCTTTCAATTGGTGGTAGAATTATTATGATCAATTCAGTTCTTTCTGTTATCTCTTTACATAATAAAAAACTATCTATTTTGAGTGTATTTGATTTATTTAATTTTTGAACTGTCAAAATTAAATCGTATATTAATAAACAAAACTATTACATTTGTTTAATCGAAATCAAATAAATCGAACAACTCAATTATTTTAAATCAATTGGATAAAAAATTTAAAATCAAACAAATCAAATGAGAGATCCATCTGACACATGACAGGGGTAGAGGAGACATTACCCAAATGTGAAGTGCTGGTGCCTTCAAGCGCTAATTAATTAATTAATTAATTAATGATAACAACAGTCGTGTGGCGGTACACTGTATTGATTCAATTGTTTGCCTTTAAAAATGTGAAGTGCTGGTGCCTTCAAGCGCTAATTAATTAATTAATTAATTAATGATAACAACAGTCGTGTGGCGGTACACTGTATTGATTCACTTGTTGCCTTTAAGTTAATGCTTATCCAGAAAAAAAAAGCACAAGGAAGGTCAGGTCCCATAAGTTAATGCTTATCCATTCCAACAAGACCTTGTGGGGTCCCTTTGTCAGTGGCAGCGCCCTTCCTGCTCAGTGCTCATATCATATCCGTGCTCTGCAATTGTGGGCCCAATCATCAAATGCTGGTAAACAAGAGCATTCTATTGGGCTCCCTTCCAGCTCTCCTATGATCCTATCCGTTCCACGTGTAAGCTTTCCTAAATAAATAAAATTTAATTTGGTGTTTCATGTATGTGCCTGTTGGAGCAAATGCAATCTTCTTATTTGAAATTCCAGAAAAATAAAATAGAAAAAATATATCAAACACTACCTACTAAGTTATCCTAGGTAGGCTTTGGAGATAATTTCTCTCCTAGGTACTAGGTAGGCATCGGATCTGAATCGGTTCGATGTCTCTTCGGAACCGTCCGATCACTTCATATTGTGTGTGATGTTTCAATATTCATGCAAATCAAGTGTGTACGTGTCATAAGACGAATCAAATGGTTCTAAACAGGCATCAGACATAAATTCGAACGCGCCCTCCTCCCTAGAGACGAAGCCAGACTTTTGAACTATGAGGGTCAAATATATATAGGGGTCAATCGTATAAAATTTTCGTGTGGAGAATGAGAGTCAATTTTACAATTTCTTGACATTTTACTCTAAATTATATAGAAAATCATACATAAATATAATAAAATAAAATAAAAAGGATTGGGTTTTGTCCATAAAGCTTTGGACAAAGCCTTATCCAAAGTCAAGCTTAAACGTTCGATTTATATTGAGATTCGTGCAAACATAGTTAAAACTCAATAAATTAAAATGGTTCCTTGAATCTAAATATCTGTACAAATTTTGATGCAGATCGGACGGTTTAGGTCCGACTTTAGATGAGACTTTGTCGTTTGAACCACCCAAAAAATGGAATCAATTGATTCCACACTCCCTCTTGGGCCTCCCCCACACTTAACGATCATATCAAATTAATGTCATCAATGAATATTCTTGGGCCGTTTTTGAAGAAACCAATCTAAAAAAAACATGGTCCACCATGCAACAGCTCAGTGATTGAAGGCCTCTTTTAAATAACGGCCCAAAATTATCTGTTGGGCCATTATTTTCTTTTGTTAACGGCACTAGCAAGCAGCACAGAAATGTATTTGTATATGATGAATGGATTTAATTTGGATCAATTTATGTACAACTGTATAATACCCAAAAGAAAATCACAAATGTAAAATGTTAGAAATATTATTTTAATATAATAAAAGAGGTCGGCGGAGCTTGATAGGTGTCTTTGGAGAGAATGCAACCGATTTTTTTATTCATAATATTAAAAAATAATAAATTAAATCAGTAACATTATTTTTTTTTTAAATAACAAGATTGCAATAAATCATTGCGGCTCACAATAACTCCACTTTGTTTTTATTTTTGAGCAGCAATAACTTGAGTTTGCTTTAATTTTTCATCTGTGAGATAATTTTTAAAAAGTAAATTTAGAGAACCAACTTGATTGATTTTTTTTTTTTACAAAAACATTAAGTACCGAATAGGCTATTCGGTACATCTCATTTACGTTTAAGCGGTACTGAATAGCCTATTTAGTACCTCTCAGTTTCACAATTCTTTCATAGTTTCTGCCAAGTAAAACAGTAAGGGCCTGTTCGGCGGACACATGGGCAGGGGAATGGGCACAGGAATAGAAAAATTTTGAATTTCCCACGTGAACAGTAAAAATGGAAGTGCAGCCGAACATGCCCTAAAATTGGGTGGTACCGAATAGGCTATTCAATAACAATTAAACATAAATAAGAGGTACCAAATAGCCTATTCGGTACTTTTGGTTTTCGTAAAAACAAACCAATCAAGTTAGTTCCCTAAATTGTATTTTTCTAATTATGGTTTTTACAAAAATTCTTGTGGCTCATCCTGCATGAGCGACAATGATTCATTGCAGTCCTACTATTTTTGAAAATTAAAAAAATGATACTACCAATATAATTTCTTATGTTTAATACTATAAATAACAAATCGGTAATGCACTAGACATTACTAAAAAAATATTTTTTTAATAATTATTTCTTTTAAAGATTAAAAATCAAGTCATCCAACTATTTAATATTCACAAAAATAAATTTTAGACACACAATCTTAATAAATTTCTTTTGAATGTAAATTTAGAGGACAACGGATGGGAGGAATTCAGATGCAATGCAAATACTTGAACGAGTACAATGAGATCTGAGTCGTTAGCTTTAGTTCGGTACAAATTCCAAAACGGACCTTATATGAAAATAGGCACGGTATTATTTTTGACATAGCTGGAACTCAGTCCGGTACATGACTGGATACATATTAGGCCGAAATTTTTATTAATACCATTGCTAAAAAAAAAACTACTATTTTGACATAATTCAAAAATAGAGCCGCCATTTGTTCCTGCGTCTCTAAAATATAAAAAATTCACCGTAATATGCTGAGTTTTTTGGTTTTTTAGGGGCCGTAACGACAAATGGCGGCCCCCAAGAATAGGACCGCCTTTTGTCATTGCGGCCCTGGTATTTTTTGAATTCTCCAATTTTAGTGGCCTTTTAGTTTATTTTTTTTTAAAGTGATATATTTAAAAAATTTCGGCATATTTGGATGGGAGGAGGTGCGGATATATTAGTTTTGACATATATTGCATTTTTTTTTTTTGGCATATTTTACTTTTTATTTTTTTAATAACAAATTTTTTAAAACTTATATGTTAAAATAAAACCGTTAGATGTGATACACACATAAAATTTTTATTACTTTTCGATTTTGTTTTTATATGAATCAATGAGTTAAAAAATCAACGTTCATAATTTATCCGTATCAATATATTTTTGCAAGCTCTTGATACCGATAACAAAAATCAAAATTTCAGAATCTTTTATACGTGCATAGAAAAAATAATATAGATCAAATATAACAATTTTATTTTGATATTTGAGTTTTGAAATTCAATTTATTGATGTTTAAAAAGTGGAGGCATGATCAAATCACAAAAAGTGACGACATTTGAACCCTCATTTAAATATCTCTCCGTTGAAATTTTAGATACAAGAATTCTAAAACTCAATTAACAAAACAATATTTGATGTGATTTACACTGCATTATTTATATTTCTGTAAAATATTGTTGCGTTTTTATTTTCTTTTGATGTGATATGTATTGCATTCTTGCTTTATATGGTTTCAGATCCTTAATTGCACCTAGGATAGCAAACAAATCAAACCAAATTAAACTTATCTTAGTTCGAGTTCGAATTCGTGTAATTTCGAATCAAACTGATTCGAAACAGAAGCAGGATTTCAAACTGAAAAGAAGAGTTCGAGTTTGATTCAATGCGGTTCGAACTAGTTCGGTTTGATTCGTTAATAGTTCAAATTAACCATTGAATATTTGAATTGCTTCCAATTATAACACAACAGAGACAACTAATATACTAATTTATAATTTGCCAACACACGGAAAGAATAAATATTAACACCTTGTTTGGATGGAGAGTAGAGGAAGGAAGGGGAGGTGAAGAATAAAAGGGAATGAAATGGAATAGAAAAGAAGATTAACATATTTAATTTCTTTGTGTTTTGATGATTAATGAGGGAAAATAAATTTAACTTTCTTTTCCGTCTTATTTCTTGTTTGGTTGATTAAAATTTAGAAGGCTAATGAGAAATTCGGTGGTTGTTGTAGGTTTGTGACAAAAAATTTGTATGAGAATTATATAGCTAAGATATAGGATTGGACATTTGTGTTTTTTGTTCTAAAAATATTTGCAACAAAATTTCTTTCCATCAATTACACTCCAAATCAGGAGGGAAACTGATTCTATTGATTATAATGATATAAGGTTAAACCTGTCACCTCCTGTACCCTTCACCTCCGACATAATTTTGTCAACCAAACACAATTCGACGGAAAATTTTCTTTTTTTTCCATAAACAAGCACAATTTAGAAAAAAAATATTACTCGACAAAAAAGCACAAAAGCAGATGATTTGTTTGAACGGCCCAGAAGGGAATAAAGGATCAAATTCTAGATAAGGTCAAGGAATGAACAAAACAATAGCAGAAAACACCATCTTACAAGGAAAGAATCAAATTCTAGACAAGGAGATATTCATTGTTTTTTTTGGCATTTAGTAATATTATAGATAAGTATGTATTAACATAAACTATAGGTGTGTATTTTGAGGTCTAAGATGTTAGATCAACATCAAGATTCGTGCGTACAATTTAAATTATATGCTATCAAACTGGACACACAAATTTCGACGCAGATCAAACAGACTGGAGTAAAAGCTTGCTTCAGACAGATCGTGACTCGCACCTGACTCGCTCGCTAACAACTCGCTCATTACTGGACTGAGCTGTTAACGAGCCAGCTTGCCACTAGCTCGGTCCAAAATTAACGAGTTCAAGCTGGAGCCTAGCTTGCTCGCAAGCTCGGCTATGCATTAATTTGTGAATTTGTATGAATTTGTGTGCATTTTATACTGTCTAGCTCGATTCAGCTCGGTCCAGCTCGATCCAAAAAGTTTGTAGAATTTATTTTCTTCTTAAAATAAGATCCAGCCAGACTCAACTCAACTTGTCACGATTTCAAGCTAAAGTTCTAGCTCGGATGCCCTAGGTCCAGATTGCTTGGCTGTAGTTCGGTTCAAAATTAACAAGCTGAGTTAGGGCCCTAGCTAGGACCGAGTCAGCTCGTTGCCACCCCGATGTTAAAAAAAAAGAGCAACTGAGATTTTTTTTTTTTTTAAATATGAAAAAAAAAATGCAATACTAGATTAATGAAAACAGGCAAATTGGCTGTTTGCGAAAGAGCTCACGTGCAAAGTATAATCACGGCTTTATTAAATACAGCGAATAATTAAAGAAATACAGCGCATTATTAAAGAAAAACTAAAATAATTTCGTATCTGAAAAAATAATATTTTTTGAATAAATTATTTGATAAGCCATCATCATACTGGGCCCAATTGGTGGGGACCACAAGGCAACTTTCTTTGCTTTTGTAATCTCCTTTTATTTTTTGCTTTAAAAAAATAAATTGGTATTAATTTGCACAAAGACCCAAACAATTTAGATCAATTACAAATTTATGAAATCAATTACATTTATGAAATCAATTACAAATTTATGAAATCAAAAGAGAAACGATTTCATAGCGCAGATAATTTCTTGTACATATAATTAGCATAGATTTCTCGTCGGGTATTAATAGACTAAAAATATTAAGCATATATCTTTATTTTTCTTAAAAAAAGTCTAAAAAAAGTGCATTAAAATATAGTTCTCACCCCAAATTGAGTGGAATAACAAAAATGGTACAAAAATGTTGCAAAATTTATGTTTAATCCCTACTATTTTTAATACAATTATATGATTTGTTCTTTATTAATAAATTATTTGTTTAAGTAAAACAACAAATATAGCTCGCTTTATATATATTTATTGGATTTTTTTTTTATCAAATTTAGCCATACTTCAGTAAATTTATCATTCCACTATTTGAAATAGTTTTAATTAAGAGTGTAGATAAGTAAAATTAGATAAATATTATAGTTTAGAGAGATTGATGGGAAGGAATTGAGATCATTTGATTCGTTGTAATTATATTTTTTTAGGAAATTGCTAATATGCTATGCATAGCATAGAGGGTCTCCATGCTACGGCTCAATATTTGAGTTTTTAAAATCCTAACAGTTGATCTGAACCGTTCAACATGATCTCCATATGAATATGTATTTGCAAGCCAAATTTTATATTTTAGAATTTTTTTACTATTTTTTTTAAATAGGTAGAAAATTACTTGATCTGAAAATTATGTACCATTCAGATCAAGTGTTTTTCTACCTATCTAAAAAAATTATAAAAAATGTAAAATTTGATTTGCAAGTACATATTCATATGGAGATCATGTTGAACGGTTCGGATCGACCGTTAGGATTTTGAAAGCTCAAATATTGAGCCGTAGCACGGAGACCCTCTATGCTATGCATAGCACCGTAGCCAACTCCTATTTTTTATCAATGAAATTGTTAAATTGGCATTTAAAACCACTAACATTAAAAAAATGTTTTTTGAGCACTTACGACGGTGCATAGAATTATTCGTCGTATAAAATTGGATCCTCGGATCGAGAACAATTGCAACGACTTAAACCTAATTTTGAGTTGCACATGACCTAACACTTTTCTTTTATAATCATTCAATTAAAAAAACATTTGTTTGAATTCTTCATATATGATTGAGACTCTCCAAAGGTTTCAGCTAAACGCAATTTGTTTTCTAATTTTAAATAAAGATCAATTAATTAATTGAGATAAAAAAAATCTCACGCAATGTTCCCGCGGAAGCCCCTGAATTTCAAACACGCTGTTCCTCTCCAATTCAGCTTGTATGGTTTACCTTTACAAACATCTGTGGTCGTATATTTTGGATCAGACGATTCTAGTGGCTATCCGAAATGTGGTACAAACTCTTTGATCTACTTTAACGGTCAGATGGGACCACGGATTGGTTAATAATGAAACCAGGCAATTACAAGAGCAAGCGAACCTGTAGATTGGTTAATAACACAGATCTAAGTTTAGTTCGCAGTTCAGTGCGGAGGTCAGTCCAACGGGAATTGGATAAATGTTTGTCCAAAGGCCGGTCAGAGCCGTCATATTATCATCAAGCTGCGTACATAGTTGATCCGCGCGAAGAATAAAGTTGACCGCACTATTATTGATGCAGATCGGACGTCTTTCACCGGTCCTCGGACGGAATTTGGTCCATAGACTATCGGACCGCCACAGACTATCAGACCGCCACAGACTTCAGTTCGCAAAAGGAAGATAATTAATTAGAATTCAGAAGTAAGCCTTCTTTCCCCATTGGATTCTGTAACGATAAGCGCATGGCAAGATTGTAATTATCGAAAAGAACGAGTCTCTTCAATTTTCTCTCACTAAAAAAAACTCAAGACGACAGTAAGCAGCACGGAGCACTCCAGCTTAGCTTTGCTAGAGAGAGAAGATAGACAGCCAAAAGACGAACAGATAGAGAGAGAAGAGAGAGAGAGGGGTCTGACTTGACAGTTTCTCCTCCTCTTCTCTTTACGAATTTCTCGCTCATCGATTCGTCGCCACTCCATGGCGCCGCCACTCTCCGGTCGATCCACCTAATTACCTCGTAAGGTCTCTCTAGATCCACTATATCCATTCGATTCGCCTTTTCAGATCTTTCAATTCCAATTCAAGATCTTTAGAAGGAGACGAATTGATTTCGACCGCAGATCCAAACCATTGGATCATAGATGGATGACTTTTCCAAGTATACACACAGCCCGGCGCACCTAGCTGTGGCGCGCCGGGACCATGCCGCTCTTCGCCGAATTGTAGCAGCCCTCCCTCGCCTCCCTAAGGCCGGTGAGGTTACGACCGAGGCGGAATCCATTGCCGGTGAGACGACAGCTGATGCGGTTTCAGCAGTGATTGATCGGCGTGACGTCCCCAATCGGGAAACCCCTCTCCACCTGGCTGTGCGCATGCGGGACCCGGTGGCAGCAGACATTCTTATGTCAGCTGGTGCTGACTGGTCTTTGCAAAATGCCGAGGGCTGGTCTGCGTTACAAGAGGCTGTTTGTGCAAGGGAAGATGCTGTTGCATCTGTAATTGCACGGCACTACCAGCCCCTCGCCTGGGCCAAGTGGTGCCGACGTTTGCCTAGAATTCTCGCCTCAATTACACGAATTCGAGATTTCTACATGGAAATCTCCTTCCATTTTGAGAGCTCGGTGATTCCATTTGTTAGTCGGATCGCACCGTCAGATACTTACCGGATCTGGAAGCGTGGTTCATCATTGCGGGCGGATATGACCCTTGCCGGGTTCGATGGGTTCCGAATCCAACGGTCTGATCAGACATTTCTGTTCTTGGGAGATGGTGCCACCACACCGAGTGGTAAGCAGTTGCCACCTGGATCTTTGATTGTTCTGTCGCACAAGGAGAAGGAGATAACAGATGCATTGGAGGGTGCTGGTGCACAGCCGACAGAGGCTGAGGTGGCACATGAGGTTGCGCTAATGTCCAAGACAAACATGTACCGACCCGGAATTGATGTGACTCAGGCAGAGCTGGCGCCACATCTGAACTGGAGGAGAATGGAGAGGACTGAAATGGTGGGTAACTGGAAGGCAAAGGTTCACGAAATGCTTCATGTGTTGGTCACAGTCAAGTCCAGGCGGGTCCCAGGTGCCATGACTGACGAGGAGCTCTTCAACATGGAAAACGAGGAGAGACTAGGCCATGTGAATGGTGGCGCACATCTTGATGCAGAGCTAGACGATGTGTTAACTCCAGAAGAAAGGAAACAGCTCGACTCAGCTCTTCAAATGGGAAACCAAGAGGGAGAATATGCTGAACCTGAGAATGGAGTAGAAAATAACAATACAGAGAGTTCCAGTGGAAATAGTAAAGATAAGAAGGGTTGGTTTGGTTGGCATAGTGGAGGGAAAAAGACCCCGGGGAAGCACGGGAGCAATAGTGGAAATACAAAAGAGGATTCACCGGAGAAGGATAAGGGGAAAGAGAAGAGTAGTAGTGGGAAGAAGAAAAAGGGTGGGGCCACACCATCAGAGAGTGAGTACAAGAAAGGGGTTCGACCGGTGCTGTGGCTGACACCAGATTTTCCTTTAAAAACTGAGGAATTGTTACCTCTACTTGATGTGCTGGCGAATAAGGTCAAGGCCGTCAGAAGGCTGAGGGAGTTGTTAACTACTAAGCTGCCCACTGGGACATTTCCAGTCAAGGTAAAACCTAGTTCTCATCTTACATGTATCTGTGCCAGTATAAGTGGGATTGCATACTTTACTTTTGCCGTTTTCCAGGTTTAGTAATTACGCATCAAAGAAAGAACCAAGGTTTGAAAAAAAAATGGTTATAGAAACAAAGTCAATTGGTACTGTCTGAAATTCCTTCTGATTCATACCCAGTAGCAGTTGGTGAAAATGGTGGATATGGGGTGAAACCAGGATAGCCATATATCTGAAACTGCTTATGATCTGTGGAATAATGAGCAATTCTTTGGTAACCACCTCTAATTTTAGAATTATGATGGGTGCTAAATTGGAAAAATAAAATTTTCCAGCCTATATGGCTTTGTCTTCTTTGAGCCAGCGATAGAATAGACTATTTTTACAATTCTTCAATGATAGAATGACTAGCAGCAGTTAATGTCTTTTCCTTTCTTTTAGATAGTTAGCATTAACCATAAAAATTCTGCAGAACATATTGGTCACCTGAGACCCTTGAAGTTTATTGTGGAATTATATATGAAATTCTTAAATCCTGTTTATAAAAACTTGAAATTAATGAAGGATGTGCAAATTGTCACATGGCTTTTGTGACATCTCTGATAGTGCTTGTGCAAATTTCATCCTACACGCATGCATAGTTTAAAGTCATTGCTCTGAGATAGAATAATAACACTGAAGTCAGAAACCTTTCTTAATCATTCAGCGAAATTTGGAATTATTGCAGTCTTTGCAATTTCTTGGCAAGTTTCTCGTCATGTTCACACTTCCTGATTTTTCATTTAGAGTTTTAGTAGTTGCATTAGGGTAGGTCTGTCCTCAGCATGTTGCCTTTGACCTTATTGGATTTTTTTCCTTGACCTTGTTGGCATCATATCTTGTCGTTCCCTGACTTTATGATTTATTTCGTCTTTTCTCTGCCTCCATCTTTTCTTTGTTTTCATGTTCTTATGCCATACATTGAGGTTTTGCTGGAGTATGCATGGGACTTCTGCTTTCATTATTTGAGTTTGTTATTCATTGTTCTATTGGCGCTTGTCATTCCCAACTCTGAATTTCACTAAACTTGCAATGATTATCAGCTAGCAATTCAAAATTTGTAATGACTGGGTTCTCTTAACCAAATTCTAATTACCTCCAGGCCAACAGGTTATTGGCCAATATGCACATATTTGATTGTCAAGAGATAAACGTCTTCTCATTCTTTTCTCTCGATTTGAATGTTCTCAAGTAGTAAATTAAGGTCCTAAAACCAACTCATGCACTGTTCAATTGGTTCTTGTCATTCAGAATTCCCAAAGAAATGAGTTTTGTTTGCATATATCCGAAATTTTTTGGTCTTATAGGAACTGCCAAATTTTGAGTGTAATTTAATAGGGGTTGACTGAGATGATCTGTATTGTTAAATTTCAAGGAAACTGCATTGATTTTAAGCTAGTAATTCCAATTTTGTTAATGACTGGGTCCTTTTAACAAAATTCAAAGTAACTCCAGGCCAGCATGTTATGTCAAGAGATCTTCTTCTCATTGTTTTTTATCTTGATTTAAATGATCCTAAGTAGCAAATTAAGGTCATAATGTCAACTCTGAATATTCTCACTTGACTTGTAGTGACATTCCCTAACGACTTTTTGCAATGAAATTTTCAGATAGCAATTCCAATAGTACCAACTATTCGAGTTCTTATTACCTTCACCAAGTTTGAGGAACTTCAAACCTCTACTGACGAGTTTGCAACCCCACCTTCCAGTCCTACCCAATTCCAAGATAGCAGCAAGTCAACGAAGGAACAGGATGGATCCAGTTCGTGGTACTCCTGGGTAAAAGGAAGCCGAGGTGGTAGCTCCAGTGATAGTGATGATAGAGGGTTAAGAGATGAACCCGACCCGTTTATCATCCCTTCAGATTATACCTGGGTAGATGCTAATGAGAAGAAACGGCGTTTGAAAGCAAAGAGAAGAAGTAAAAGGGGCAGCAGTGGTAAAAAACAGCCGTCATCTTCTAGAAATTCAGAAGGCCGGCAATTGATGGACGGTTTTGAGTAGGAACGGGGGCGGGGGGGAAGATTATTTTCCGTTGTAATATTTTCATTTACACGTGATTTTAGGGGTTTGGGGCTAGTTGGTGTTGTATTTGAGTATGGTTCGAGTTGATTTGTGTTCCCATTTGGGGATCTTCACATGGCTTGATTACAGTACGTCGTGTTTGTAATATCTTGTTTTTTAAATTCTTTGTTCAATTTTTTTTTTCACCCTGACTATGGTTGTTCGAATGTGCAAATTGACCCTATTAGTTCTTGGTTGGGTGACATGCAGCTGGTTTCATTTTCTCGTGTTACTAACCAGTCTAACAGTGTATCTGCGTTGGTTACTTGGGTTGTTCTTGGTGCGTTATTATTGGTAGCTTCTCTTTCTCTACAAAATAGTTGCAACTATAACATCTTTTCCAATTATATCAATTAGTTGCAACTCATTGCGTGCCTGTGCCATTTTCGTGGTGATCTAGAACCAATTCAGTTTGTGCTCCTCTCAAACATTGTATAGTAATATAATAGAACAACTTTTATCCAAAAAGAAGGTTATAGTAGAACCACAGGAATATATTTGGGCCTTATAATTGCTCAGCCTAGCTAGTTTTGGGCTCTATGAGACGAGTTCAGCAAAGCCCAGGAGAAGTACAAGCCCTTCATATTCCAAGTAATCGTACAATTCTGCAAATAGAATTAAATAAACGATTTGTAATTTCGTAAACAGTGTTGTAAATTATCTAATCATCATCTTTTTTTGTGATCGGACGGTTTGGAAAAGAATAACAGCGTCCTGCTATTATTTAAAATAACAGATGATGGGGACCAACGCGCAGGTGCTCTCGGGACACAAAACAAGAATAAACCACGTGTCCACAAGAACCAAGATTCAAGATTCAAACCCAAATCCAAAATTCGAAATTCAAATCTATCCCAATCTCTCCTTCCCGGCCAAACCCTCCTTTCCCTTTTGACCTTTTCTCTTGCAACTTTCTCCAGTTTCCTTCCTTTCTCCTCTGCTAAATCTCATCCCAGAAAAACCCTAATAAATTATCTATGATCTCTTCTAGACTCAAAGAACGCGGCGGTGGCGGAGGCAAAATCATGGCTTCCAGGCCCTCAAAAACCCTAGATCCGTCTCCGTCAGCCAAGCTCCGACCAAACAATAACGCTAATCCCAATACCACCGCTAGCTCCTCTCGAAAAATCACCCCTCTTTCCTCTTCCAAGGCAAACCCTAGTCCTAGTGCCAGATCCATCTCTGCCGGGCGCCGTCGTGACCCAACTCCAACTCGAATTGAGAAACCATCTGGTGCCAGTGGTAGTGCGGTCCGCCGGTCCACTTCGTCAGTGCCAAGAAGCCGAGCACCTCTCAATCCATCAGATTTTTCACGGCTTATGTCAAATCTTCGCAGTGATCGAACCGCACCGACTAGGGTTTCTTCAGATCGGTTTGGGAGAACTGCAGAAAAGGGTATAGAAGCTGAGTCTGTTCTTAGGCGAAGCACGAGTGGTGCAATAAGGGTTTCAGGGCAGGACAGTGGTAAAGGGAAAGGCGTGAAGAGCTCGGCAACTGGGTCAACTAGGGGATCGGAGAAAAGTAATTTAAAATCTGTGAAGGGGGACAATGCTGTGTGCAGCTTAGGGATCTCTAACAGCAGCATTGTAAAATTGTGCAAAGATAAGGTATTGGCTCCTAAACTAGATAGCTTGAATTCTAATTCAAGTGATGAAAAGAACAAAGCTTCTTTGCCTACATTTACTGTCAAATGGGATTATGTTTCAAACCCATGCAATTCTGGGGAAATTGGAGAGAGCCGAGAGAAAGAAGTGGTAAAGGTTTCAGATAAAGTCAAGATTTTTGAAAAGGTAATTGATGACTCTGCCGATTCTGGTGCGCAAGGTACTAACAAGTACCCGAGTAAGTTGCATGAGAAATTAGCAATGTTAGAAGGTCGGGTTCAGAAAATTGCCACTGAAATTAAACGAACCAAGGAGATCTTGGATGACAACAACCCTGATGAATCAAGACTTATTCTTTCTGAAATACAAAACAAAATTTCTTTGGTCGAAAAAGCAGTGGACCATGTTATCACAGATGGCTCTGCAAGTGGTGCTGACAAAACCCTAGTTAGTGTACAAGCTGCCCCAAGATATTCATTGCAGGGTCTCAATTGTGAAGAACTGGAGTCGAGGTTTTTCCCACACCAGAAGCTATTGAAAAACAATGTACCGAAGAACACAATTCCTGTAAACCAGATTGATGAAAGGAGCATAGAGGTGGAGTTTCTATCCTCTTTGAGTGGTACAAAATCAGCTGTTTCTCGTACTGGTGCTGGTTCCAAGGTTTCTTCCTCAGAGGGGAGTGGTGAAAATACTGTAATAAGTGGGTTTTGTGAGGAAGAAATAGAGTTGTGTACAGATGAGAGAATTGAGGATTTTGATTCACAAGAGAGTAAGCAGGTTTCTTTAGTGCAAGAGGAGACTGGGGAGGCTTCTGCGGATGAATTGCGGCAGATTGGTAGCAAATGTGCTGCTGGGGGTTGGTTTGTGTCTGAAGGAGAAGCTGTTCTTTTGGCACAAACCGATGGTACCTGTTTGTACTACGACATCGTCAATTGTGAGGTACTTCATTTCTGTCTCTTTTTTATATTTTTGAGTTGCATAATCAATGGTTATGAACAATAGTTTAATTAATTGATTCAATAAAAGGGTTCTTTGATGAAACTTTGATTAATTTAATTTAACACTTAATCACCTATAGAGATGTTAATTTGGTT
Source organism: Carex littledalei (assembly GCA_011114355.1). Taxonomy (NCBI): domain Eukaryota; kingdom Viridiplantae; phylum Streptophyta; class Magnoliopsida; order Poales; family Cyperaceae; genus Carex; species Carex littledalei. Next base: position 14,793,783 of record CM022080.1, on the reverse strand, counting down.
GTTATTATTGCCCATTAAACTGATGTCCTATAATTGTAGAATAAGGCCGAGTACAAGCCTGAAGTTGCAGTTCCTCAGAACACTTGGGGAGATTGCTGGCTGCTACGTGCACCAGGTGCTGATGGTTGCTCTGGCCGGTACGTGGTCGCAGCCTCTGCGGGGCCCACTCCTCGTCCTGGGTTCTGCTGCTGGGATTTCTACAAGAGGAATGTCTCCGCATTTCACCTGGAGAGAGAATCTGAAACTTCTGAACCCGGCAAACTGTGGTGGTACCGGCCATGTGGGCCTCTCCTGCTCTGTACATCTAACAAACAAAAGGCTATAATGGGTTATGATATAAGGGATGGAGACATGGTGATGAAATGGGAAATGGATACCACAGTTGGGTCAATGGATTGGTCAAGCCCTCTCCAGTGGAGGAGCAGGGGCAAAGTTGTAGTTTTAGGGACTGATTTTATTAGCCTCTGGGATGTGAATTCAGTTGATGCACAGCCACTGTTGTCGATTGGATCTGGTAATAGACGGGTTTGTGCACTCCATGTCAGCAACACCGATGCTGAGATCAGCGGTGGCATTCGTCAGAGGTGATTCTTTGTTTTTTTAACATTTTTGTTTTATAATGGATTCCTTAGAAAACTTTTTGAGGATATGGTGCATTTTTAATTAATTAGCAGACACAACGTGTTGATCACATTCTTATTGTAAATCTTCTTTTCAGAGTGAGTTCGTCAGATGCTGAGGGCAATGATGGTGTTTTCTCCACTCAAGATAGCATTAATGTACTAGACTTTCGCGTACCAACTGGTACCGGTCTCAAAATCTCACGGCATGGAGGTGTACCAGTTTCTATATACTCACGTGGTGACTCAGTATTTGTTGGCAGTACTGAAGACAGGCTACAACTTAGAGGCGGGAGAAAGTCTTGGGTCCAGCATTTCTCTTTGCGGAGAGGAAAACTTGCAGCCAGTTATGAGTTACCAGTACAGAACTCAGATTACCATACCAGTTCAGTATCTCAGGTATGGGGGAACTCGAACCTTGTGATGGGTGTTTGTGGAAAGGGGCTCTATGTCTTTGACGCATTGAAGGATGGTGCCTATGCCAGTACTGGTACAGTAGAGGCCAGAGAGACTATTAGTACTGATGCTAATTTGCAATGCCCGACCTTTGATTATTCCGGTTCGAGAATGCTTCTGGTATCAAGAGATAGACCTGCACTCTGGAGATACTTATCGTAGTTTGTAATATTATTTGTTATGTTTTGCTTTAATTATGTGTGATGATGCATGACTAATGCAGCTTTTTATCTGTGCAAGTTGTTATGTCTTATTGTGTGGTAGACTATGTTGATGTATGATGTATGTTATTTCCTAGCTTTATATGCTTTATTCTGGTAAAACAAGATCTGTATATGATGTACCCGTGTCGTATCGACAACTGATTTAGTAACTTCTTCAATGTGATCTGCAATGAAATGGCAATCTTTTGGACTGCATGGGTTATTATAATATGAATGGTATTTGCAAATCTACTAGGACCACTTGCTATTTATTTATATATAATTTTGATATAAAAGTTTGCCATGCTTGATGCTTTCAAGTGCTGTGCTTTTACTTTTACCATTTTGAGTATTCTCTCCTTCGGGATTTTGCTGATTGTCCACTTTAGCATCGTTGAGAACCTTTTTATTTGAATAATCCCTAAGCTAAAAGCCCCATGATGTCATGACTTTGTGGTTAGTGACAGTAAAGATTTATATAGTTGATTGGCATTTTGTCGAATTTTGTCAGTATGCCCTTCCAACATTCAGTATTGCATTAACAATTCTTGAATTTACTATTTTTTTTCTCTCATCAAGTGTAAGTTACATAGTACAATTAAGCAAGATACATGACTCATTTGGGCTCAAATAGCAATTTGGATCATAACATAACAAGGAGTGAACAAATTGTTTTTATTTTTTGTAAGTACATCATAATTTCATCAAAAACTACAATCTCATTCTGACATCAGAATGTTGGGTGTTACTGGAAAATATTGAACTCCCCAGTTAAATTTTTCAATAGAAATAACATGAATTTTACAATGTCAATTGTGGCTTACAATTAGTACATTTTTTTTAATTGTGCTGATTGAAAATAGCACTTCATCAATCAGATATTCTCTGCAGTCCTCTACATTTCTCAAATTGCTAGATCCTAAACATGCCTTCACATATTTACCTCTAATTCACCTTCAAAGCTAGTATCACTAGTTAGCTTTTTATCCATTGATCTTCATGACTTCCATCTATGACAACAATTCACCTTGTCACCTTCTTTGATCAGAGCCGTTGATCTATATACATACACTTGTTTATGGGCCTATTATTTCTCTGGTAAGTCAGTCTGATCCCATATCACAAAACGGCAACGGTATGGCCTTCATGGTACGGAACTTGCCAACATTGTTCAAGTGTTCATTTTCTAACCGGTAATAGTTCCAGTGGCCTCGCCGAATTATTTCAAGTGAGGCAAGTGTGAAATCGACCAGCCGGTGCTCAACTGGACCTAGGTTAACCCTCATCACGCTTTCAATCCATGCGAGCCTCAGCACGACATTCAAACCCTGAATGCAGATAATTGTACATTATATTTTCAGTACTGTTACATTGTATTACCGGGGCAAGTTGGTAGTAAACCAAAAATATTGTGCAATTAAAAATAATTCTAGTCATGCATGGCAACTAGAGAGAGATTTTGTGACAATGAATTCATACACAAAAAAAATGGATGAGAACCAGATCTACTTTAGCTGGGTAAGGCAATTCCTTTTGTATAGGAGATGTTGATTTGAAACCGTTAGCTGATTTCGACGAAATATTGTAAAAATGTGCTTGAGCCTTATTTTTAACAAAAAAATAAAATAAAACAAAATGTTTGCCCAATGATTTTAGATATAGTTTCTCAGGACTCAATCCTCTTACCATGGAGAAATAGTACACTGATTTTTTCTTTAGGATAAGTTGATCTCTGAGGAAGAAGTTCCTGGATTTAGGGTTCAATAGACCCCAATCCTTGACAAAGTCCCAGTAGAGCTGGTACATTGTGGCCCCACTGCATGCGATGATTGCAAGGGCTAACCTCACGGGTGTGGGGTCCATTGCATACAGCATCCTTGCCGCCGCTGCCACCATGGCCGATATGTACTTCCCACAGTTTGCCATGTGATTGATATCATATCCTTCTTCCACGTATCTCCTTATACACTACAAAAATGATGAATAATAAAATTATAAGATAAATTCTTTAGGAAAAATTTCATGTTGCATAAATATTCTTTATGTTTTTTGGGGTTTTTTTTGCTGATACTTCCCTTTCAAATCTGCCCCAGAAATATTCATATAACCTCTCTTAGATTGTGCTATGTGTGCGTGGGCACCGGACGACTTTTACAAATTCATACATATTTAAGTTGTGTACCTATTTTACTTGGAGTATGTAATTTGGTATACCTGCAGGGCTCTCCAGTAGTAAGGGAGAAAAGAAATGACATAAGCTAATAGCTTGTATTGATGGCTAGAGTTACATGTTCCATATGAGCCAACCTTCATTCCTCCAGCAATGAAATAACATGCTGTAAACTCCATGTATCTAAGCAGTGGAATCTGTCATGTTACCAACACTTTAGATATATATATTTGACATATTTTTTGATACAAGAGCAAAACAATTAATGGTTTTGTTTTAAAATTTATCTTTGTAAGAAAAAGGTTCACCTGACTTGTTAGTTGATCGGCCATGAAGAAATCGGCCATCAGCACCTACAATTCATCATTTTATTCAGTTATTACTGTCTAATAATGGAAACCAGTGTGAAATTGATATAATATGGTGAAAAACAGGAGTAGTAGAGAGCTAACCTTGTAAAGTGGTGAGAAAAAAATGTTGCGGATAACTCGCAGAAAACAAAAGCGGGTCTCTCGGTAAAATATGTTGAAGGGGCACACCAGTAGGCCTAAACAGATCTGTGACCAACAAGCAAACATACATACATGCCGTTTCAGAATACAACTATTATTTCTGATAAATTTTAGGAAAAAAATATGTAATTTAACTAGTACATTATTACTAAATTAGTTAGTCTAATTTCTCTAATATATTAACCTGAAACATAATTACAGCTCTTAGGTAACTGCATTATGAATATTTCTCTAGATATAGGATCAAATACCTAATGAGAATATATATATTTTTTGCTGATTTTTTGAACTTACCAACAGAAGAATTCCAGGAAGTGCTTCTAAATGGTGTGAAGAAAAATGGTTGTACTTGAGAAATAGATGTGCCACCATGGCGCCTACGACAGCGGTCATGAAGGCGCTGCTAATGAGGAAAGCATCTCGGTGCTTAAGAGCAGTACTCGGCTTGAAGTCGAATATGAAATTGTGGTTGATCCTGGTGCTCTTCCACATGAATAAATTGCAACCATACAGGAATATGTGTAGGCTAATAAGTGCGAACATGCTGCACGACAGTGATCAAGAAAAAACATTGAATTACAATGCGGAAAATGGTAAATTGCCTTAAATATGCATATTTTCTTCTAATTTTCTCAAAAATAGAAAATGTGAAATCAGGGTAGTTTCTGCACCGAGTACCAAAAGGGAAGCTTATACAGCAGGAACTATTTACTATTACTATTACTATTATTATTATATTTACCAATATAATGAAGATCCTACAAGAAAATTTAATAGTAATATAATTATGGTTTTTGAATAATGAATATAATAATAATGTTATTATTAATATTATTAGTTTAAAATAAAATAATAATTAATATTTTTATTATTATTAAGTACAGAAAATAATTACAAAAAAACAATTATAAAATAGAAAGACAAAATAGATGTAATTTTTGTAATAAATTAAAAGTGGATAATTTTTGTCTTCTGGAGGAAGATCTCTTAAGAATTTTCCAAGTTTGTTGGCAATCTTTCTTTCTATTCTGTTTGTGCATTGCATTTTTTTTCCAGAAAGATCTCTTCTTCAATCTAATTCTGGATGAAATTTGGATTACAAACACCTATAGATATTTAAATTAATTATGGAGGTTTTTTTTTTATTTTTTTATTTCTTCTTTCTTTGGAAATGACACTATAACTCCTGTGCTGTCTGGGGGCCTAGAAAAAATTGCCAATTTTGTACACACATATTGTCCCCCTTTATATCACAACAATACTGGTAAGTTTTTGTTCTCTATTTTTTAAAAGAAAATTCTGAATAAGCTAGAAATTTGACCATATATATTGTGATTATTATTTTTTCTGATTTTGTAACTCAGTGGACAAAGAGATCAGAAAAACCATGTACCAGTGAAGAATTGACTTTACACAATGGAATAAATTCTCATCATTGCTCTTTCTCTATATATGTAGGAGAATGGTTGGTTTCAAGTTCTTTAAAGAAAGTAGAAAATAAATCATGGTATAATATGGTCTGAAACTCTCTGTAGCCTTTCAATATGGTTTCCTTTTCATAATATGCAACTATGGATATATTCCACTTAGTAAGTGGAACACTATATATATGAAATAAAGTATTTTGCTTTATAACAAACTTAGTGGGTGCCAATTTGATGATGTAGACTCAACTATTATACCACTATATCGTACAAACAGTTTATAACCTCTTCCTCTTTTCTTCTTTACCAGATGCAACAAGTTATGGTGCATTTTTTATCTTCTATATAAAATATTTTTTGGATGTGATTTTTTGTACCCTTCCATCAGTCCCAGTGGTGAGTTGCATGGCATGTTATTCTTTTAATTACTTTTTATTATTGGAGAATGCAGAGCAATTACTCACAGCAATATACTAATTTAGTTAACATAAACCTTTTTTTTTCCTTATTTCTCATTTGCTGGTCTCTCATGAATATTGTTAAAAAATAATGAAAAAGGACAAAAAAAGGCACTTACCTAAAAACTGGGTAGACAGTCTCCACATAACCTGATGTTGAAGTGGATGTGAAAATACCACAAAAATGAGCCAATATGGCATACACACCAAACAAGGTCACAAATGAACCAGTGAATAATCCTGTATCAGACAAAAAGAAAAATGAACCAGTGAATTAAAGATAATTAAGACATTTAAATATGATTCTGTTATATTTTCTATATTAAGCAAGCTGAACTTTTTATTTTAGTTTTTTAGTTTTCTGATCTTGGATATTCGTTTACCAGCGAAAAACGAGATGGTATGAGAATCTTTGTTCTGCTGGGGCTTGAGAGAAATTCTCGCTATTTTTCGGTCGTTGCTTGCGAAATGCTTCGTGAAAAGCAATTCCACCTCATCTTGTAACCGCAGCACCTGCATGTAGATTAATTACAATCATTTATAACCTTCACCTCATCTAGCAAGACATGCATGATTGTTTTTAGAAATGAAACATTTTGTTTGTAACTGATATTTCACTGTACTATAAGTAGTATTAACTATTTTTGTTTCTTTTAATGAAGGATATTATAATTGACAAAGGACATGTCTTGAAAGATACCAGCAAATGAAGGATATTATAATTCACTGGTTCATTTTTCTTTTTATCTGATACAGGATTATTCACTGGTTCATTTGTGACCTTGTTTGGTGTGTATGCCATATTGGCTCACTGATATTTCACTGTACTATAAGTAGTATTAGCTATTTTTGTTTCTTTTAATGAAGGATATTATAATTGACAAAAGACATGTCTTGAAAGATACCTTGTCTGAGACAATGAAGTGGGAACCCTTTACTTTTTTCATGAAACAAGCTGAAGCTTCCTCTTCATTGGTCACCTTTAAAATCACAAAAAACATTGGCATATCTTTGTCATGTTTGCTATTTTTGTATTGTTGGAATCAGCAATAACCACTGATTTATTATAGAAATATATATGGTATGTGCTTGAATCTTCACCTTGGTGACCTTTTTGATGATCTTTGTGAAAGCCAACAGATTCAAAGAGCTAGAGAATAAAATAGAAAAAAAGAAAAGATGAGCATGATTAATCCAGACAATGCTTGCCTGTCAACATCAACAGATAAATCAGAGAAATTAACAAACCAAAACAACTTCAAATTAGGATTACCATACTAACTTTGACCAAGTAAACTCATGGCCACCTAACTTGCTGTTCATTCATGCATGCATGTAGAGTGGGAAAAATGGCACGGCGGAGCCGGCTCCGTCACGGACCGGCACGGAACGACACGGCACGCATGTCAGTTATGTGCCATGACTCGCGTGTCCCGTGCCGTGACCATTCGCGTGCCTTGCCCATCTTTTGAAACTTTGGCACGGCATGGCACGGCACGTGAAAGATTTAGTCACGGCACGGCACGACACATAGTCACGCGAGTCACGTGTAATTAGAACCATTAGATATTGATTTAATGGTGAATCTTGAATAAACTAACTTAAATTATTATTAAATGGTCACGCGAGTCACGTAAGGTCACGGCACGTTTAGCACGGCGTGACTCACGTGGCATGACCATTCGCGTGCCGTGACTACCCCTTGACATTTTGGTCACGGCACGGCACGGCACGTGAAAAATGAACTTGGTCAGGGCACGGCACGGCACAACACGTTTTTTCCACTCTACATGCATGTAGGCACAAATGCAAATGTCATTTTATATTTATACCCCTCAATCTCACTCAATTATATACTCTGTGCAACCAGGTTGGATTCAGTACTCATGTTTAGATATTAATCATATTATCAAGTTTATACTTCAATTCAATTTCATGACATGTTAAGCTAGTAATCATGACTTAATTATTCACATAGACTATGAATCATAGAACAAAAAGGTACCAAAAGAAAGGGAAAAAAAAAAAAAACGATATTATTATCGATCATTTCTTTTTACCTATATCTAGGGGTGTTCATTGGGTCCGGTTTAGTCAGTTTTGATCCGAACAGAATTAGTTTGGACTAAACGGTTCGGTTTGCTTTTTAAAACCGAATTATAATTTCGGTTCGGTTCGGTTTGAAAATTTTAAAAACCGAAATAACCGAACCGACCGAAATTTTATATATTATGAATTTGGTCCGGACCGCCCCGGTTTATTTCTTAATCAATTGCTTTAAATACTTCGGTTTATTTCTTAATATCCCGATTTATTTCTTAATACCTCGGTTTATTTCTTAATATACTTCGGTTTACTATAAATCAATTGCTTTAAATAAAAAAATTAATATATTTCGGTTTGAACCGAACAAACCGAAATAAAATTTTGGTTCGGTTCGGTTTTATTTTTGAAACCGAATTATAACTTTGGTTTGCCTAGAACCGAACCGATGAACACCCCTACCTATATCTCTTCATGCGTTCAAGTCCTTTGTAGAGCTCAACGAGCGCATCGCGGATCATCTTCTCTGCCTTCTGCATCTTGATGCGGGTCAGGTGGTACCCGTTGCCGCCTTCTCCTTCCTTTTGGAGCCAGTTAACAAGGCTCTCCCAGAAATTCATGAATGAGAGTGTCGGGTTGGTACCAGGGATGTCGATCCTGATAACATCAGCCTTAGGTTTTGCCTCCTTCTTCACCTTGCCCCGTGCCGATCCAATGAAGCTCAACCCATTCCTCTGCAGTGCTGCTATTACCTCTTCTACTACCGGTACTTGCTCTCGCTGTCCATCCTCTGTACTCGTTGGTGTCCCCGCTGTATTCGAGAAAAAAAAAAAAAAAAACCTTAGATTAGTCACTTTGGACCGTTAAGACATGCACTTCCTCAGTTTCTCCCTAGACATGCTAATGTTTTTACATTAGCAAGTTATTTTATTTTATTTTTGTTGAAAGAAGGGCAGGCTATTGAAATCCCTTGCCTTCAATATATTTTATTAATTGATATCAACTTGTAGTACTACATAGAATTAATCAGAAACACAATCTGAAATCATTAATCAGGTAGAATTCTTAAGTTGGTTTTTTGTTGTTAAACAAGTTCAAAAATTTGCAGAATGACCACTATAAGATGGACACAATTAAACATTTCATAATTTTGATCAACATGTTGGCATGATAAATACTTAGAGAGAGATAAAAGTGACATCTTACCTGGGACGGAGGAAGGAGAATTGATCCCCGACAAAAGAGCGTGTGTGGACCCGGGAGAGGCGGCAGGTGGGGCGTGGCGGCGGGGCCGGCAGTGACGGCTCTCCTTGAGCACTTGTTTTACTTCCAACATTATTTGAAGTTGCTTCAACACTTCTTCACCTCTCTGGCAAAACCCTTCTTCCATTCTTGTGTAAAAATCATCCACCTTCTCCAATTCCTTGTCAACTCTCTCAAAGAAGATTTTAACCTTTGTAATTGCAATGTGTTTATTTTAGAAAGGTGTTTAATAAATTTGTACAAGTATGTCAAAGTATATTTGTAGTATATATAATAAAGGATCATTAAATACCTCTTCATCTCCTGATTGAATTTGGTCCAGTTCATACTGATTTTCTTCATCTGCCTGATAAACACCAAAATGTTCCATCAGTTATAAAATAGAAGTAGATAGAAAAAAAGAAATTCCTATTTATATTTACAAAGAGGGTATACTACTTGTCAAATTTGAGATGCTTGGAATCTCCATCAAGTGATTAAAGATTGAAAACAGGTGTTACAGGTAAATGTAATTGAAAAATATCATAAAGTGGTCATTTGTTACACCAACTTTCACATTACATGCACCTAAGTAATCTTATGTACTAGGTTCTACCAAAGAATATACCTTATGAATAAAGTTGACAAGTCACATGTTTTTATTGCAGGAAAAAAGGTTTGGTTTTAGTAAAGGAAAACTTACCTCAATAGCACAACAGTTTCATGACACCAATTATGAAAATGAAAGTAAAATAAAAGTTAGATGTTCCTTAAACTGTTTTACCAAGAAACCAGGAAAAAAGAAGATCACTATATATGATCATCTCCTCCTAAAAACAAACAAAGTTGATGTTCCTTAAACGGTTTTACCAATAAACCAGGAAAAAAGAAGATCACTATATATGATCATCTCCTCCTAAAAACAAACTAAACCCAAAATATCTTTACTTTTTTTTTTAACATTTTTCCCATATGCATGCTAATTAAGTTTATTGTAGACCTTTGTTATATAATACCTGTAAGCTGTTTTGTGAATTTGACCTAGATAAAAAACGAGTAGTGATTGCTCGGATCGGGTCAGCTACGGAAAAGCCATAAAGAAGGTTCTGACTTTCTGACGAGTTTTTCGGGGATGAACCAAGGAGAGAAACCTTGATGTTTTTTATGATCTTTTTGAGGCGCTTATAATCGACATAGCCATCTCGCCATTCATGCACAAGCTGTGCCTCAAGCTCTCTAGAGAACTTCATGTTTTTAGTTCTCTCTTCTTTTGTTTTGTGTAAGAGAAGAGGCAGAGAGAGTTAGCAAGAGAGGGTTAAGATGAGATGTGTTATATAGAAGAGATGCATTGGAGAAAAAAAGAAGGAAATAAAGTTGAAAAAAATAGTAGAGATTGAGAAAAGAAAAGAAAAAGGAAAAGAAAAGATAGTGTTGGAGACCACAGTGGAGTTGCTTTGCCTGGTCAGATTTTATTTTCTAATTTTTTGGATGAGTTTGAAGGTGTTTTGTGTTTACAAGGATGATGCATTGATGCTTTGTTTTCATTTCTTCTTCTTATTTTTGCCCTAAAATGCCAATGTGTCACATTTATGCTTTTGTTAGGCACAAGAGAATTGTATTAAAAAAAACGGATGAATATTACATGTGGAGCCCTGAAATTGAGGGCATGCAGCATTTTCACCTTTTCTATGGTAATTTGGAGAATTATTTTTGAGTAATTTTAATTTTATTTTTAATGTCCACGCAATTTTCCTTAATTTTCCCTAATTAATTGGAATTCGGTTAATTTTTGTTATTCATTAGAAACATTAATATATCAGGGAAAATTAAATTATTTGTTTGTCGGAAAATTTTCATCTCAATCAATAGAAATGCACCAGTTCAGTATGTAATAGAGAAATTAAGAAAATATGTTGTATAAATTTTAATTTCTATAAAATTGATATGTATCAGAATAATTTGTATATGATTTATACTTAATTTTGTATATGATTTATACTTAAATTTGCGTGCAAGTAAACGATCAAGCAATTGAATATACATTACAAATTTTAGCCTATAGATGAATTAATTTCTATATCTTTTAAGAACTTTTTTAGCTTATTAATTATATTGACAAAATATAATTTGGAGTTATAAAACGAATGAACTGGCGGCGCCTTAGTTGTATTAATTAATTATCTCTGTGATGATTTATCATTACTTTTGTTTTATTAAATTCACCACATGATAGTTTCCCATTAAAAAATTTGATACATGATTGGGTCTCTGGACCGTTATTGACTTGATCCTATATATTTACATCAATTACTATTTATATCAATGATATCTTCATTTTTATATTAAACACGTAGATGTCTCGGTCCGTTAATAATTTCAATTAAAAGATAGAAATTTCAAATTAAATATCAGCCCTCCAATTAAATAATCTGCTTATATTTTATTCTATACATCTTTTTGATATTTTACGTGTAGAAGTCTAAATTTATTTAGATACGTACTTGTTACATGTAAATATCCATATTTTTTTATTTTTTTCGAAAATTTTCCGAAACTTTCTTATTATATTGTCAGATACTTGATTTCTAATTCTAATTGATATTTCTTTCCATTTCTAAAATGTCGTTGCAATATTTGGAAGAATATTATTATGTATTATTTTTTTGAATTGATATTTATTTTCATATTACCATGAATCTTGTTGGTTTTAAATAATTTCACTCCGTGACACAGCATTAAGTATCATTAATTATGTTATGGCGCTAATTTAAATTAACCAAACACTATCTCAAAATTTTATATTGTACTTTACCTTGGTGATAAATGGAAAGTTAATGAGAACAATATGTCAACGATTCTGCCACGAATTTTCACAAAAAAAAAAAGACATGTTTTTATCGTTGAACTTGCAAAAGATAAACAATTGATTTAAGAGTAGGGTTAAAATGGGAAACTTTTTATCGGTAGTAATTAATAGAAAAGAAGAGGGACAAACAGTAAGAGTACTGTAATATTTATATTGGTAGTAAGATCGGTAGCAATTTTACTGATCTTAAAAATAAAAAAGTTTAGATCGGTAGAAATTTTACCGATCTAAACCAGTTTGGTTTTTTTTTCTTTTTAATTTTTTCTAATAATTTTTTTTTTACAAAAATAGATAAAGTACCTTAAAATTTAGATATATAAAAAACATTCCATCTATTTTTTGAAAAACTTTTCATATTTTACTAGAAACAAATATAAGAATTCTCTCCATCTATACATCAAATTAAAAAAAAAGTTAAGATCGGTAGAATTGCTACCGATCTTACTACCAATATAAATATTACTGCACTCTTACTATTTGTCTCTCTTCTTTTCTATTAATTACTACCGATAAAAATTTTCCGTTAAAATGCTTTATTAGTTTTGTACCCCATCATGCTCCAACATCATTATCTCTATTATTAAAGTCTAAATAATCGATCCGAACCGTTCAACATGATTTTCATACAAAAATGTACTTGGATAACAAATTTTAGAATTTTTAGAATTTTTTTACTAATTGTTTAAAGAGGTACAAAATCACTATTTTCCAAAGGTCCAGAATTTTCTAAAAACAGTGATTTTGTACCTATCTTAAAAAATAGCAAAAAAAATTCAAAAAATATAAAATTTTGTATCCAAACACATTTTAATATGAAGATCATATTGAGCGATTCAAATCGATTGTTTAAACTTTAAAAATAGAGATAACAATGTTGGAGCATGATGTGCACAAAACCAATGAGACATTTTAACCCTACTCTTGATTTAAATCCTTTAATATAAGATGAAAATCACTTAATATGTTTTGCTCGATTTGCTTGATATCCATATTGATATATATATATATATATATATATATATATATATATATATATATATATATATATATAGAGTAGAACTAAGGTGTGACGTGCTCACCAACGGATTTGGTGAGCACACCTCCAAAAAATGCATTTTCAAAGTTCAAATAGTAGATTCGAATCTTCCAACGTGTTCTTCATATTAAGATGTGCTTGGAGACCAAATTTTACATTTTTTGAAAATTTATTACTATTTTTTTAGAATTTTTGAAAATCATTGTTTTTTGAATTTTTTTTTTATTTAATGAAAAGCTGATGATTTTCAAAAATTCTAAAAAAATAGTAAAAATTTTCCAAAAAATGTAAAATTTGGTCTCCAAGCACATATTAATATGAAGAACACGTTGGAAGGTTCGAATCGACTATTTAAACTTTGAAAATGCGTTTTTTGGAGGTGTGCTCACCAAATCCGTTGGTGAGCACGTCACACCTTAGTTCTACTCTATATATATATATATATATATATATAGAGATTGGCTAATGTAATAACGTTACGAAGTTCTAACGGGTCGTTTTTGCAATTTCAAAATCCAAACAACCCATCCGAACCGTTCAACATGTTCTCTATATTGAAATGTGCTTGGAGACCAAATTTTACATTTTTTGGAATTTTTTTGCTATTTATTAAGCCACTTTGAAAGTTTCTGATCCAACGGTGAACAGTAAAAAACAGCCAAATTTTCTGGACCACCGGATCAGAATTTTCAAAGTGGCTTAATAAATAGCAAAAAAATTCCAAAAAATGTAAAATTTGGTCTCCAAGCACATTTCAATATAGAGAACATGTTGAACGGTTCGGATGGGTTGTTTGGATTTTGAAATTGCAAAAACGACCCGTTAGAACTTCGGGCCGAAGTTCTAACGTTATTACATTAGCCAATCTATATATATATATCTCTATTTATATAATTTGTTTGATAATGTAGTTTACGCACAGCTTACCATAAAGAGGGCGAAAATTTAACTACTTTGTTTTTCAAAATTATTCAATCATGTTATTGTGTACTGATTATTTTATCTCCATTGTTTTCATTTTTTTCTTAATAGCATAAATTATATATGGTATTTATATATATTGTATAATTTTTTTGAAATCTTCGCAGAGGCTACGAGATCGTGAGAGGGGCTCGAACTCTCGACTTAGGTAGTCACAATATATTGTATAATTTAAACGAGAAAAATGAAAGATGGCGTTTTGGTAGGGATGAAAACGGTATGGATAATATTTGATCCGTATTCGGAAAATTAGATGTGGATATCTGATATCTGAATATCCGTGTGGATATGGATACTAATATGGTTTTACGTTTCAATTATCCGTATTCGAATAGTAGATATATGTCATATATTTTAATATATATTATGAAAAAAATATTGTTATTCACCATTATAATTAGATAAATATTATGAACTTTAGTATTTTATTAATATTTTTTATATTATTTTAATAAATATTTGATCTGATCTGTATCCGTATTCATATCATACTGATATCCGATCCGTATCCGTATCCATAAAATTAAAAAAACAATATAAATATGATTTTACCACTATCCTCTCCGTTTTTGGGCAATAATAAACAAAAATAATAGGGGTTAATTCAAATTTGAATTTTCAAGCTAGATGTCTTTGGATCAAGTAAAATGGACCAAAATTTTATAACAACAGCTCAAGTATGTTTTTCATGCATATCTGACCTTTTGTGATCTCCATCTGAAAAAAAAATTTCGGTTTATATCTAATTTAATGTCTATAATCATTGTTTGTGATCTTCTCAAAATCAAAATATACACTGATAACAAATAGTATATTTGCTGATAATAAGTGCAAGCTTCATATTTTTCACAATTTGTTCTTTCGGGTTTTCATATTCTCTTTAGTTTTTCTTTTCAAATTATTATATAAAAAATGTGATTTTAGCATAATAGAGATGCAATATAATTTTGTTACTTTTGTTGTCTATATGGTAACACCTTTTTTTTTTAAATATTCTATGACATATTTTAGTATTGAATTTATCGCCTCAATTAATTTACAAAAGGGTGTTGAATAGACTTAGTCACGAGTGTAAACGTAGCGAATTCAGAGCGAATAATGCTAATATTAAATCCATATTTATATTTCAATGAGCAGGTACGAATACAAATGCAGATAGTAAACGGATGTCAAAATGTAAAATTAAATCCACGTTTAGGATACGGATACGGAACGGATAATCCATGAATACGGATACGGAACTAATAATTATCAGATAATTGTGTCATATATAGACTTGGAAGTCCAATTAAAGGTAAAAAGAAAATCAAATATTGGATAAGCCCATACACTAGCAAATCGTTAATAAATGTCCATTGGTTGAAGTATTAATAACACTGGTTTAACAGTTTTGAAACAGTGAAGGAAATCATTTTTTTCATAGTCTATTTGTTTAGTCTGTAGATTGAAAAGTTTCTTAAAGTTTCTTACCAATGACATGGTAATTGTATGTCCATCAAATTTTCTAATTTTATATTGAACCATTATAATTAATAAGAATAAAAAACATGTATGTAGTTGAGTACACAAACGAGATTCATGAGCTTAAATAAATAAAAGTCAATTGTTTTCCAATAACAAATTTTACAATTGACAAGTCAAACGTTTATATTATTTTTTTTTTTTTTCAAATTCTGTTATAATATATCTCTGTTGTATCATAATTATGTCTACTGTCACTGTGTATGTGTCATAAATAGAGGATGAACCATTTGTCTTCACAAATAGATCAATTAGAATACTGAACCATTTTAATAAACAATAAAAATAAGAACTTCATAAATTTAAGATGAATTTTAATAGAAAAGATAATAAACTAGATATATTTGTGAGTTTTTTAAAGTTGGAAGGGTAAATATGATATTATGGAGAGTAGGGTTAAAATAAACTATTGGTTTTGTGCTCCAATCATACTCCACATTCTTATTTTCATTTTCAAAGTCCGAACAGTCGATTTGAACCGTTCACCACGATTTTTGTATTAATATGTGCTCAGAGATCAAATTTTATATTTTTTGAAATTTTTTTTACTATTTTTTTAGATAGGTACAAAATCATTGTTTTCAGAAGATTTTAGACCATCCAAACAATGATTTTGTACCTATCTAAAAAATAGTAAAAAAATATAAAATTTTGTCTCCAAACATATTTTTAATATGAAGATCATATTGAGCAATTCGGATCGATTGTTAGAACTTTGAAAACGGAGAAAAAAAACATGGAGTATGATTGGAGCACAAAACCAATGGTGCATTTTAACCGTACTCTATTATGAATTTAAGAAAGTGAAATACATAGTTTTAAGGTTTTTGAAGGGTATACATGAAATCCCACCCACCCACTCACTTGGATGCGTATCCTCTGTAGTACTGTATGGTGGAGATTAGTGGTTTGACACTGCCCATGGCGGGCTGCCCGAACCCGGTCCGCCCGTGCCCGGGTATACCCGGGTAAACGGGTACACGGGTACGGGTCTCAAACGGGCAGGGCATCTATTTTTGGAAAAAAACCCGGGTGTACCCGTACCCGCCGTACCCGAACCCATTACCCGTGTACCCGAACCCGCCCCGGGTGTACCCGCACCCGTTTACCCGCTACCCGTTTACCCGCTACTCGTGCACCTGCCCGGGTTTACCCGAACCCCTTTATTTCAAATTTTTTTCCCCCCGGTTCTACAGGGTAATGATTTTAACAGATCAGTTTTGGCTTCATGCAGCGCACGGAGTACAGAATTTTACCACTAGCTGCATATGATTAGTGCGCTGCATGAAGCTAAAACTGCTCTGTTAAAATCTTGGAGACGTTCTACAGTAACCGGACAACCGGTTCAAATCAGTCAAACCGGGTGGGTCCCACCTGTCATTTCTGTCCCGTACGGGTGGGTCCCACCCGTCAATTCTGTTTTTTTTTCGAATTTATTAAATTTCAAATATTATTCTCCCTCCAATCAAAACTCTATATATTCACCCCTCTTCCTCTCAATATTTTCACACCCTCTCATTCTCTCAATCTCTCAATCTCTCATAATCTCATTCTCTCAATCTAAAATTTTACTATTTTCAGTTTTTAAATTTATTGTTTGAAAAAAATATAGTTGTAAATTTAATTCATTCTACAAATACGCAAACGGAATTACGAAGGTATCGGAATTACGAAGTTCGGCACCTCCCGCAAGATTTTTCCTCGAGATTTAAAGGTTACATTTATTTCATGTTAGATTAATTTATTTTTGTAGAGTAAATTTAGTTTATGCTAGATTTATTTTTGTAGAGTAACTTTAGTTTAATTTATTTTTGTAGAGTAAATTTAGTTTCATGTTAGATTAATTTAGATTTGTTAAATTTGTTAAGTAATTAGATTTGTTAGATTTATTTTACGTTAGATTTGTTAGATTTGTTAGATTTATTTTATGTTGGATTTGTTAGATGTGAAGTAATTAGATTTGTTTTGAATAGGTTTGATTTTATTTTTGAAAATCGGATTTATTTTAAAAAAAATATGTTAGATTTGTTTTTTTGAAGATGTGAAGTAATTAGATTTGTTATGAATAGGTTTCATTTTATTTTTAATAGGTTAAAAAAATATGTTAGATTTGTTTTTTTGAAGATGTGAAGTAATTAGATTTGTTTTGAATAGGTTTGATTTTGTTTTTGAAAATCGGATTTATTTTTAATAGGTTAAAAAAATATGTTAGATTTGTTTTTTTGAATATGTGAAGTAATTAGATTTGTTATGAATAGGTTTAATTTTAGTTTTGAAATTCGGATTTATTTTTAATAGGTTAAAAAAATATGTTAGATTTGTTATTTTGAATATGTGAAGTAATTAGATTTGTTTTGAATAGGTTTGATTTTATTTTTGAAATTCGGATTTATTTTTAATAGGTTAAAAAATATGTTAGATTTGTTTTTTTGAATATGTGAACTTGTGAAGTAATTAGATTTGTTATGAATAGGTTTAATTTTAGTTTTGAAATTCGGATTTATTTTTAATAGGTTAAAAAAATATGTTAGATTTGTTATTTTGAATATGTGAAGTAATTAGATTTGTTTTGAATAGGTTTGATTTTATTTTTGAAATTCGGATTTATTTTTAATAGGTTAAAAAAATATGTTAGATTTGTTTATAAATAGGTTGGATTTTTTTAGTAGGTTAGATTTTTCAAATAGGTTATATTTGATTTTTTAAATTCGGATCTAAATTTAATAGGTTAGATTTTATTTTTTGAATAGGTTAGATTTTATTTTTTGAAGATGTTATATTTTATTTTTAAATAGGTTAGATTTTATTTTTTGAATATGTTATATTTTATTTTTTTAATTTTGAATATGTTATTTGATCATTTGAATATGTTAGATTTATTTTAAAATAGGCTAGATTTTATTTTTTAATTTCGGATTAATTTTTAAATATGTTAGATTTATATTTTTTGAATATGTTAGATTTATATTTTGCTAGATAAATAAGTTAGATTTGTTAGATAAATAAGCTAGATTTATATTTTATTTTTGAATATGTTGGATTTGGTAGAGTTATTTTTTTGAATAAGTTAAATTTGTTAGAGTTATTTTTTTAAAATAGATTTTTAAAATAAGTTAGAACAAGTTGTATTTATTTTGAATTAGACTTAGAATTTTAAAATTTGAATTAGATTATTATGAATTAGACTTAGAGTTATTTTTTTAGATTGTTTTTTTTTCTTTTGAAATTTGGCAGAGGCATTTTTTTTTTTTTAAATTCGGCAGAGGCTGAAAGCCAGAGGCTTGCCTTGTTTTTTTTTTTCTTTTCTTTAATTTAATTTAGATTTATGTTAGATTTGGATTCAATTTAGATTTAATTTAGATTTACATTTATTCAATTTAGATTTAATTTAATTTAATTTAGATTGTTTTTTTGAATATGTGAAGTAATTTACATTTATTTTGAATTAGACTTAGAATTTTAAAATTTGAATTAGATTATTATGAATTAGACTTAGAGTTATTTTTTTAGATTGTTTTTTTTTCTTTTGAAATTCGGCAGAGGCATTTTTTTTTTTTTAATTCGGCAGAGGCTGAAAGCCAGAGGCTTGCCTTGTTTTTTTTTTTCTTTTCTTTAATTTAATTTAGATTTATGTTAGATTTGGATTCAATTTAGATTTAATTTAGATTTACATTTATTCAATTTAGATTTAATTTAATTTAATTTAGATTGTTTTTTTGAATATGTGAAGTAATTTACATTTATTTTGAATTAGACTTAGAATTTTAAAATTTGAATTAGATTATTATGAATTAGACTTAGAGTTATTTTTTAGATTTTTTTTTCTTTTGAAATTCGGCAGAGGCATTTTTTTTTTAAAATTCGGCAGAGGCTGAAAGCCAGAGGCTTGCCTTGTTTTTTCTTTTTTTTTTCTTTAATTTAATTTTGATTTATGTTAGATTTGGATTCAATTTAGATTTAATTTAGATTTACATTTATATTCAATTTAGATTTAATTTAATTTAGATTTAGATTGTTTTTTTTTAATATGTGAAGTAATTTACATTTATTTTGAATTAGACTTAGAATTTTAAAATTTGAATTAGATTATTATGAATTAGACTTAGAGTTATTTTTTCTTTTGAAATTCGGGAGAGGCATTTTTTTTTTTAAATTCGGCAGAGGCTGAAAGCCAGAGGCTTGCCTTGGTTTTTTTTCTTTTTCTTTTCTTTTCTTTAATTTAGATTTATGTTAGATTTGGATTCAATTTAGATTTAATTTAGATTTACATTTATATTCAATTTAGATTTAATTTAATTTAATTTAGATTGTTTTTTGAATATGTGAAGTAATTTACATTTATTTTTTTGAATAGGTTTAAAAGATGACATCTCCTACTCACGATGAGAATTTAGATTTTGGAGCGAGAATGTCACAAGAAATTTTTGGCCCACCTATGCCACCACCTAATTATCCACAAAATTATCCACAAAGGGATCAAACGCTAGATTTAAATTATCAACAACCCCCCCAAATGTATGCACCGTATTATACTTCAAACGATCCAAACATGTATATTCCACAAGAAACACATCAACCGACACCACCATATGCATATGGAGGCACTTCTTCTGTAGCATCGAGTCAAGTCACCCCCCCTATAGAAGGTACTCCGTCGAGAAGTGTCACTGAAATTGAAGAAGAACCAATCCTTCCTCCGACAAGTGCCCCCCCAGAACAGCCGTTGGTAAAGAAGACTAGAAGAATTCCTGAATACAATCAGCCGTGGGTCAAATGGTACAAGGTGACCACAGATGAGAACGGCCACATGCATACCCTTGAATGTAAGGTAAAAAATTGCAAGAAACCGTTTTTTGTGTATAAACAAAATAGTGGTATGACCAGCTTTAAAAGACATGTCGAAATGCACCAAAAGAAGGGTGAGGTTCCAAGTGAAAATGTTGGACCGAGACAAATCCAAACCCTTATGAACCCGGATGGTACCAGAACCAACCCAAAATACGATGAATAAAAAATGCTTAGTGAATTGGCCCGGTACATTACCCACAAAGAACAACCAATAAGCATGGGTGGTTGTATGAGTTTTGCCCGGTTAGTCATTCGAGGGTGTGCTCAACCAATGTACAAGAGGATCCATCATAGAAAGATGGTTGGTGAAATTAAAAACCAGTTTACCAAAACAAAAGATGAGCTCCGAGCTATATTTGCATACCAACAAAATAAGGTCTCAATTACCTCCGATATATGGACTGCCGGTAAACATGGCCTTGGGTACTCTTGTGTTACCGGCCATTGGATCGATGATCAGTGGGTATTACAAAAAAGGATATTAAGTTTTCGTGTGTTAGATTCCCCGCACTCAGCACATGTAATTTTCAAATCCATTATTGAGGTGTTACAAGAGTATAACCTTAAGAGAGATATGGATAACAAGATTTTTTCTATTTCATTCGATAATGCTAGTAACAATGTAGCTTCCATTGAGATTTTTAAACGATCACTAAACCCGATTATGAATGGTGCAATGTTTCACCAAAAGTGTGCTTGTCACATACTTAACCTCGTCGTGAAGGCGGGCCCTAAAACAGAAGCCGTAAGAGATTTGATCAATAAATTAAAGGTTTGTCTGTCCCATATTGTTTCAAACCAAGAAAGAAAACAACGGTTTGGTTTGATGTGCGTCAACTATGGATTGAGCAAGTTGAAAGTTCCTTGGAATATAGATACCCGTTGGAACTCTACCTATAGGTTTCTGAACCGATGCCTTCCTTACAATGCCGTCATAGGAGAGTTTTTGAGAGGCTCCACCCCCGAGGGAATGGCATTGGAGCCTAGCCTCGACGAATGGGAGCAACTACAAACCCTGAGTAATTTCTTAGGAACCTTTTTTAATGCAACCGTCAAATTATCTTGCTCGTACTCACCGACGGCATTTGAGTTGATCAAACATCTCTATAGCATCTCCAAGGTGTACCGTGAATTGGAACAAGCTGAAAGCAAGTACTCCACTCTCACACCGATCGTAGATGCCATGAAAGAAAATTTTCTAAAATATTGGGACGATGTACCCCTCCTGGCCATTATCGCAAGCTGCCTCAACCCGGCATACAAGAAGTATTTCACAGTCAAAATAGTTGCAGCGTACAAAGAGAATCTACATTTAGACAACACCGGAGTGGAGGCATTCGTGACTTCGAAGTTCGATGAGATGTTTAACATATACCACTCAAGAATGGGTGACAACCAAAATCCGTCTTCGTGCCGGCCCTAGGTAACAATTTAAATATCTACATTATTTTAATCTTTATTATTTATAATATCTACATTATTTGTCCACTAATTTTTTTAATTTTTTAATAGTTCCACTTCCAGGAGCACTAGCAGCGGTGGATTGTTAGCAGATTTCTAATCAAAGATCCAACCGCACACATCCACAAACGAGTTAGTGAGCTATTTTGCGGGGTAAACGAAAAAGAAGATGAATTTGACATCATGACGTGGTGGAAGAGGAATCAAAGAAACTATCCAACACTGGCGATGATGGCCCGCGACGTATTTGCCGTACCCGTGTCAACCGTCCCTTCCGAAAGTTGTTTTAGTTCGGCGAACAGGATCCTCTCCGACAAACGCAGTAAGTTGGGTGCACATGTTTTTGAGAGACTTGTGTGCTTGAAAGATTGGATTGATGCTGATGAGCGCAACCAACATCGAGATCATCAAGAATCATCATCCGGAGTCGACACTGAAGAAAGCGGTACCGAGCCGCGGCCCGCGGCTAATTCGGATTCAGACGGTGCGGAAGAGAGCGAACAATGGTATATGAATCCAAACTACTAGATAGGTAGTGTCGGTATACATTTCTAACCTCTTTTAATCTCTATGGTTATTTTTTAAATTATAATTTCTAAACGTTTAAATTAGTTCTTAAATTATTCATTTTAAAGAAGAATTACTAACAAAAAAAAAAGTTAGAACTCCGCCTATGTTATTTTACATAGCTGGTCCCAAGCCCGGAATAAAGGAGGAGGGTAACTTTTATTTTTTAATCTATTGTTTTAAAATAATTCATATTTATTTTTAAAGTAATTGATTTAATAATTTTTTTGAATAGGTTTTATTGTTTTAAATTAATTGATTTAAGATATTTTTGATTTATATTTTATTTAACCTATTAATTTATATTTGAATTTAGATTTAGATTGTTTTTTTTTTCTTTTGAAATTCGGCAGAGGCTTTTTTTTTAAAATTCGGCAGAGGCTGAAATGCCTTGTTTTTTTTTTCCTTTTTCTTTTTCTTTTATTTAATTTAATTTAGATTTAAATTAGATTTGGATTCAATTTAGATTTAATTTAGATTTACATTTATATTCAATTTAGATTTAATTTAATTTGCATCTAAATTTAGATTTGAATTTATATTTATATTTAATTTATATTTAATTTAGATTTGAATTTAGATTTAGATTTATATTATCAATTTAAATTGAACGTTTACAAAATATATTATCAATTTAAAATGTAAACTACAAATTTCGAGATATAAATAAATTATGAAACTATATAATTAGAATGAGAGTTTGAAAATAAAATAAAATTACTCGTGTAAAGAAATAAATAATTAGACTTGTACTTAGCCGAATAAATATACAAATTTTCGCACAAATAATTTTTATATATGAGTTACAAATTTTATTTATTTAGGAATTATAAAGATGTGACTTAATAATTTTATGTATATATATATATACAATATTTGATATTGAACTATTCAGATTTTAAAAGTCGAATTATAAACACGTAATAATATTCGTACGACACGGTAAAAAAAATAAGAAAACAAAACAGAAAACAAAACAGAAAATAGAAAAAAAAAAAACCCGTCTGCCCGTGCCCGTTGTACCCATCTACCCGGGACGAGCACGGGTTTGAAACGGGCAGGGCGGACTTTTTCAAAAAAAAACCCGTCTACCCGTGTCCGTTGTACCCGTACCCGTTGTGCCCGCTGCCCGGGACGGGTTCTGCCCTGCCCTGCCCGAGGTACCCGAGAGCAAATGTCTAGTGGAGATCACTACTTTACAGTTTCAGATTAACTTCAAAACAGTGCCTATTCGGGATAGCGCGGGAGCCAATATTATTTGTGTTTTGAGATTCGTGCAAAATTAAAAGAAGTGTACAAAATTAATTTGATTGGAGGTACAAAAAGAACAAATTGGGAGCCATCGCCAATTGGTCATGACAAGTTGTTTGCCAAGTTCTCTTTATAGCTTATGTGCTATCATCTACAGCTATATTGAGGCTACGTTAAGATGCGCGCATTGTTCATATTGATTTATATTATGAATTAATATTTTTTATTTTCAAAGTTCAAACAATCAATCTAAATTATTCAACCTCATATTCACAACGTGACGTCAAAAGCAAAGCCCTCAAAAGTTCGAATACGCATCCTCTGAGATACCTCATGTTTTGCGTGATTTTTTGGAAAATCTTACTATTCAAATACATTATGCATGAATCTCAACACTTAAGTAATACTGGCCCCATGTGCTGTCCCCAAATAGGCACCAGACACGGAATTCGGATCCAGCGAAGTAACTCAATCTTTGGGTTTTGGATCGAGACCATCCGATGCGAATCCGCAAAAATTCATTCCCGAAGTGAGTGCACACATTCCGACAACGAAATCGAATCCCGAGACGATCTCGAACGACGAATTCGAATCAGACGTTCTCGATTCAAAACTCAAAAATTAAGTTACTTTAGGGGATCCGGACCCCAGACACGTCGGTCAAGCAAAATATGAGATATCTCAGAGGATACTCACTCCAAAAGTTCATCCGCATATTTGGTTATCCGGATTCTCTGTGGCAGATACATATACTTGAGCATACAATTCATCCGCCATTGGCTACATTGCTCAGTGGTCCATACTCCATAGTGCCACACAATCTCTATCATGTCATCAAGTTAAAAGTCTCATCTGAAGGATAATCAAGTCTTTTCAAGTCCATATTATCATGGCCCAAGTTAATATGAATCCAAATCAGATCGGTAATGGATCAAGTTGCTGAGCCATTTTCTAAACAGTTTGACACGCTTCAGTATTTTGGTCATAGAGATTTCATACGAACTCCGATTAATGTGAATCAAAATATTATAGAAAGTTGTACAACAAGCTCTACAACTTTTATGTGGAACGTGTTCCCAGATTCAGAACGTAACATGGTCAAAACGGCATGCTAAAAATGTTACAATTTTTTGAGGATTTCTGTCATTAATTAGTTAGGTGAGTTATGAGTGTGTTTTAAATTTAGTTAAAAAAGAGTAGTTGTATTCATTCTTCTACACTGTGTTTTGAGTGTTTCTATGATGTTATAATTGTGTAGTAGAAAAAATAATTGAGAGTTACATTAATTGTTAGGAAGCTTCTATATTATATAATATAGCTATTTAACATTCAAAAATCAGTTTGTAAGGAGCTATTGAATTATTACAAATTTTATCTAATTAAGTTGAGTTTTATCTCCTTTGTTCTCTATTGAGTTGAGTTTTGCTCATCTTGAATGATATTTTGTTGAACTAGCTAGTATCTTTGTGAATCTCCGTGACTGATCTAGAATGAGCATACATGAATTGAACGGAAATGAGTCAACTTGTTTTTAAATCATACCTGAATGGCTGGATCAAACAAGTTATTCACAACAAAATTTCGAACCGATCTCGAACGAACCATGAACTACGATCATATCATTCATTCATCTAGTCCTATCACAATAATATGAAAGCAAATGAAACAATCATGCGTTCATGCATGTATCGTATCAATTATTTCAGCGTTTTTGGTTGGTTATGATAATAAAGTGGAAAAAACGTGCTGTGCCGTGAATAACACGTTGTGATTTTGGTCTCGTGTCGTGCCGTGCCGTGACTAAGTTAATTTTTCACGTGCCGTGCCGTGACCAAAATGTCAAGGGATAGTCAGGCACGCCACGTAAGTCACGCCGTACCTAAACGTGCCGTGACCATACGTGTCTCGCGTGATCATTTAATCATAATTTAGGTTAGTTTATTCAAGATTCACCATTAAATTAATATCTAATGGTCCTAATTACACGTGACTCGTGTGACTACGTGCCGTGCCGTGACTAAATCTTTCACGTGCCGTGCCGTGACGTGCCAAAGTTTCAAAAGATGAACACGACATGCGAATGGTCACGGCACGGGACACACGAGTCACGGCACGTAACTGACACGCGTGTCTTGCCGTTCCGTGACGGAGCCGCTCCGCCGTGCCAGTTTTCTCACTCTAGTTATGACTAGTGAATAACCAATAACCTAATAAAGGTAGGTTATTTTCTGAAATAGAAATTCCTTAATTTGATATTTATTTTGCTAATGTCTCATGTGAAAATGGAATTTGTGTTTTGAGAAAAGGCACCATCATCTATACTAGACCAACGGTTCACCCCTAAAGCAAATTAGGCAGCTTAATTTTTTTTAATTGTGATCGATCGTTTTCTAAGTGATGAACCACAAAGTAAAAGCAAAAAAACTGATCTACTTTAATAAGACTAAGAATTAGCAAATTGATATTACCATTTTCATAAAAAATTATGTTGCCGAAACAGGCCTTAAATCATTCTTTTTTTTTTTAATTTAATTTACTGTCAACAACAGCAAAGCGACACGTGCTTTCCCAATTTAAGCTTTTCCCAATTTGATAAGACAGGTGACAGGTCAAAAAAGAATGTAGGATACAAAGAGAATATTCTTCGCATTTATATTTTTAATAACACTATTCCTCACGTGAGATTTTGATCTGGTGGTACAAATAATGTTCTCTATGTGAGAGGTCACAGATTTGAAACTCAAAAGAAGCAATTATTTGTGGATATTAATTAGTTGGGTGATTTGACCTCTAACTTTTACTCAGAAAATACTATTTCTCATGTTGCCGCCGTAAATGAGTCATTTTCGATTGTAGATTAATTATTTTCGAGTTAATTTATAATTAATAATTTAGCTCGATGATTAACTGGTGTGATCTGAAAGCTCAGTAAATGTCTTTATTGTAGAAAACCAGTATTTAGTAATGCTCTCCGTGTGTGAAGTCAGTGGCAGATCTAAAGCCATTCAAAAGGTGGTTAAGCCACTCCTATAATTTTAAAATTTTAGTTATGTATACTAAAATTTAATTGAATTTTATTTTTTGGAACATTTTATATAGTCCAACCCCCTCATAAAATATCACATTTTTACTTATAGTCTAGTGGTAAGAGTTTGTGTTGTGATTGTGGAGAGTTTGGGTTCAATTTCCACCAATCACAATTTGTGCATTTTAATTTTTAACCCCCCTATCGAGATTTTCTAGTTCCGCCCCTGTGTGAAGTTACAGATACGAAATCCAAAAAGAAAAATCTTTTGTAGATATTAAATAATTAGATGGCTTGACCTCTAACCTTTTACTAAAAAAATGTCTCTATTGTAATTTGTGGAAACCTTAACAACACATTTGGTTATATTATATGTTATATTTTTGGAATTTTAATTTTCACAAAAATAAAAAAATTAATTTTCTGATTTATATATAGCTTTTAGAAAACATAATCAAACGTTTAAACTAGATCTTGACTCCTTGGGATCAAACATTTGTAAAAAGCTTGATTTAACGAATTTTAAACAAGGTTCTAAATAGCGTTTATAGCGTCGTAGCGGGAAGGCTAAAAAAAAAGCTATAGCGAATAGCGTCGCTATAGCGGAAGCTATTCCAAATAGCGTTTTTTTATTTACATTTCGTATATTCAATATTTGTACTAAATATCAACATTATCTAAAGTCTCATAGAACAATAAATAACACCAAAGTAATTAAGAAATTATAATATTCATATTGAACCAGTACAAAGTTCAAATTGCGGTTCAAAATATCCATAGTAATATCATAAACTATCGATTTTTCCTATTAAAAATATCTTAAGCATCATGATTCATGACATAATTTTTTTTTTCTATTCAAATTTTATTTTCGATTTGGACTTTTTTTCTATTCAAATTTCAATTTCTATTCCCAATTTCAAATTGATTTATCTGTAGCAAGTAGCAACAAATTCAATTTCGGTTTGAGATTTTTTTTATCTTTATTTAAAACCCATATAAATTGCTTTAAAAAAAAAAACCCATATTGTATAGCGCAAATAGCGCAAATAGCGCGAATAGCGGACCGCTATAGCGCTGTAGCGGTCGCTATAGCGGCCGTAGCGCAAATAGCGCATTTTGATGTCATAGCGTAGCGTTTGGGGTCCAAAAACGCTATAGCGGCGCTATAGCGCCGCTATAGCGCGCTATTTAGAACACTGATTTTAAATGATTAACCGGGTTATATGTAGAAAAGCTGGTTTTTAGATTATATATCATAGCTCTAATTTTAATATTTTAAGAAATGCATTTAAGATTTACATTTATTCACTCTCTAAGAATTAATTTTCTATAAGTCCGTTATTATTTAAAAAAAAAAAGACGGGATTTGTGTGTCACATGACATGCTCATTTTTGAAAAAAATTTGCATAACACGACATGTGAAGCGGTCTTGACACGTTATGGAACATCACGTGGTAGCGTATATGCGACCAATAATGTTACGATATGTGACCAAACGGAACTTCACGCGCGGAATGCACAAATAATAAAACATTATTTTCATAAAAAAATTCACAAAATTTATGAAGCTTTCAAAGTTATATACATATTGACATATAATTTCAAAATTTTAATTTGATTTTTCGGCTCAGCCAAAAAAATTGTGCAATTTTCCACAATTCAAAACCCGAACAAAAATTGAAATAATTGTTTAATGTCACAAAAAAATTCCAACATTTTTTATTCATTTTACAATATTTTTGTAACTTTCCCCAATTTTTTACATTTTTTTTCAATTTTTTAATGAACAATTTCGAATCGGCAAAAAATTAAAACCGATTGTCATGCGACATTTAACACGTCTTGATTATAAACATGATTGTTTTGCATCCATCATTTTTGACACATCATGTCACATTACATGAAAAAAAAATATTTTCATCATGTCATTTTAATGGCTAGACATTTTAGATAGAATAACATAATTATATATTGATGAGCTATGCTGGATTCAAGCTCGAAATATTAATGTTTATTTATTATAGTTAATAATTATTAGTATTTTTGAATTTCTGTAGTACTAGTGGTAATTAAAGTTGGGTACCCATTTATATATTTTTGGAATCTAATTGCACATGCCAGTCCAATGCACAAAACATTTACCAGCATGCATTACCAGAAAAAAAATGTCTATCTAATTTCTAAAATTAAACAGCATTATACTTATTTTTCCACCCTCATATTAAGTTAGGCTAATACCGAAAATGCCACCCAATTGACAACTCATCATTCCTCTGGCCAACTTTTTCTTATGATAAGTTGGCAATTATCAAATATTACAAAGAAATAATGATTATATATAAAGTATGAAAAGGTAAGTTTAAATTTTTCTACAAAGCAATTAACATGAAAAGGTCAAAACAAAGTAGAACACAATAAACCATGCATAGAATAAGCTGATTAAGCAGGCATTACAAAATAAAAAAAGAAAAGAGAAGAAAAGAGAACACAGAAAGAAAGAAAATAAACTTATCTTAGATATGCCTTTTGATTTGATATGAATTTCTGATTTGTGTATGCCTTTAGCATACAAGTAGAGTTTTATACGGAGCATGAAGCTCCAAAAGATAACTTTAGATTGGGATTCCTAACTACATAGATAACTCAAGTTTAGATGAAGATATAGCTAATTAATTATACACTTGAGAGTAGGTCCGATGGGCATCGGACCTACTTTGGTTTGATGGGTTTAATCACCGTCGATTTGTTTTAAGATTCGTGCGGAACGCTTTAAACTTCGTGCACATCTGTTTAAATTTTCGTGCACACAAATCTTAAATTAGATCGGACGGTCATCATGCTCGTTGAACCTAAAAGTAGGTCCGATGGGCATCGGACCTACTCCGTTCTCTTAATTATAATATTTAAGGTAAACTTAAAGAAACTTGCTCCTCACACAACAAATTGCTTTACATTAACAAAGCTAAAAAATACATCTCATATTATTCTTTAGGAAATTAAAAAAAAAAAGATTTCCACAAAAATACATGCATGAAATTCTGTTTCTTTTCATATTATAATAAATGAATTTTTTAGGCCTATTTTTCTCTTTTAAAAAGATATACAGATTTTAAGCTGGTATATAAATTGCTCTAAATAACCACATTGCATTATTTCATTCTCTCAAAAAATGTCTCCAAGCCTATTAAATATTTTGGAGGATTTTTTGAATTTTTTTTCACTTTACAATATTTATTTAATTATTCTTTTACTATATATAATTCTTTTACAATATTTTTTATTTTGTTAAAATAATTAGCAACTCTATAAATTGACAAGTAATAATTATTTTGTATCATTTTAGAACTAAGATTAATTATTTAAAAACTGACTCAGACTACTTTGACCATAAAATAGAAGTCGCATTTTTATTCTCTTGACCTGACCCCAAAAAAAAATATATATTTTGTTGACTAATTGGAACATATGTCCAGAAAGTCCTTTATATAAATATTTTGTTGATACCTTCATAATAACAAGTAATTAATTAATTAATTAAATGCATTATGAACCAACCCACTCACACAGAATATCAAAATATTTACGTGTCAAACAGCTAGTGGAGCATGCAGTAAAACTTGTAGCAACAAATGGCGTTCAAGTATAATGCTAATGATGAAAAGCTTAATACGTATTTGGATAAGTAAATAATTAGGCAAATTCCACAAGGGATGTTTTCATGATAATTAGTGGGCTTTAAAAAGGGATTTGCACTTAGGTATTATTTATACTAAAAATTAAAATTAAAATAAATATTAGCCTTTTGCATTCTTTCAAATAGTCTAAAGGTTTGCAAAATGAGTAATTAAAAGGACCTATTTGCATTAATGCCCGCAAGCGTGTGTATTTTGGCATGTGATTTAATTTACCGGAAATTTTCCCCGTTCACCGGTGCTTTTATTTATTTTATTTTCGTCAATTTGATCCACGAAGTATATTTAGTTGCCTTGATTTTGTACTTTTAATTTTTGTTATGCTATTGCTTGTATATTTTGACTTAGTAAATTTTCTTCAAAATTGAGACAATTTTTAAATGACATTTGGTAAATAATTTATTACAGAATGATACTTTCAAGGACTAATTTATAGATTCGTAAAACTTGTAGGACCAAAATGGATCTGTGTCCAGCTTTGAGGACCATTTGTATAATTTACAAAGAAGGGGAAAAAAGAAACCTACAAATGGAAGTGATGTTTTGTGGGATTAGTTAAATTTATTGGGCTTTTAAGAGGAAGAAATGTTGGCCAATGTCAGACATGTTTTGTGGGAATTTTTTTTATAATTAATTAGTTTATCTCATATCCTTTTGAACTTAATTGATGTGCACTGAATAATTATACACCTTTCCAAAACTCTAAGAGGTGCGCATTAATTGAGATATTTATTCCAAGAGTATATATGTGGTACCCTTTATCACGTGTTGCACTAATTCAAAGACATTGTGTAGGTAATGGTCCGACATGTTTATTAATATCCAAACTTTAATAGAAATTAATTAATATACCCAGATTCGCTGGGAAGTTATAAAAATACCCATGCCGGCCATTTTCTGGCCGGTACGCAATTTTTTTTTTTTTTAGGATAGGTAGAGTATAGTTGGCTAGAAGAAAAACTCGTAGGAAACTCGGATTAAAGTTTGCACTTGGTATGGCTAAGATCAAACAAATGCATTTGGTTGAATGCGTGTGTTATATCGGTTGCATGCATCAGTGCATTATTGATGTTTTTGCAATGAAACATCGATGTTTTATTAGCTGGGTAGTGCTAAAAAAACATCGGTGCGTCGCTGATGTTTTTGCAATGAAACATCGATACACTTCTACCGTAGTTAGGCCGTGCATAAAGTATCGGTGCGTCATCGGTGTTTTTGCACGAAAACATCATTTTTTTTTTAAACTTGAAACGGCTATAACTTTGGCTACGGATTTGCGCGTATGACCTCAATTCCGAAAACTTGGGACGAAAAAATAAAAATGTCGGAGTAATGGTGCGCTATGCATATGCTGGACATAGAACGTAGCAATATTGTAAACTAGATAAGTAAACCAGATGAAATGTATATATAATTAAACAAAATTAAATGAAATATTGTATAAATCAGTCTCATTATAATATTAAATATTATATAATATATAAATAAATGAAAACTTATCATAAATAATTGTGAACTTATCAATTATTTTTATAGATAATGAAACGTACTATTTTATTTTTTTTTATGGTTAGTGGAAAATTTCCAACTAACAAATATATTAATAAGAAAAAGCGCTCCACTTCGGGATGGATGGTCTCAGATCCGAATCGGATGATCCCGATTTAAAACCCAAAGTTTGAGTTACTTCACTGGATCCGAATTCCGTGTTTGGATGGAGAGCAGAGGAAGGGAGGGAAGGGGAGGGGAGGGAAAGAAAATCTGGTGACTAATTTTTGTTTGGTTGAATATTTAATAGGAGGGTAAAGTTAATAAATGTTACTCTTCAAACCTTTTTTTAACTTTGTAAAATTTATATTTGAGTAAAGATGTTGTCCCCCCAACTTCAGTCCCCTAAACGTCCCCCCAATTCTAACTAACTTTGTCAATCATTAAACCACCTTGAAAAACGTGTAAAACATGAGTCCAGTTTTTTTCTTTAAATACTTGATATCATAAGTATGAATACTTGATGAATTATATATAAATATTTGATATCTTAGGTATAAATACTTTCCATTTTGTATGAATACTTTCCATATTTGAATATTTGATACCTTGAAAAACGTGTAAAAGTATGTCATCATGGATCTCATTTGAAAGAGAAAATTGTGTATAACACATTCGTGATTTTAGATTTGCAAAATTCCTCATAGATGGTCTCAAAAATTGGTTAGATTGAACGGAGAAAAAAAAAACCACCTTGAAAAACATGTAAAAGATGGGTAGGTATTGTGTCCAGTTTTTGTTTAAATACTTGATATCTTAGGTATGAATACTTGAGGTCTTAGGTATGAATACTTGATATCTTAGGTATTCATACTTTCCATTTTGTATGTGAATTAATTTAATCAATGAATGGGGGACTGGTGGTGTGATCCACGTGACTTTTTGGTTGTGGTCCCCAATGCAGTCTGACAGTTACTGCCCCCGAAAAGTAATGGTCCCCAGTTTGTATGTGAATTAATACTTCATATCTTAGGTATGAATACTTGATGAATTATATATGAATACTTGATATCTTAGGTATTCATACTTTCTATTTTTGGCGTGAATTACTGTTAGTTGAATGGGGGACTGACAGTTGTACTTTGACCGTCAGGGGAACGTTTAGGGGACTGAATGGGGGGGACTGTTAGTCGATCCCTTTATATTTTATTAATTTTCAAATTGAAGTGTAACAGAAATAAATAAAATGAACCAAACAAAGAAAAATGTAAAATATAGTAACATTCCTTTCCCTCCTCTCCTGCTCTTTACTTCCCTTCTCTTTCACCTCGTGTCAACCAAACAGAGTTTAATCGCGTGCGAGGAGGGAGGCGAGGGGAGGGTACGTGAAAGAACGAAACAAACCTATGAGAGCTTGCTAACAGCAGCCTGAGCCTAACCTCTGAGCTTAATTGGTATTCGTTTTTCTTCTCATCTGATTTTTATAGTTATACATGGTTCTTTCATGTAATACATATTGTGTTTTGTTGAATGGTGAAAGGCGAATTTATGATACAAGTATTTAATCTGTGTTATGGTTAATTGAATTTGGTGATGGGTTCGTTAATTTTGTTACACTTCCATTACGCTCGCGAGGTGTTCGATGAAATGCCCCGCTGAGACATTGTGCATTCTCAATTTTAGTATGATATTTTGTTAGACATTTAATTTAATATTAGCACTGCAATGATACAACACTATAATTAATTAATTATAAATTCAATCAGCCAATGTACAAAGGAAACCTTTAGTTTTGACCAATACCAATTTAAAGTTGAAATCTCTCGCTGTAAAGTGTCAGCTAATCAAGCTACTTCACTAGAACATGCTTTAATCACAATGACAACCCAATAGATCTTTCCAAGATAATGATTTTTATTATCACCAAATCTCTACCATGAGAGCATTATAGTTGGTGGATTTCCTCATCCTTTCTCACAATTATAGGTTACATTTGCTAACTAGCTAGCTTTCTCTATTCTCCCCTTTCATTAATTTATCTTTTGATGTATAATGGGAATGGGTATTATCTTTTTTTTTTCATTTTTTCTAGATTTCCTTTCAAGCTGAATATAACATTGAGATGTCATTATATGGTTAAGGAAAGGAGAAACAATAGGCAGGAGTGCAGGACCAATGGCTGATGTCATTGATATATTATTTTTAAAGCACTCACCTTTAGTTCTATCATCCACTAGTAATGAGGTTGAGCCTTTATATTGTCTTTTTTAAAATCATTTTTCCAAGGTCCACTTTTTTTATTATCATATCTTCTGTTAAAGCAACCTGTAATAATTTTGCTGCCTTTTCTTATTATTTCGACAAAATAAAGTCACCAAGGATAAAAATTTGTTTAAATTTGAACTTTTGTGCATTGTTGACTATTGTCTTTATTTTTTATTTGAACTTTTTTAAAATCACCAATAGGACAAAATCCAAAAGAAATGCTAGTCAATAACTTTAAATTGGATCATTATTCAAGACACTAATTAGTTGATTTGAAAATTTAACATTTTCAGTATAAATCACATATCAGCAGTATTACAGAGTATTATTACAGACGTTATGTAAGTTCTCCAAAAATATTTAGGTTCCTAGCAAACAAATATAACTTAGAAAATCATCTATGATGACAAGCACTTTGGGTATGTTCAGGTTTGAACTGAAAAAACATTTTTTTTCTTTTTGCATTGTTTATGTTAAAGTTTTTCTTTTTGGGCATTTTGCTACAGTTTGGTGGGAAAATTAGTATGTGTTTATAATTGGTCAATGGTATTGCTACGGTAGTTTGAAACCAAAAGGACAGAACCATAAATATCTATTTCTTTCTGATTGCAAAATCTACAAAACATAGTTAATTTAATTGGAAAGAATGAATGCTCCATATAAAACAGTGATTTAACTGCATTGCTTGAGCCTTTAGTGTTGTTATTTTTGCTACCTGGTCCAAATTTTTGTGAAGGGAACAGAAACAAAAAAGTCGGTTTGTCAAATAATTGATTTGAACCAATTGATTAAATGCACAACCCTATTAGCCAAAGTTATGCCATTACCTTTTTTTTTAAGAAGGCCTGGTGTGCCACCGATTCCATAGAAGTCTTAATTAAAACATAAATAGCAATTTTACAGTCACTTAATTATAGTATGCAAGATAAATCTCATGAATATAACTCCCCCTGAGTGAAGCAAGTGGTAAAAAATATTCTGAATCCGGGCCTATATGGTCCGAGGTGGAATGCACAAGGTCTCTTTAATATTCGTGCGAATACAAATCTGACGGTCTGAATCTAAACTCAAGATTTGAGATACTTTAGGTGATATGAATTCCTGTAATCTTGGGGTCAAGAGCAGCATGAAGAGATTGGGGTAGAGTACTGACAGATGGGATTCAAAAAGTCAACTATACATCCAGAAGGCTGTGCTGGTCTGCTGGACCCCATAAGTTGTGCAATTATTACATTCAGTTAACCTGAATTATCCTCATTTACCACTTTCTCACTTTTAAAGACCAAGCAAGTCGGGAAATGCGTTGGTTTATTATTTACGGAATCAGCACAAGAGATTCAAGAGAATAAGCAGTTGATCCAAGTAGCATTTGAGTTACTTGACTTAACCTATGCAATGACTGAATCTGTTAATCTTTTGCGAAATGTTTATGAAATCATCACAAGGGATTCTGGTACCAAGTGGTATAATAGTTTACTATAAGAAATTAGCACAAGTGATTGAATTCTTGTTGAATAAGAAGTTGATCCAAGAAGCATTTGAGTTACTTGACTTGACCTATACAATAACTGAATCTGTTAATCTTTTGCCAAATGTTTATGCAATCATTACAAGGGATTCTGGTACCAAGTGGTTTAATAGTTTATTATAAGAAATTAGCACAATGATTGAGTCTCTTGTTGAATAAGTAGTTTGCTCCAAGTAGCATTTGAGTTACTTGACCTATGCAATGACTGAATCTGTTAATCATTTGGCAAATGTTTATGCAATCATCACAGGGGATTCTGGTATCAAGTGGTTTAATAGTTACTATATATAAGAAATTCTGGAACCAAATGATATATATATGTACAACCTCTTGGCACGTCGGAACCAAGAATTGCTATTGCTTTTTCATCTTTTGGTTCTTGTTGTACCAGGTCAGTATGGTTCCCGTTTATTATTACTATTAATCTTGCAGATCTATCTCTATTTTTGTTTCTGAGTGAGGCTACGGTACTATGCATAGCGCAATTTGGTCCTTACTATGAATTAATATCTCCATTTTCAAAGTCCAAAGTCCAAACACTCGATTTGAATCGTTCGACATGATCTCCATATTAAAATGTACTTGTAGATCAAATTTTATATTTTTGTAGAATTTTTGTTACTATTATTTTAGAGAGATAAAAAATCACTTGATTTAAGATTGTAGGCCACTCAAAAATAGTGATTTTCTACTTATTTAAAAAAATAATAAAAAAATGTAAAATTTAGTCTGCAAGTATATCTTCATATTGAAATCATGTTGAATGGTCTATATTGAATATTTGGATTTTGAAAATGTAGATATTGATCCATAGTACCAGAACCTCATTTTTTTTTTTTTTCCTTTTTTGTCCCTATTCTTGTCTTTCCTATTTTTTTTCTTTATTTTTCTTTGCTTACATCTTGAAATTTTATTGAAAGAAATGAAATTGACTATTGTTGACCGAATTCCTTAACTTAATTTTAATCCTTTACATAATTTCCTCAAATATCTAGGCTAGACATTGATCCTATCAAATAATTAAATGATACAAACCTCCACTTTTTTTTATATGTCTCTGTTTCCAAGCCCTCTTTTACATGACACTATCCTTCAAAATAGGTCCTATTTTGTTGTCCTTTTCTTCTTTAATGATAAAAAGAAATGGGTCATTTTCATTTTATTTACTTAACCTTGTTCATTGAATGGAAAATGGTTTGGTCAAAGGATAAGAAAAGCTAGCACTGCTATAGTGTACTACCCCCCTAGTCACCTTAAATGAGCAACTCCTATGGCAAAACTATTTCAACATTCTCCTTTCTTTTCAGATAATAACATTGCAATGCCAAATAATATCTATGTAAATTTAAAGTTTCATTCAGCATAAATATAAAAATTAAAAAAACCTAAAGTAACATATGTGCAAAAGGTTTATACCTAGCGAATTAATTTTAAATACACTGCCAAAATTATTTCTCTGTTGGTCAGCTTTATTTAGTTCTTAAATAAAAAGGGGTGAAGTTTAAAGTGAATATTGTACTATATAAGTGCAAAAGTACAACATATGGAATTCTATTTGAGCAAAAGATTCAAATTTATTCCATAATAAGTATAAATATATTATTTTTATTATAGAATAAGATGCTGTCATGAAGCTTCTATGATGACAACTTTCTAGGTGCAGCTATGAGTGAGTAAGAATTTCTTCATGTCGACCCTATTTAACCTACAATACACCAAAAAAATAATTGAAAATAAACTACTAAATACAACTGGCTAACATTTTTAGTGCTATTACTATTTAACCTACTATTAAATGGCATTTGAAATAATTATATATATAAAAAAAAAAACTTTAGTTTTACCCATCATTTCCCTTATAGTGGGGTGCAATGCTGTCATGCATACATGGCTATGACTTGTTTTATTGTAAGTTAGTGGAATTTTTTATTAATATATTATGCCATCAATTTTAACTATAGCAAGGAAGATAGAGACACTACATAGCACCTGAGCAACCACATTGTGGGGAGAAAATAGATTACAAGAATCACAACTTGCATCCACCTAGGGTGCAAACGGATCGGATACAGATCGGATAGTGGTAAAACTCTATCCGTATCCGTTTTTATTTTTCGGATACGGATACGGATACGGATTGGATATCGGATATCTGTAAATATATACATAAATATTTTCATAATATATATTAAACTATATGGTATATATCTACTATTCGGATACGGATAATTAATATTCAAAACCATATCCGTATCCATATCCGCACGGATATTCGGATATCGGATATCCGTATCTAATTTTTGGATATGAATCCGGATATGATCGGATATTATCCAATCCGTTTGCACCCCTACATCCACCCATTTTTCCAATTAAGAGACTGTTCTGGGTTTCTCTTTACATATGTACCTTCTCCAATTTATAAGAAAGCACTGTATATGGTAATAACATATTAGATGTTAATAATGTCATAGCAGCAAAAGAGCAAACATAAACGGACATTATGTTGAAATCACAATAATTATTGCTAGCTGTGCTCAGATTTGGAACCATCTTTTTGGAATTTTAAAGAATGTTCCTTTATATGATAATATCATGTGCATTTTTTGGTCTAAGAAGAAATCCCAGAATCAAAATATTGAATTTTTTTTTTAATGTATATAGGTATGTTTACTTTTGGCTATTGTTCCTTTTGATTAGTGTATGTTTTATGGTAATATGTTGACATAGACAATGAACATGTGAAAAACTAGCTAGATCAACCAAATGCTGAGAGATCATGAGATTTTTAAAGCTGTGCAAACTAACAGTATATTTATTTATCAAACTAGTGATTTGTTTTGTAAGAGAACATTATCTGATTTAAAGTAAAGTAGTAAACATATTCTTTATTCATGTTTTTCATTGTTTTTCCATCTACTAACCTGATATACAGACATCTGATATTGAAATGTTACTTTTGCTGTTTCATTTGAGTGACTAACTAATCTGTTAAAATTGTACTTTTGTAACTGTTACATGAAATCGTCAGAAAGTCGAGGGACATGATGCGACACATCAGCCGATACAGACCTTCATCCCATGTCCAGGTCAAGAAGATGTCGTGATCCAAATTTCTTCGAAAACGAACTCTCTTGAGTCTTGACCAACCAATAAGGTAAGAACATGTTTGTCGCAGAGTTGTTCAATCGGAAACCAGCAATATGTTGCAAGACATGTAATCCTTCTTTTTCCAAAATTGAGGATTTTACCCCAAGTTGGTAATACCAGTAAAATATATGGTGCTTGCAACATTGTACCATAACTGGATTCAGAAAAAATACCAGTAAAGTGCTTCGATATTTAAGTGAAACAAAAATAAGAAAATAAAGATGAATTTCTTTAAGGCATTTGCAGCACATACAGACACATAAAAAGTATCCCATTTTTTTAAGGTTATTTATTGTGATGCTGATAGTATCCAAAAAAAACACAAAACAAAAGAGAGAATAATGGTCCTCTGTCTACAGCCAGAGTGCACTACAAAAAGCCAATAATTATAATGTCCTGAAAATGATGGGAATATGATCAAAAACAGAAGAAAAAAAAATGTTTTTTTTAAGTTAAGCAAACCTTCACTACCACAAATTCACCACTTGAGAGTAGGTCCGATGGACATCTGACCTACTTTGGTTCGATGGGTTTAATCACCGTCGATTTGCTTTAAGATTCGTGTGAAATGCTTTAAACTCGTGCGTGTCTGTTGCAATTTTCGTATGCACAAATCTTAAATTAGATCGGACAGTCATAATGCTCGTTGAACCTAAAAGTAGGTCCGATGGGCATCGGACCTACTCCGTTCTCCAAATTCTCCATCAAATTAATTTTAAACAAGCAAATATTATTGGTGGTAGGCAAAATAATGGCCACACCAAACATCCAAATGTACACCTTTCTCCCAACCAATTGTATCAGAAATACATTTTCATGCTCCCCCCTATTCTTGCATCACCTTATAATTTTGTAACTTATCATCTTTCAGTGGATAGCGCCACTAACGATTTTGACTCCTCTCTATTTGGTCCAATTTTTTTTTTTTTCAAAAAGTAGAAACCCCACCAAAAATAGAAATTCACCAAAAAGATTCTGATACAGTTCCATTGTTATATGCCAACGTAGTTAGCACTACTGGATTTTATGATAAAAAAAAAACAGAAAACAAAAAGAAGCCTCGTTACATTCAGACTTCGGTTTGACATAATTATGAAATTTAGTAGGGTTGTTGAAGATAAAACTGACGAATTAATTTTAAAATCCGTTGAGTGATCGATAAAACAACTATTCGCTTGTCCAATAATATCATTAAATTTTCATATGTGACAAAATAGATTAATTTCATGTGACAAAACAGTGAGTGAGAGAGATATTTAGCGGAAAACAATTTGTAATATGAGTAGAACTAGGGTGTTCTTTAAGCTCACCAAGCCTCTTTGTGAGTTTAATTCAAAAATCTATTGAATTGGCTTCAAACGATGCATTCAAACTGTTGAAATCGATCTACTTCACGAGTGATGCATTTACATGTCAAATTTATAAATTGGTGTGTGTGGGTTTCGATGTGCATCATATCAAATTCAGTCTGATGTTAAATTAGAGTCGTCTGATACGTATCAAGATTCATACAGACAACTTTAAGATTCTTGTAGATTATGTGCGCACGAATCTTGATATGGATCGGACGGCTCCGACCGTGCATCGTATTATAGGGAACGGTTCGATGAGTATCACCGATTAATGTGACCCGTCCAAAATTTATCTCAAAATAAATAAATTGGTGTGTGTGGGTTTAGATGAGTATCATCGTATTTTTAAGAAACAAGCGTCAGATAAACATAAACAATAAATGGGAGTTTTGTAATGTTTTTTTTTTATCTCAAAATTTATTTAATAATAGTTCTAGAGAATTAATCAAGAATTTAACTTTTATTAAACAGAAAATTTTCGCGACTGGATTTCATTTCATCTCGTCTCGATTTCACCTCTTCTCGAGTCAAAGCTTTAGAACGAATTTAAACTAGTGAGGTGTATATAGCATTTAAATTGTTGGGGAGTAATGATAATCGGTTTGGATCTTTGATCTCTTGTTTGATGTCTTGTTTATAACATGAACAAGCATTTAAAAGGCAGAAAGAGTGTGAAACGAAATACTAATTTCATGAAATAAATATATAATAATATAATAACGGGCTCCATATATGCTTAATTGTTGTGGGCTTTAGGTCCATAATCGGTCCGAGAAGCCTAGCCCAAGAAGTCTCACTTGTTATCACCGTGTGTAGAGTGGAAAAAACGTGACGTTCCGTGCCGTGCCGTGCCGTGCCTTGATTAACATGCCGTGACTTTGATCTTGTATCGTACTATGCTGTAATCAAGTTAATTTTTCATGTGCTATGCTGTGTCGTGACTTTGTCATGGGGTGGTTACAGCACGCGAATGGTCACGCCACGTGATCACGCCGTGCCCAAACGTGCCGTGACCAAACGTGCTCACGTGACCATTTGATCATAATTTATGTTAGTTTATTCAAGATTTACCATTTGTTCAAGATCTAACAGTTCTAATTACACGTGACTCGTGTGATCACGTGTCGTGACTAGATATTTCACGTGACGTGCTGTGTCGTGCCAAATTTTTAAAAAATAGTCACGGCATGCGAATGGTCACGGCACGGAACACGCAAGTCACGGTACGTAACCGACATACGTGTTGTGCCGTTCCGTGTCGTAACCATACCATTCCGTGACGGAGCCAGCTCCGCTGTGCCATTTTCCCCACTCTAACCATGTGTTACACCTCGATGGAAAAATCTTTAGCATCATCATATGCTCTTTAAAAAATATATATATTTTTGATAATTTCTCTTGTACGTTATGCAGGAGTGAATGCAAAACAAAAAAAAAAATCAAATTTTTATGGAAATAGAATGGGGTTCCTCTAATCTAATCTCTCTGGACGATTGCACCATTTTTTTTAAGATGTTATTTGTCAACATACGGAATCATGTAAAAGAATAGTATTTGAAACTTAAAATAGTATGATAGAAAGGTGGTAAAATAATTAATAGTTGGAACAATGATTAAAGAATGCTATTTATGGTTGTTTTGTTAATGTTTTTTATGTTTTTGTGAGACAGCACAACCAGAAAGTTGTTCTCTGATTAAAAACTGATACTTATAATTAACTGTTTCAAAAATAAAATGAGCTTTCAGGTTTTTTTAAAAAAAAAATGCTATTTATAATATTACTTAATTTTTTACAATGAATAAAAAGTATCTAAAAAAATACTTAATTTTTTAGCATAAGCTTGTTCAAGGGCAGCCCATTTCTACATATCAAATTTATTTGGTAATATTTTTTTAAGCAAAAAAACATCATTATTCAAAATAATAATAGAGTGTGAGTTGACAAAATATGTTTATTGCTTTTTCAAAATATGTGATGTACAATTTTTTGGATCATTTTAAATATTTTTTCTATTCATAGATTCCGTCACGTGGAATGATATAATTTGCT
This sequence comes from Carex littledalei, assembly GCA_011114355.1. Classification (NCBI taxonomy): domain Eukaryota; kingdom Viridiplantae; phylum Streptophyta; class Magnoliopsida; order Poales; family Cyperaceae; genus Carex; species Carex littledalei. Next base: position 14,751,570 of record CM022080.1, on the reverse strand, counting down.
AAATAGACATGAAAAAGAAAATGGGTCCGCATAATGCCGGTGCGGCCGTGGTGAAAATCGAAATTCCCAAAAACGATGGTTATTTGGTTTATTTTTTTTTGAACTATGTTATAAATAAAAATTTCGGCGGCTTGGAGCTCGCTTTACTAAAAGCTCGTTCATTTCTGACTGGGTCCAAAATACTCCGATCTTTTTTTAATATCCAATATTAAATAAAAAATATCAAATATATCGTGCAAAGCTGGTTATTTTTAAAAATGTCCAAACCGGCCAAAAAATAACCGGTCCGTATTCCAACTGGTCATTTTTTGGCCGGTCTGGTATTTTTTTTTTTGTATGAAATAGTTGATAGATTAACATTTTGATTAGTTTTAATTAGTGTTAATTAGTTCTCAATTAGTTTTTAATTAGATCTCAATTAGTTGTAATTAGTGTTATTTAGTTTTAATTAGTTTAATTTAGTATAATTTAGCATAATTAGCTTAATTTAGCATAATTTAGCACAATTTAGAATATTTTAGTATAATTAGCATAATTTAGAATAATTTAGCATATTTTAGTATAATTAGCATAATTTAGCATATATTAGTATAATTAGCATAATTTAACATAATTTAGTATATTTTAGCCTAATTTAGTATATTTTAGTATAATTAGCATACTTTACCATATTTTAGTATAATTAGCCTAATTTCGCATATTTTAGCATAATTTAGTATATTTTAGCATAATTTATTATATTTTAGTATAATTAGCATTTTTAGCGTAATTTAGCATAATTTAATATATTTTAGTATAATTATGCTAATTTAGTATATTTTAGCATAGTTATTCTAATTTAGTATATTTTAGTATAATTAGCATAATTTAGCATATTTTAGTATAATTATGCTAATTATGCTAAATTATGCTAAATTATGCTAAATTATGCTAAATTATGCTAATTTTACTAAAATATGCCAAAATTATGCTAAAATATACTAAATTATGCTAAAATAGGCTAATTATACTAAAATATGCTAACTTATGCTAATTATACTAAAATATACTAAATTATGCTAAACTATGCTAATTATACTAATATATGCTAAATTATGCTAATTATACTAAAATATGCTAAAATATACTAAATTGTGCTAAATTATGCTAAATTGTGCTAAATTATGCTAAATTAAGCTAATTATGCTAAATTAAACTATTTAACACTAATTACAACTAATTGAGATCTAATTAAAACTAATTAAGAACTAATTAACACTTATTAAAACTGATTGAGAACTAATTAACACTAATTAAAACAAATTGAGAACTAATTAACACTAATTAAAACTAGAATAAAGATTTTGGTACCCACAGTTGAGTACCCGCATTATACCCGCACTTGATTCCTTTCCCAACTAACTTTGTCAATCATTAAATCACCTTGAAAAACGTGTAAAAGATGAGTCCAGTTTTTTGGAAGTAAATACTTGATATCTTAAGTATAAATACTTGATGAACTATATATGAATATTTGATATCTTAGGTATAAATACTTTCCATTTTGTATGAATACTTTCCATATTTGAATATTTGATACTTTGAAAAACGTGTAAAAGTATGTCATCATGGATCTCATTTGAAAGAGAAAAAAAAATAGAAAACGTTCGTGGTTTTAGATTTGCAAAATTCCTCATAAATCGTCCCAAAAATTGGTTAGATTGAACGGAGAAAAAAAAAACCACCTTGAAAAACGTGTAAAAGATGAGTAGGTATTGTGTCCAGTTTTTTTTTAAATACTTGATATCTTAGGTATGAATACTTGATGAATTATATATGAATACTTGATAATTTAGGTATAAATACTTGATATCTTAAGTATAAATATGAGTACCCGCAGTTGAGTATAAATACTTGATATCTTAGGTATGAATACTTGATGAATTATATATGAATACTTGATAATTTAGGTATAAATACTTGATATCTTAAGTATAAATATGAGTACCCGCAGTTGAGTATAAATACTTGATATCTTAGGTATGAATACTTGTAAATACTTGATATCTTAAGTATAAATACTTGATGAACTATATATTAATATTTGATATCTTAGGTATGAATACTTTCCATTTTGTATGAATACTTTCCATATTTGAATATTTGATACTTTGAAAAACGTGTAAAAGTATGTCATCATGGATCTCATTTGAAAGAGAAAAAAAAAATAGAAAACGTTCGTGGTTTTAGATTTGCAAAATTCCTCATAAATCGTTCCAAAAATTGGTTAGATTGAACGGAGAAAAAAAAAATCCCCTTGAAAAACGTGTAAAAACCACTTGATAAAATATCATATATGTAGTTCATTGTATAGATATAAATACTTGTCTTGTATGGTATAAATACTTCACAATGTTACTATTAATACTTGTAAAATAAAATTACAGTTTTGATAGTTTGGGTTCCCAAAAACAGTTATGACAGTTTAGGTGCGGTTCCCAAAAACAGTTATGATAGTTTATGTGCGGGTATAATGCGGGTACTCAAATGGGGGTACTCATATCAGCTTCCTTAAAACTAATCAAAATGTTAATTTATCAATTATTTCAAAAAAAAGAATAACGGACCAGCCTTTTTGGCCGGTATGGATATTTTTAAAAATATCTAGTTTTGCTGGATATATTTAATATTTGTTATTTAATGTTGGATATTAAAAAAAAATTCGGGAAATACTCTGCTCATTTTGGAAACAAGCCGAAACGACTCAAACGAGCGAACCATCGTCCTATTTCAATCTGGCCCGGATCTTAAAGCGGACCCCTGTGACCCAAATGAGAACGGAGTAGGTCCGATGCCCATCGGACCTACTTTTAGGTTCAACGAGCATGATGACCGTCCGATCTAATTTAAGTATGTGCGCACGAAAATTGAAACATACGCGCATGAATTTTAAAGCGTTCCGCACGAATCTTAAAGTAAATTGACGGTGATTAAACCCATCAAACCAAAGTAGGTCCGATGACCATCGGACCTACTCTCAAGTGGACCCAAATAGGCAGAGTATACTCGCCTATCCAAATCCAAGAAAAAAAGAAAAACCCAAATCCAACCTGAATACTAGTCGGAGGGAGAGAAGAAGAAAAAAAGAGAAGGCGGCGATGACGAGCATCCGGCGCTTTTGCTGCGACGACCTCCTCCGCTTCGCTCATGTCAACCTCGACCACCTCACTGAAACCGTAATTCTTTCTCTCCTTCCAATTCCATTCCCAATTTTCTCTTAGTTTTTTCTCTCTTTTGTCTCATGTATGTATGCAATCTGAACTGTATCAATGTTTCTGTTGGCATGTGTTTTTTTTCTAGTTCAATATGTCCTTCTACATGACCTATCTCGCTCGCTGGCCCGATTACTTCCACGTGGCGGTAGCTCCCGGCCACCGCGTCATGGGATACAGTCAGTTCATACTCCCTTCCTTCCTTTCTCCTCCTCTTACCTTACTTTCAGGGTTAAATTGAGTAGATTTAGTACTGATTGGTTGTTTTCTCTTTGTTGTTTGTTGTAGTTATGGGTAAGGTAGAAGGGCAAGGTGAGTCATGGCACGGCCATGTCACTGCACTCACTGTTGCTCCCGAGTACCGGAGACAGAAGCTTGCGAAGAAACTCATGACCCTTCTTGAAGATTTCAGTGACCAAATGTGTTTTTTTCTTATTTGCTATGTGTAAACCAGTACCATGCATGCCCAACTGTTGGAATTCGTATCCTCTGAGTTAACTCAAATTTTGAGTTAAGATCTGGACCGTTCGATTTAAATCTGCACTAATATTAAAGGCCCCGTGCGTTATAGACGTGAGCCAGATTGGCCCGAATTCTCATCACACGGACGAAAAAATTAACTCAAATGGTGCGTTAATGCAGAGGATATAGATAATAACTGTTGGGTATTTTAACTATGGTTTGTACCAGTACAAACTGCTTTTGTTATTTGACATCATTGACCTTCTATTTTGTCTTTCTTCTTCCTTTTTTTTATGGCAGGGACAAGGCTTATTTTGTGGATCTCTTTGTCAGGGCATCAAACACACCAGCCATCAAGATGTATGAAAAGGTAGTTAACTTGTTCGCATATATATTTCAAAATTGTTTGAATTTGATAGTTTGTGCATCCAGTTTTTCTCAAATTGATCTTGCTGTCATGCTTTTACAGCTGGGCTATGTGATATATCGAAGGGTACTGCGCTATTACTCTGGGGAAGAGGATGGATTAGGTGAGTTTCACCTATGATGTAGTACTTAGTACATTTGGCATCTTTTGTTTCGGTAATAATATAATTGTTTTTCTTTTTGGTCTTTTCTAGATATGAGGAAGGCACTCTCCAGAGATGTAGAAAAAAAATCCACTATACCTTATAAGAGGCCAATAACTGCAGATGAACTCGAGTATGATTAGAGGCTTATGCCTACTCATATCAGTATTGCTGTTTGGATATTGTACTTTTGCAACTCGTGATTTCAGAAATCAAGTGCTTTTGTAAGACTAAGAATTGTACAACGATATTTTTATTACTTAGATGCTGAACTTGATTATCTTCCGTTGGTTGTGTGATTATGAGACAAACAAACAAAATGAATGCGTTTTTTTAGTAGTCATTGTTCAAAATGTTATCCATTTAATTATTTATTGAAAGAAAGGCCCTTGAAGGAGTCCATTTTAACTGAAATCTGTACTTAAAAACTCTGTACCAGTATCAAACTGGAAACTGGTACAGGTAAGTCCTTCAATGGTACAGTTGACAGTTCACTGTATGTCCTCTTCTGGCTATCATTCTTTGCTTCTTGCCAGTTGCCACTGTCTCAACTTGTATCTGATCATCTCTTGTCAGTATAGTTTTTCTCCTTTGGTGCTCTCTACAATTCTTCCTTTTTGTAGAGTCCCTAGGCAACTCCATTAGCTGTATGCTTCCAACCTTAAAAAAAGAACTCCATTAGCAATCTGACAGGCAAAGTAAATCAAGCAAAGAGGTCCTTGATAGTTCAAACAATGCCGGGGCAGTCCCTTTAGAGCTTAAAGTGAAAATCTGTTACATGTCCTAGACCACCAGAAACCACAATATAAAAACTGTCCAAACTAACCACATTGGCCTCACCAGATTTTCACTATCATTGACAAAACTAGGTACCATACCTCATATTATCATACTGGAACCTGGTATCAGTTTCATCTCAGCCCATGTTTGTGCATCCTCGGCCCAAATTCTACCTCCAAATTCAAAAAACCTACTCAAGCAGACTACTCAGTATATGATCCAACACAGCAACCTAAGTATATTACAAGTACCAAGCTACTCAGTAGCATAATAAAACTTAGAACATTCAACAAAACATCACAAAAGTTTAGCAACCATAGCATCTCCATAGCCATTCACTGTTCCTCCATAGGCACCAACTTCATATTGTCAGGGTCCCATGCCTGCAGTGGAATGCAATCCATCTCTGCACAGGCATCCACTTAGTTAATGCATCCTTGATTTTATCTTTAACAGTATCTGTCCAGTAAAAGATCATAGTGTTAATTAGTAAAATCATATTTCTATTAGTTTTTATTGGTTTTCCTACCTTAAAGCACAATTAATTTCTATGTTTCCATAAACACCAACACACTGCACTATATCGTTATCAAAAAGCACTACTGTCAGGTTTATTCAAGGAACATGCAAAGTTAATAATGTCATCTGCTGTATTCCTGTCTATGAAATGTTCTTGACATAGTCCCATCCAAAATCAGATTTTTCTAATAAAATGACAAGAAACCATTACATGGTCTATTGATTCCAATTCATTACAAAATTGACATTTACTATCCCCTATCCATTCCCTTCTAGCAATATTGTTTTTGGTCAATATTTTTTTCTTAGTGACTAACCTCATAAAGATTTTGATTTTATGAGGAACAGGTATTTCCCACCATAACAAAGGCTGGACTGGTTGTAATCCTCTGAAATTAAGTTTATACAAGGATTTCACCGTAAAAATGCCAGTACATTCCCATCTCCACTTTATTTCATCAGAGAGATTGCTAATTGGTTGAAAGGGAAAAATAGGTCCATGTTTGAGAATAGCAACCTATTCTGATAATAATAGATCAAGTTACAGGCTGAAATTTGATAGTTCTAGAAAGTTACAAAACACCCTCAATTCATAGAGCAAGCTCATTTTCAATTAGAACAAAGACAGGAGAGAGAAATATGGTGCTGACTGCTGATAAAATAAATATCATATGTGCCAGTTCTCTATCTGATCACCAAGACCAGAATGCCCCTCCTGGTACCCTGTTTGAGCTGAATGGAATGAGAGAAAAGCTACATCATGAACAACCTTTGGAGATGCAAAGGTAGGTTTCCGACCATTGACTTTTCAGACATCAGATTCGGCTCGGTAGGTCCTTCAAATCTGTACCAGTATAAGTATGCCAGGAAATGTTCCCAGTCTCTACATTGCTCAAAGATGATCAGTTACACGAATTACTAGAATACTAGATTGTACCTGATAAATTGTAACCATAAATGATGCAATGCGTGTCAACTTCAAACCACACGAAGTGTTGATCTCCTGGTAGATGGTCCAGTTCGATTGCATCGGCTAAAATCCTTCTATTAAAGTAGCAGAATGATATTTCTTTTTTTACCTGTTTAACAAAAATTTAATGGATCTCAGCATCCCTACATTGACAGCGCAGATCAAAATCCTTCCTTTTTTTTTTATCTGGTGGAAATCTTTGATCTATACCTGTCTCTTTTCTGTATTTCTACTGGTAAATATTATCAGTCTTGTTTCTCCAATTTATTGTAACAAATCTGATTGTTTTAGCTTGTAAATTCATGTTTGCAAACTCAAAATACGGCATTGCAATTCAAAAGACAAAAAAACTAAAAGCATTTAACAGAAAGTAAAAACAAATCTGGCTGCAATCTCAACTAGCACCCTATTGTACCAAGATCCATCTGAGTTGATAGATAAACTGATATATGGATAATTAGTTGTTTATCTTGGTCAAACAATATAATAATTGGTTCTGACCCCCTTAAAAATGCTGTCCAATTAAATTTCTCCAGTGTAGATCAAATTAGCTGCACAGACTCAGTTTTCCAAGGACTGACGCCGTGTCTAATGGAACCTCGTAATATTAGATGCTCATTGGCAGAAAATAAATCTGCTGCAATTCCGAATTCTGTGAAGAGTATCCTGAAATTTCTGCAATTTCAAATCTAGCCGTCGAATTTTTTTCGAGAACGCATCTTGAAACAGCTAGTTTTTCTGTGCACGCATCTCGAAACAGTTCAACGGATGAATTCGGATTGCAGGAATTTCAGGATCACTGTTCACTGATCTCGAATTACAGCAGATTGGGACTCTCATTGGCACCGAGATTGGAGAAACAAGCACCTGCATCTAGGTCAACGGTTTAAATATAACCAGTTGATAATTAAATATATTGTTCAAATGAGTATTTAAATTATTTAAAATAATTTTGAAATAAATAATGCCAGTGGAATTTAATTATTTCTTGGTGAGTACCCATTATAATGTCCAGGAAGATATACACGTTCCTATATATATATGAGGAGGGTTTAAATGCCTCCATTTTTTGTGCCTCCACCATGCTTCTATTTTTAAAAACTTTAATAACTCAAAATTTAAAACTTAAAAGTCAAAATAAAACCGTTGGATATGATCTACATCATTTTATCTATGTGCTCATAAAAAATTATCACATTTCGATTTTGTTTTTATGTGAATCAATAAGTTGAAAAATCAACGTCTAGAAATTATCCACATTAGTACATTTATTACAAGCTCTTGATGACAACCAAAACAAAATTGAAATGTTATATAATTTTTTACACGTGTATAGATAAAATGATGTAGATCATTTCCAACGGTTTTATTTTGACTTTTAAGTTTTAAATTTTGAGTTATTAAAGTTTTTAAAAATAGAGGCACGATGGAGGCATTTGAACCCTTCTCTATGTATATATATATATATGTATACTTTTTCCATGTTTATAGTCATATTTTACATAGTTGAGATTTAGGGTTTAGTATTTAGATCAATTACTGCTGACAATTAAATTTATTTTCCGCTTGATTAAAATGTTTGGAAGCTTAAAATACTGCAGTTGTTGCCTCTATTATAAGACATGTGGGGACAAAAAGTTGGAGATCATTAGGAGTTGTTAAGTGTCATCTCTCCGATAGAATTAGATACTTTGCGTTTACTTTGCGTCATTTCTAATGTACCACTTACATCTATAGAATTAGATACTCTGATAGCATTTTGAACCTGCTGCCATTTATGTGACGAGTCAAACAAGGCAATGAAATAATGTAATTACTTTATTTTAATCAGAAAAGGTGTAACAATCTAGGAGAACAATGTATTTCATTAAACTAATAAAAGAAGGATCCAAATTTGCTGAAATTTGATATCGTGAACAGTAACTCTGAAATTCCTGAAATCTGGAATCCAGCCGTCAAACTGTTTCGAGATGCGTGCACAAAAAAAATTGGACGGCTGGATTCGAAATTTCAGAGATTTCAGAGGTACTGTTCATGGATCTCGAATTTCAGCAGATTTAAATTCATAAAAGAAACGTACTCTTTGGAATTAATTTTAAAATTTACAAAATTAATAGGATTAAAGCTTCTCATGTTTTTCTTGATAAGTGTTCATATTTAATGGTAAAATTATTTTACGTTATTAAGAATAAGAACTCTCGAAGCTATATTTTAATTTATTTATTCGACAAAATGTTTAATTTCAACTTCTTATTATCATGTGGAAAATATTTTGCCAATTAGGTATAAATATTTATAAATATATATACAAATAAATCGTATGTTAAGTACAAGTAGAAAATGTAAAATATACACAGAGAGGTCACTTGATAATCATTACTTTGACAATTTTAATAATGGTTTCTTAAAATAATTTAAATAAAATTGAAAATTGAAAATAAACATGGTGTGTGGATAGTTTAGATCATATTTATAATGTTAAATTGAAAATATCAAAATTGTGAAGTGATACTTAAGCTATCCAGTGCACTTTATTCGAGGTGAAATATCAAAAACCATTTATAATAATGAACAATAATGAAAATTGATGTGCATCTCCAAATTAGATAATATCTCATTAACAGATAAAATGCACAACCTTTTTACAAGTTACTAGACACTTAAGATAACATTTTTCAGTGTCTCTAAGAGAGTGGAAAAAACGTGCCGTGTTGTGACTAACATGCTGTGACTTTGATCTCGTGCCGTGCCGTGATCAAGTTAATTTTTCACGTGTCGTGCCGTGTTGTGATTAAAATGTCAAGAGTGATCACGGCACGCGAATGGTCACGCCACGTGAGTCACCCCGTGCCTAAATGTGCCGTGATAATACGTGACTCGCGTGACCATTTAATCATAATTTAGGTTAGTTTATTCAAGATTCACCATTAAATCAATATCTAATGGTCCTAATTACACGTGACTCGCGTGACTACGTGTCGTGCCGTGCCGTGACTAAATCTTTCACATACCGTACCGTGCCGTGTCAAAGTTTCAAAAGATAGGCATGACACGGAACACGCGAGTCACAACACGTAACTGATACGCTTATCGTGCTATAACCGTGCCGTTTCGTGACAGAGCCGGCTCCGCTGTGCCATTTTTCCCACTCTAGTCTCTCTCAAGTCTCAACTCTTGCCATTTATAACGCAGCAAATTGCCACACACGATTCTATAAATAAAGCGTCTCAGAAATACCACCTGATAATATTTCCCTTGTATCTCCCCCTTCTCTTGTCAGCATGTACTTTCACTCTGTTTTGCAAAGTTATAGCAGAGCTTGATCAGACTTCATTTGAGAAAGGCCAAGAAAATTATTTCCTAATAATATTTTGGATTTGCATGTTAATCTTAAGCCATCTGTCTACTGTTTGATAGTTCTCTTCAGTTTTCACTGACACCTGTTAGAGAATAGGAGCTCTTTGATAATTTCATTTTGACTTTTGGGTACTTTTAGAAGAAAGCTCTAACCTTTTTCTCGCTTGTAATCTATTTCGTTCTTGTCTCTTCACTAAAGTAGAGCATAATTATGCATTCCTTTAGTTGGTTGTAGAGTTGGTAAAGGTTCAATAGGGGTTGTTAAATGTTATTTTTCTTTTGAGTTGTGCAATTTCTTCAAACTTGGGTTCTTGTTGCATGTTGTTCTTGAATCAATCTAATTAATTTTGAGAAAAGATGGAAGGAAATGGAGAAAAGAGACTGGAAAATGCTCTGTCTCAAAAGGCTTTACAAATGTGCAGCTCTAATGCACGCAAAATATGGATTCTTGGTTTCATTTTTGGTATTGGTTTCACCTATGTCTTTGTGCTCATCTTCTCCCCTCTTTGGCAAAATCTTCCTCTCTATTTCTATTTGAATTCTCCCAGTGAAATTTTCAAGAAATCAAGCTTGCCTGATGCTGGTAAGGTTTCATCTTTGTTTAAATTAATTTATGAAATTTCATTTGTACAGTGTAAAACCATAATTTATTGAGAGTCTGTTTTCATTAGTAGTTAACTAGTTAGTACAATAAAGAAATATTCTTGCATTATGTTGATAAACCCTTCCATGCAGCTCATATATTAAATTAAATAGTGAGGAAAGTGTAACATAGCTGCTCATGTTGAGTAATTTCTGATTTTTATATATCAGTTGTACACCTCATATGTTCAATTGTTCACCTGAGAGACTTCAATTTCTGATTTTTATTTCTCTGTTTTTTTTTTACTTTATTATTTGGTTGAAGCCTTCAAGGTATATCTATTAATGGAATGTACAAAAAATCTCAGGCATTGTAGAGCACAGCGCAAACGGGAACACTATTACCATACAAGAAAAAGATGAATCCAGCATAGTGAGACTGTACAATACATGGAGCATGTTAATTGACAAAAAATCAAATCCTGAGGTGGATATTCTGGCCGCTGTACCAAGGGCTCCTTATTTGGAGGATTGCGAAAAGAACACACAGAGAAACAAGCTTCTCGATAACCGTGCCGAGAACGGGAGCTTACCTGACTGGACTATTTGGAAAGGTTACGTGGCGCGCGTATTGCATGAGAATGTGTCTTCAGAGGAGCAGATATCTGAGCAGAGAGACCTCGGACCAATTACTCCTTGGGTATACAATATATATGAATGATTTACTCTGAGACTCTCAGTAAAGAAAGTAACAAGGAAAATAATCATAAAATGAATTTAAATAAAAATTGTAAGCTAGACTTCTGATACAGAGTAGAGGGTTATGTACCACACTCATACCAAGCATAACGGGCTGGTTTTCTATTTTGATACCTGTTTGGTACCTGTTTTTAATATTTTTTTTTATTTTGGTACCAGCATGTACTGAAACAATGCCCAAATCTCAAATTGAAATGTCAGGTACATAAGCCTGAAAAAGACATTTTTTTACTCGATTAATTGTTTGTTTTGCATACAAATGTCAGATTGAAGGATCATACAAAGACAACTACCCTCTGACGAGGATGGTGCAAAGGGACATATGGTTGCATCAACACCCTCCAAATTGCAAAGACCGCAACATGCGATTTCTTGTGGCCGATTGGGAGAGGCTACCTGGTTTGGGCATTGGAGCCCAGTTGGCAGGGATGACAGGACTGCTAGCCATTGCAATAAAAGAGAGGCGTGTTCTCGTCACCAATTATTACAACCGTGCCGACCACTCCGGCTGTCTAGGTAACACCAAGAAAAACTAATTTTGAGTTCTCATGTGTATCAATCCAGGTCTAAATTGGGGATATGGTACCAGTGGTACACCTTTAGAAAGTCCCATAAGCCTTATTTTGTTTACTAGCAAAGTTAAGCAAATTGAAACGAACTTTTGGCACAGGTACTGCACGGTCTCACTGGTCATGCTACTTTTTGGCCGAGACCTCAGTTGACTGTCGCAATCATGCCATGGAGCTCATGAAAAAACAAGATGCTTTGATCAATGGGGTAGTCAAAGTCAAGGAGAACTACACCTCGAAGGAAATTTGGTCAGGCCGTACACCCCGGTACATAACTTAGTTGCTTTTGCTCTTTCATTGTTCATTTTGTGCGTGCATGAGTGAAGATCATGTGTTCTACTTCTATATTAATGTTTTGATTATAGGATTTGGGGTAGTCCATGGAGAAATTTGCAACCAACAACTCAAATTGATGGTAAATTGCTTACGAAACATCGTAAGATGGACAGGAGGTGGTGGCGTGCACAAGTAAAAAGCCTTTCTTTTAAGATCCCAAATTTTTTAAATTTGAATTTCCTTATCCTCTCTGCCTCTCTGGCCTTTCTATTTATGTATTGTTTACTTTTTTTATAGGCAGTGAGGTATTTAATGAGGTTTAAAACAAAATACATGTGTCGGCTGCTGAATGAGGCAAGGCATGCAGCTTTCGGCTTCGAAGCAGCAAAACTAGTTACTGAAGCTCTAAATGCACAGCCGCATAAGGTACTTTTGTTTCACTTTTAAGTAATTTTGACAGAAATAATTGGTACAAAATCATGGATTGCAACCTCAACACCAGAAATCCCGGTTTTATAAATTGGTTTCTCCAAATAAACAAAAAATTGCATGCCCAATTAATCTTCAGTTGTGAAGATGAAATCAAGCTAATCTCCAATTTAGTAAATTTATCATGAATGTTGCTGGCATTATTCGTTTGAACACTAATCAGTTCTGTAAAAGTTCAAAAAATGAGATCATTTGATTGATTTCAGGGAACCAACGGCATAATCAAATCGGAGATGGAGCAGCTTGTGTGGTCTGACTATAGACCATGGGTCCCGAGGCCTCTGCTGAGCGTGCACGTAAGGATGGGAGATAAAGCTGGCGAGATGAAGGTTTTCGGGTTTGAAAAATACATGGAATTAGCGATCCAAATCCGCGAGCATTTCCCGGACCTAAAGAACATATGGCTCTCTACTGAAATGCAGGTATGCTCTCATAATTGAAATTGAATTGACTAATCAAGAGAATTCTGTCAAAATTTAAATAGAAATTCTTCAATTTTTGTGTGCAGGAAGTAATTGATAAAACAAGCCTTTATCCTAACTGGAACTTCTACTACACAAACGTGACACGCCAAGTTGGCAACAGGTCAATGGCTTCTTATGAGGCAAGCCTCGGAAGACAGCTCAGCACAAATTATCCACTTGTCAACTTCCTACTGGCTTCCGAGGCTGATTTCTTCGTCGGAGCTTTGGGTTCGACTTGGTGCTACCTAATAGACGGTATGAGAAATACCGGCGGCAAGGTTATGGCTGGATATCTGTCGGTTAACAAGGATCGGTTTTGGTGAATACTTTGAAGTGCTGTGCTTTCTTGTAAATTCTTAAGCTAACTTGTAATGTAGAAATATTTTGGTGAGTTTGTACATAATAAATGTATATATATTGTTGAAATTACTTCATTTTTTTTTTAACAAATGAATCGTTTCTTCAAGCGTTACATGGAGGTGAGTTGCTGCTGCACTACTGCAATTGTCCTCCTTAATTTTCAACAGTAATCCAATTCAATGTGGTGCCGGTGAAGTGTCAACTTGAACATGTAGATAACTAATTGTGAAACCCAGATAACTTAAATCAACAAACCATCTAATATAGGTAATCAAAAGATTGTTTTCAAAAGATTCATATAGATTCATATGCTCCAAAATATTATTATAGATTCATATTGAGTAGTATTATTATAGATTCATATGCTCCAAAATATTCGGTACCAAGTTTATACCTCTGCGTTGACTCCATTCAGAAAACAATTGCTTTGTTCCGACACCACACTGATAAAACTTCAAAAAACAATAAAACAATAATTGTACTGATATCACGATTATTTTAACAAAATAAAGAGATTATTACATGATACCCATAGCTGCTAATTAAACCACTAATAAAACTTCAAAAAACAATTCAAGTTGTTCTTTTACAAAAACATCCAAAACATTTAGTAACAGAGCAAGTCATGAAAGCAAAGGAAGTCATAAAATGGTTCTACTGCAAAGCAAAAAATTACTAAAGAAAATCTGAGATAAAAAATTCAATCAACAACAGCTACCCGGAATTTAGGAATTCCTAATTTGGACCAAACAATAAATTTGTTGTCAGAAAGTAAGGTGAGGACATCTTTTCCTTGAACCATGGAAAGACAGAATTGATGAAGCTCGGTCAGAGAGGGGCTATCAGGCCAGTTGTAGTGGAAGGATAGTATAAGACGTGTTGTCTTTAGCTCAGCTAGACTCTCCACCAGTGTATTCACCAATTGCTTTGTTCCGACATTTATGCACTTTAACTCAACCTCAATTTCATCTAGGTTCTTGCACTGGAATAATGGGCTCTTGATCGAGTTGCTTCCTTGATCTGCTTCCAAGTCGCATTCATGCTGGCAGTTCAAGGAAAGAAAAAAGATAAAAACCACAAAATAAGAGAGAATTTCAATAAAATGCAACATAGTTGCTAGTTTGCTACACTTCATCAAACACTCTGCATGATCAGGAATCATGCCAAATCACTACTAAGTACTAACCATTAGCAAAGAATATGACCCGGATTACAAAATGACGGTCAAAAGAAGGATGACATGGCAACATGTCCTTGTTCGTAGATTGTCCTAAACCAAAATTTAATATAGTTCTTCAGCTGTAATCTTTGATTAAGTTAGAATCTTATTTTGCCAAGTTATCCGGACTTCAAAACCGATCTAATCCAGCCAGCAAAATATGGCAGGCCATTTATGGAACGAGAGCTGGGGCATCTTCAGATTTCTTGGGAAACTGTGAAGACCAAACCAACTATGACATCCATTATACTAATATGGTCTCATAGTATCTTGTGCAATGTTTAACCTAGTGCTAATATTTATCAGGTATCATTAAGTAGGCATTACAACAAGATTGTTGTTGCACAAGCCAAGAGAATATACCAAATAAGAAGTTTTGCAAACATGTTCATAACATCTCTGACGCTTAGTTGGATATTTATATGAATAGTTGGCCTTATATATACATTCTTAAAAGTCCATTCATGTTCAAAATATTTTCAATGTTGACACACAAGTTCACATCATTATTGAGAACTTCATTATATATATTCCACAGCAATTCAATAAGGGCATTTTTACAGAAATTAACCGCAAAAGTAACGTGTGACTTCGATATACACTTTCCAAGAAAATGTTGACACATTGCACCTTATAAATAAACAACACTTCTTTCTTACCAGAGAAAAAATTCTGTAAGAAAACTTGAGTACCTTTATATCATTGTCTCCGCATAAAGTAAGCTTCTTCAAATTAGGTGTGTGCTTTAAGATGTCACCAATCTCATTAGAATGACAAATCATACAAAAATAGCGAAGTGATAAAGTTGTCACGTTGAAGAGAGTAGGGCATCTAGACAATTCTATTTTAATCAAAGCCTGCATTTAAAAGAAATAGTCTTAGCTTTGCAAAATAAATATAAAAGGAGAATTTAGGGATTTTCTTGAGGAAGTAGTTTTATCAATCAAGCATGCTGTAAATATCAGATACCTTAGCAAGCATCAGGTGTTAAAGAAAACAATACCAGCAGTCAACAAAACTCGTAGCCAATCAATATCACATAATCTTGGGAATTTATCCCTAATACAAAACATTTACCTGAATTGTGCTCCATGATAGCTCGAGATTTTGGACATTGGCGACAGCATGGAGCAGGTTACACTTTTCCACATAAAAGCGGTACCAACCCCGTAGAGAAATAGTTGCATTCATTAGAGATGGCATTTTCTCAAAAGACGTTTTTTTAAAGAGTTTTGCCCATCCATCTAATACAAGTGATACAAGATTAGGAGCTCTAATGCACTCGACCCACTCATCCTCCCACGAGCTAATATTTAGATATTTCAGTTTAGGGAAGGAAATAACACGTATATTCATGAAGCAATTATCCAGGTAGAGATCTTCTAGTGCAGGGCAACCTAGAGCGAGCTTATTCAAAATATCACTATCATCTGATTCGACACAAAGTTGGAGTTTCTTTAGTCTAGGAAAATTGATTGCCCTAGACCCAATGCCTTTGTCTATGCTATCTATGGATAGATTTAAATCTTCAAGAGTTTCAGAATTGAACATGCATAGAGGCAACCTTTCATAGTCAATAAAATCTATCTCGATCACTTTAGCATTACGCTTGATGGCATAAAGAAACCATGTCCTGACTGACAAGTGGATAGCATTAGCATCTTCGTCACGACATATCAGACGAAATGTATGCAGATCTGAGGTATCACGCAGGAGTAGCAGGGTGTTAACAAAATTCGTGAATCGCTCGTTTATGTTCTCACCTGTCCTAAATTTTGACATGTCAAGGTGCAGACATTGCAAAGAAGCCCACAAGTTCTTCCAACTTTTTGACAGCACACATGTCTTCACAGCCTCTTGGGATTCCAAGAAAGACATTATGTGGTGAAGTAGAGAATCAGGTAGGTTGCTTATCCTGTCAATGCTGTCCATTTTGCTCGATTTGGTAGATTGGTCATATATCAATGCTGTGCTTATGCAAACATTGGTTATGATTTAATAAAAATATTCTTGCCTAAAATAGCAAACTTAAGCAATTCATATGCACGACACCTCGAAGGATTGTTGGACTTTGATTAGCAGTGAGACTTGAACACAATTAGGTACCTTGAAATTCCAAATCTCTGGATATTATTCAGTGTGATTTATTTCACTTTGTTGTTACATAGCTCATTTGAGAGATGGTTGTGCTTTATACGAGGAATCTTGTTTTTCCTTTTCCAAATAAAAAAAGTAAGTCATTGTTTTACTATAATACCCAAATTTTCTTTTTTAGTTTTGTCTGAACTCTTTTTTTCTGAACTTTAATTTATAGTGAGCAGTAATTAGTATCCAAGCCTTAATCATCAAAAGATAATCTACTTGTCACTGATAAGAATCACAAGAGAACCCATTTGCATCTTTGACACCTAAAAGTGTGATTAAAGAACCTCTACATCTCCACCTCTTCGTAACTATGGTTCATCTCAACCCCTCTAAACCTGACAACAAACTCAGAAACACTTAATAACATCCATAGAGACTAACCTCTGATAAGCGAAGAGAAAATGTGATTCGAGGATGTAATATCGCAATACGGAGAATCGTTACTCTCTGATCAGAATAAAACCAACAAAAATAGAATTCAATTCATCAGAGAAGAGATGAAAAATGTTAATTCAGAATTGAATTTTATTGATCAGAAACTATCATCTGTAAATGAGAACTCATTTATATAAGATTAAAATAATCCAAATTGTTGTTCTAATTTACCAAACTTGCCACTCATATGAGTAATTAGGGTTTGATTTACGTTCCGCTCAACAAAGCCAAAATCTAAAAAATATATGGTTAATAAACGAAAAATAAAGAGAGCAAAAACTTTATTACCTTGTCGGAGCAACCTCTCTATCTGGAACAATGAACTCTTTTCGCTCTCGTTCTCTCTCGTTCTCTTCTTCTGATCAGAGTATTAATGTATTTAGGGTTTAGGGTTTAGGGTTTCCAAATAAAAGACAAATAGTGTTATTGGTGAGAAATGGAGCAATTTTTTCTATTCTTCGGTGGAATAAAAAAATAAAAATAGTTTATTCATTTTTGACAATCTTTGTATTGAATTTCTAAAAATAAAAAATTCTAGCACAACATGTGAGATTGCCAACATTAGTAAAATTACACTTGAGAGTAGGTCCGATGGGCATCGGACCTACTTTGGTTCGATGGATTTAATCACCGTCGGTTTGCTTTAAGATTCGTGCAAGATGCTTTAAAATTTGTGCGTGTATGTTTCAATTTTCGTGCGCACAAATTTTAAATTAGATCGGACAGTCATCATGCTCATTGAACCTAAAAGTAGGTCCGATGAGCATCGGACCTACTCCGTTCTCGTAAAATTATGATGTCATTTCTGCAAGTTTTCTTGTCATGAGGTTAATTTGTTATAATGTCGTTCTAATAAATCAATTCTTGCTCATTTAGAACATAAAAATTAAAATGTTGAATTTAATATGTTCATGTTTTATTATCCGATTGTGACAAGAATTGTTAATATATTATTATCAATAAAAATTGAGTCTTAAATATATATGTAATAAACAGTTACAGATTTGTATTACAATTTGATTAGTTATTTTTAGTTTTTAGTTTTCTCAATTTTTAATGTGACAAATTTTAAGGTATTATATCAAAATTGTTTGAAGAGAAGTAGGTACACACATGCATGGAGTATTTGACTGGAATTTGTATCGCAAGTAATAATTCAAATTTTAAGTTATTTTATGAAGAATTCAGACTGTTTGTTTTAAATTGACAGGAATTTTCAAGTTATTCTGTAAATTTTAAAATAATTAAATTGACCCCAATTAATCAGACGATCTAAATTCTGAACTAGCTAATATATATAATACATAATCTATTTGACTGTTAATATCCAATATCTACTGTACAATAATTACAAAAAAAACAAAAATTAACTTGACAGGAGCTACCAATAATTACAAAAATTGAATAGATAGATGGAGAAGTTTGGAAGTTGCATGAGAAATTCAAGAGACTAATTTAAAAGCATGTCAGACTCATAACTTGGCAGAAGCTACTGTATAATAATATGATTTTTGCCCCTTTCTGGCAGAAATCATGCATCTGTCCCGGGAGATATTGATCCATAGTATAGACCGATATGTGTTGTGCATAATACCATATATAGCCTCACTTAATTTGTGTAATTTTAGAACTCTAAATTTTTTGACTAACTGATTTAAAAAGAATTGGGCACATTATTTTTTTTTGAAATTGAGCGTAATTGTTTGTTCAAGCAATTTACAAAATCTATCTAATGCTTAATATCCAAGGTTTAATGGCCCATCAGAATGAACATCTTGAACGTAATATATAGCATAGAAAATATCTATGTTTTCTCAGCTAATTAGTATTCGAATTGTCCTCTTCTAATCTGATGAAAACTGCTATGAGTAATATATCTTCTTCTAGGTCACAATTAATCCTCTGGTGACCTCACGTGGAATAAACCGAGCTGTGATGAAGACTCTGGTGGAAGCATACCGGCAGTCAAAATTGAGTGGACTGCATCCAGTATATGATGGGAGGAAGAGTCTATACATTGTAGGAGAACTTCCATTTAAATATGAAACTTTCAATGTCACTCTCATTGATGATGACCCACCTCAGTATTTGTCTGTATTAATTTTTTTTTTGTATTGTCACTAAGTACAATTTATTTTTATAACAATAATGCACTTTATTCATTTGAAACATATTTTTTTTACAGGATAAAGAGAAATTTTACAGTAGACTTGAATCATATTCCCAATGATCCGACAGGTGTACAACCTGAGAAAGTAATACAAATCCTTAACACAGCTCTTCGTGAACAACCATCCAACAGGTACTTATAATTTTACATCTATTATAACAATCTTCTAGAAACAGATATTTATTTAATTCTTTACATTTTATTTTGTTTTATGCAGAAAACCCATTTTTCCAGTGGGGCATTCATTCTTCTCAGATATGTATGAGAGCAATAAGGTGGGAAATGGTTCAGACATATGGCAAGGATTTTATCAGTCTTCGTCAGACTCAAATGGGTTTCTCGCTCAATCTTGATAAGTACCTATACCAACTTTCCCTTTCAGGTATTGGTGAGTGTTGTGTCCAAATTACATATACCACCTATCTCAACTTTCGGATAATTAAGAATATTTAACTCTTGAATTTACAGGTGTTGTTTCCACGGCTTTTATTGAACCATTGACAGTAATTGAGTACGTGTCAAAGTGTTTAGGAAAGACCTCCACAACATTATACTGACTGATGTTGATATCGAAAAAGTATTTGACTGCCCGCAGAATTTTAACTTAATTCAAAATAACCTTTATAGTGTCCTTACAAAAAGCTTTTATTTATCAGTTTTATTAATGCACCTACCATTCCTCGTCTCTTTCATCTTTCTCTATTTCAGATTAAAATAAATTTGAATGGTGTACAAGTTGTGGTTCAATATCGAGACAAAGTGCAAAGGAAGTATCGTATTTCTGATTTGACAACGAAAGCTACTGGAGAGTTAATGTAAGCACAACACGCGAACACTATTTTTGAGGAATTTAATTTATTAGCACCCTTATATTGTATCATTTTCATTGCTGCAAGTTCGAATATGGCGAAAGTGAACTAGAGAGAAAGAGTGTTGAAGATTACTATAGAAATGTGTACCACCGTGTGATTAAATACGACAATTTGCCATGTCTAGTATTCAGCAATAGCCGTAGAAAGGTGAATTATCTTCCCATGGAAGTATGTATTTTTATCTACTCACATTTAGAACCTGAAATCAAATAAATAAAAATTAAAAGCAATATAATAACAAAAATGTTCAAATTAAAAAAATAATAAATGTAAGGAATTAGTTGATTAACTAATTGAAAAGGAAGTATACCGGTTGAAGCAGATAATGCGAAAATGCTTTGAGCTAATAGGTTGATTTCCTCCAATATTTTACTTTCTAAAATTGTTAGAAAAAGATAAAATAGGATGTATTTCATGACTTCTATTTTTTAGTGCATAGGGATAATTTATGACTTATATTAAAGACGAAAAGGTCATATATTTTTTATGTTTCATTCATAATTTACTCGTGAAAAAATTGCATGTCATGATATTATTGAATATATTCACAATAAACTTATGACATTTGATAGTTGTTTCATGGATTTTTTATGTTCCCCTGTTATGAATATTTTTTATGTTTAGCAATTTGGTCAGTGTAGCTTGATGGTGAAAGTAGCGTGATAACGATAATTATTAATTATTTGTGAGAATTGAACTGAAATAAATATTTTGCTTCTTTTGAAGAATATTATTAGTCATTCAAATTAGTGTTTGGTATTACTTAATTAACTATGAGTCCGTGACCCATTTCAAATTCTCATATGTATAAATTATGTGACTAAACATATAACACAATGAAGTCATGCATGCAATTAATTTATTTTTACAATTGAAAAGAAAAAGATTTATGTTTGTTTTGTATATTTTGCACTTCAATTTTTCATGGCAGAGATGGACGCTAGTGGCATTACATCACCAGATTTAAAAAATGAACACAATATGAATCTCATTTTATCTCAAAAGTCACTAAATTTTGACCGCATGCAGATCCTCTGTACTACTTTGCAATCCTAGTCAAGGAAGGATAATTGATTAGTATCTTTTTTAGAATGAAGTATGAATTTTTTTCAGACGGATATATATGAATGTTCCAACAATTATATACAGTTTTATTGTATGATCCATGTGTGATAAAAGAAATATAATATTTTTCCACATCATCGATCTGTGTATTTCTATTATAATGTATCTCTATCAATTTTTTGGTAAGTCATTTCTCTCATTTCTAAAGCACATATATATTGTACATATATTTATCTAAGACATCTCTCATAAACAGGCGAGACTAGAACAAGAGATAAGGCAAGAAAGACGATATCTTCACTGAGAAGACGAAAAATAACGATGAAACTTCAAACGGCCAGCGCTTAAGTGTCCAATTTCAGCAAATTATCACTTTTCGGAAATCTTGCGAGAAGATGCATGGGTCGATGACAGCTATGCTGTTTTTCAAAATTTAGAATTGCAAAAAAACTAAGAAAAGAGCCTCAAAACATCAGTTGAAGTTTGCGATTAAGTTTTTCATTTCTAATTTTCGATCTAAGTGACTCAGTAAATTGGTCATACAATGAACTTGTAGAATATCAATTTTTACTATTTTTTTTTATGATTTATGAAAGATGGCACAAAATGGCATACAAATAAAAGAAAATTGTCAAAGTATAAATAAAACCTACGCAACCTTAAACATAATAAATAAACTATATAAATATAAAATAACAACCTTAAATTTATTCATACTATTGTTAGTGAGATCTTAAAACTCAATTACTTTTATTAATATAAAAAATTATTAATATATGTGAATGTAATTATAATTCATACTGTCACATGTTTCATAAACCATAAGAAACTTAAAAAAAAATTTATATTTATATTTTTATATGACTAGGACTAATTATTTGATGCCATGTTAGCATTTTGTAATTTCACAGCCCTCTATATCCAATTTCAAAAAAAAGAAAGAAAAACTGACTGGCTAAAATTTCGGCAGCGCATTTTTAAAAAATTTCAGAAACTTTTGACAATTCTGTTATTTTGTATTTAAAGTTGGATTTTGAAAAACAAAACGGGAAAATGTTTAGTCCTTTATAGAAAGATTTATGAGTGAGCCTATGGTGCTATGCATAGCACGGATGGCTAGTGTACTACGGCTCAATATGGTACTTTTTAAAATTCTAACGGTCGATCCAACCGTTCAATGTGATAATCATATGAATATGTACTTGCAAACTAAATTTTATATTTTTTCGAATTTTTTTACTATTTTTTTAGATAGGTAGAAAAATCAGTGTTTTCTGAAAATTCTGGACCATCAAAATTCTACCTATCCAAAAAAATAGTAAAAAAAATTCGAAAAAATATAAAATTTAGTTTGCAAGTATATATTCATATGGTTATCACATTGAACGGTTGGATCGACCGTTAGGATTTTAAAAAGTACCATATTGAGCCGTAGTACACTAGTCATCCTTGCTATGCATAGCACCATAGGCTCACTCAAGATTTATTACCCACCCGTCGTATATTGCAAGCGGGGTCTGATGGGTTCGTACGCCGTTCGATGCGCTTTAAGATCGCACGAGAAACAGAGGGTACTGATCTTAAAGATTTAATCTGATCGGATGGCAGAGGAGCCCTTTGTCAAAAGTGAGTTTAGGACTGAATTATCAGAGCCATTGCCCCCTGGCGCTTGTGCACATTAACAGGTAGCTTTCGTGCACGAGAGCAGCTTGGGTCCGATGGGTTTTTGGACCGTCCGATCTGCTTTAAGATTTGTGCACACGAATTTTAAAGCAAACGCGAAAGTTGATGACGCAAATTTTAAAGCAGATCGGACGGTCATAACCCATTGAACTCACTCTGAGTCCGATGGACATCGGACCCAAATTGACCTCCTCGTGCATATCTCTAAATCGCTTCAATAAAACAGATCGATCTATCTAGATACGAGATTTTACTTCCAGGTATATCTATCTATCTAGTCTTTAGAAATAGATTTTGCTATCAAAAGTAAGATCAAGATTTGCTATGTACAGTCATTAAATGACAGGATTTCACATTTTTTCCATCAATTTTCGCTAAAGAACTTTGTTTTTTTGTAATTTCGACGTGATTTTTTGGATACGGATAAGCTCAGTATTACATATTAAAAATCGATGATTTTGCTTTCTAAAATCGATCTATCCATCTAAATAAACTTGTTTTCAATTGATAATTTTGCTTCCATCTAGATAAACTTGTTTCTGTCTTATTTGTTGATAAGCTAATGTCGTCCTATCGAGGTAAGACATCCTATCGAAATAAGCTTGTTGGGGGCAGTGGTTCAAATATAGATAGGACTGCTTTAAGTCAGTAATAGCCCGCACCCAGGCCCTAACCAGCACAGGACCCGATATGCTCCAAGTACGTCAGCTAGGGTTCTTGGCACAAATCCCTCAGGCCACACCAGTGGTTACTGGTAGGGCTGCAGTCCAAGAGTCATTGGATGCAGGATTGCAGGATCAGATATCTGAGCTGGCAGTACAACCAGCAGCATAGAGCACCAAGGAATTTCAACTCCCTCACCGACCGGGCAAGGGGACCTATGGTGAGCTTATGGTTGTCAAAGCTAACCATTTTTTGGTCCAGTTTTCTGACAAGGAGCTGCACCACTATAACGTATGTTAATTATAATTTGGTATTTGTCCTCTTCTAATCTGATGAAAACTGCTATTAGTAATATATCTTCTTCTAGGTCACAATGAATCCTCCGGTGACATCACGTGGAATAAACTGAGCTGTGATGAAGACTCTGGTGGAAGCATACCGGCAGTCAAAATTGGGTGGACTACATCCAGTATATGATGGGAGGAAGAGTCTATACATTATAGAAGAACTTCCATTTAAATCTGAAACTTTTAATGTCACTCTCATTGATGATGACCCACCTCAGTATTTGTCTGTATTAATTTTTTTTTTGTATTGTCACTAAGTACAATTTCTTTTTATAACAATAATGCACTTTATTCATTGAAACAATTTTTTTTACAGGATAAAGAGAAGTTTTACAGTAGACTTGAATCATATTCCCAATGATCCGACAGGTGTATAACCTGAGAAAGTAATACAAATCTTTAACACAGCTCTCCGTGAACAACCATCCAACAGGTACTTATAATTTTACATCTATTATAACAATCTTCTAGAAACATATATTTATTTAATTCTTTACATTTTATTTTGTTTTATGCAGAAAAACCATTTCTCCAGTGGGGCATTCATTCTTCTCAGATATGTATGAGAGCAATAAGGTGGGAAATGGTTCAGTCATATGGCAAGGATTTTATCAGTCTTCGTCAGACTCAAATGGGTCTCTCGCTCAATCTTGATAAATACCTATACCAACTTTCCCTTTCAGGTATTGGTGAGTGTTGTGTCCAAATTACATATATCACCTATCTCAACTTTCGGATAATTAAGAATATTTAACTCTTGAATTTACAGGTGTTGTTTCCGTGGCTTTTATTGAACCATTGACAGTAATTGAGTACGTGTCAAAGTGTTTAGGAAAAGACCTCCACAACATTATACTGACTGATGTTGATATACTGAACCGTGAAAATGATTGGAGCTAACAAGTTGATTTCCTCCAATATTTTACTTTCTAAAGGCAAAAAGGTAATATATATTTTTTTAGTGCGCACTTGATTACTAAAATGCAAAAAGACCTCCTGAAATGTATTTCATGACTTTTATTTTTTTAGTGCGCACTTGCTTACTAAAATATTACATAGGGATAATTTATGACTTATATAAAGACGAAAAGGTCATATATTTTTTATGTTTCATTCATAATTTACTCGTGAAAAAATTGCATGTCATGATATTATTGAATATATTCACAATAAACTTATGACATTTGATAGTTGTTTCATGGATTTTTTATGTTCCCCTGTTATGAATATTTTTTATGTTCACAATTTGGTGAGTGTAGCTTGATGGTGAAAGTAGCGTGATAACGATAATTATTAATTATTTGTGAGAATTGAACTGAAATAAATATTTTGCTTCTTTTGAAGAATATTATTAGTCATTCAAATTAGTGTTTGGTATTACTTAATTAACTATGAGTCCGTGACCCATTTCAAATTCTCATATGTATAAATTATGTGACTATACGTATAACACAATGAAGTCATGCAATTAATTTATTTTTACAATTGAAAAGAAAAAGATTTATGTTTTTTTTGGTATACTTTGCACTTCCATTTTTCATGGCAGAGATGGACGCTAGTGGCATTACATCACCAGATTTAAAAAATGGACACAATATTAATCTGACTTTATCTCAAAAGTCACTAAAAATTTAACCGCATGCAGATTCTCTGTACTACTTTGCAATCCCCCAAAGCCAACCCCCAAAATTTGTTTACAAACAAACTTGAATTTATTACAAAACCAAATTTTATTTCGTAGATATATACAAAATGACAACTAACACTGAGGATAATTCAAATATATATAAAAATAGGTTAGCAGTAGAGTTTAGATATATTAACACTACTTTTTTTCTATATCATAATATGATATGATAATAATTATTTATTAAGATTAATTATTTTCACATCATTGAAAAACAATCTTAACTTGTAGTGTATATATATATATATAAAAAAAAAAGGTTTTACGTTATATATATATTTGATGACTTCGTTTCTTGTGATGCCTACTTGATTATTAGCATATTTTTTTTAGCTTAACGTAGATTGAAGACAGAATTAGAAAATTGAGGGTGAAAGGACTAAATAAGTTATAGTATAATTTTATTTTGCAAGGGGAGTTAAAAGATATATATAAATAGTTATAAAAATCATATAATATAATATCAGTATCACTTGGAGTTCCGTTCCTGATGTACATTCTTGAACATTACTGATGGTTGATTCTCCACTAGTGTGGAAATATCCAGCACTGCAACACTTGTTTGAAGGAATTAGTCCCAACAATTCGAGTGGAGGCAGTATCGCCATATCCATCCAACGAACAACAATGATTGCACGACCCTCTTCAAACCCAAAATGTGTAAATGGTTAAAATTGATATCATCCAATATTTTATTTTATTAGATACATAATTTGTTTTGCTAAATTGTAGGAAGCAATATATATTTACTTTTAATATAAAAATGTTAGTATATATTTCATATGTATTTTTTTGTGCATGCTTCACAGCTAGTATATTTTGAAGGGGTAGGTAGTATGCATGACTTATATAAAAAATGAAATCATCATACTTATTTGATGGCCCATTCACATTGGTTTACACACGAAAAATTTGTGTGCTTCTATATGAAAAAAATGTATTCACACAATTAATATAAACATATGCTACAAATTAAGTAGCTGCTTCATAAATTAAGTTTGGTTATTCTCTACTGCCTCCACTCGAATTGTATAAACTTGAAGGTTCAATTAGTAATTCATCACCATGGTGTTAATTGCATAAACTTTGCATTAATTATTTCCTCATAAGAAAAAGAAAATTTGGAAAAGAAAATTTTAGTATAGATTTGGTACATGTAATTATTATGCAAGAATTTCATAAATATTCACCAGTACTTTTCTATTTTCTCTTTGGTTAATTCAGGCTGTGATCGGAACACAACTAGTTGTAGAATTCAATTGATTTCAATTTTCAATTGAACTTTGTTGATCGAAATAAAAATCAAACAAAATTGAATTCATTTCAAAGTAATTATTGGAAAGTCTATATATATAGAGGAAGGATCAAGTTACAACAACCACTCTTTTCATTTTCAAAGTCCAATCGATTCAAACAGTTCAACATGATTATCTAAATAAACTGTGCTTGCAGATCAAATTTTACATTTTTTTGAATTTTTTACTATTTATTAAGATGGGTACAAAATTCAATGGTCTGAATATGATTATTTTTTGTAAAATACTTAATAAATAGTAAAAAAAATTCAAAAAAATGTAAAATTTGATCTGCAAGCACATTTTATTGTAGAGATCATGTTGAACGGTTTGGATTGACGATTTGGACTTTGAAAATGAAAAAATGGTTGTTGTAACTTTGTTGTAACTCAAATTTGTTGTAACTTGATCCCTCCTCATATATATATATATAATAGAAAGGAAATGATTTCATTTAAGTAAAAATGACATTTTTATACTTGTTATTATGTTTGTCAACAAATTCAGTAATTGTAGAAAAACCAATTTATTTGAAATGAATAATGAACATAGATAAACAAGCATGGTCAAACTTTTACCCACAAGAATGGAAGAGAAAAGAAATGTCTATTAACATTACAAGCTAAATTTTCAGAAGTTTAGTCCAAGTTTCATATCAACTCATTTATATTCAATTATATTGACATATAAATAAAATTAAGGTGGGTCCATATATAATTAACCCAGTACATATTTATTAACAATTTTAGGAAAAAAAGTATAACGGAACAATGCATCAGTCCACAAGTTTGAAAACATGCAGTTGCTAAACAAGTTTGCATAATTTGTACTTGAAAAGCTAGTGGAAAATGTACAAATAGTATCGTCCCATCAAGTTTGGTTGAAAAAGAAATGATACAATAGCTTTTAGGATCGGGCATTTTAAATAGCCGACCTTGAAAGAGGTATTAGGAACGGTCTTTTATAAAGAGCCGTCCCTAATTGTCCAAATCAAAACAGGATCGGTCATTTATAAACGACCGTTCTTGATGTGCACAGCATATCAGGATCGGCTCGGCTGAATCTTTGTAACCGATACTTATAACGTTATATCAATATCAGTTATTTATTTGTCTGATCCTAATACTTCAGTAGCCCTTCATCTTCTCCCAGTTAGTGAATTTTTTAATTTCACGCATCATTTTAGCCAAGTCACGCTCCTCATTTTCAAATTATCTCAACATTTTGGCCTCTCTCTCTCAAATTTTCAGTCTAGCACCATTGGCGCCGCTAGGGTTCCCTCTCTCTCTCTACCTCTCTCCTCCGCTCACCTCCATCTCGCGTAGCACCTCCATCCCGCGTCGCACAGCACCAGGCGCTGCTAGGGTGTTGATCTTGAGTTGAAGTTTGCGATGAAGTTTTTCATTTCTAATTTTCGATCTAAGTAACTCAGTAAATTGGTCATAAAATGAACTTGTAGAATATCAATTTTTATTATTTTTAATTTTTTTTTTCATAATTTAAGAAAGATGGCACAAAATAGCATAAAAATAAAAGAAAATTGTCAAAGTATAAGTAAAACCTACGCAACCTTAAACAAAATAACAATTAAACATAATAAATAAACTATATAAATATAAAATAACAACCTTAAATTTATTTATACTATTGTTAGTGAGATCTTAAAACTCAATTACTTTTATAAATATTAAAAATTATTAATATATGTGAATGTAATTATAATTCATATTGTCACATATTTCATAAACCATAAAAAACTGTAAAAAAAAAATTTTATTTTTATTTTTATATAAATTTTACTAGGACTAATTATTTGATGCTATGTTGGCATTATGTAATTTCATAGCTCTCTGTAGCCAATTTCAAAAAAAGAAAAGAAAAATAGACTGGCCAAAATTTCGGCGGCCTGGACATTTTTAAAAAAATTCAAAAACTTTTGACAATTCTGTTATTTTGTATTTAATATTGGATATTAAAAAAACAAAACGGAAAATTTTTAGTCCTTTATAGAAAGATTTATTACCAACCCGTCGTATATTGCAAGCGGGGTCTGATGGGTTTGTACACCGTTCGATGCGCTTTAAGATCGCACGAGAAACGAAGGGTACTGATCTTAAAGCTTTAATCTGATCGGACGGCAGAGGAGCCCTTTGTCAAAAGTGAGTTTACGACCGAATTATCAGAACCCCTGCCCCCTGGCGGTCGAGGTGAATTTGGGTCCGATGGGTTCCATGACCGTCCGATTTGCTTTAAGATTCGCGCCCGCAATTTTTGCGCCCGCTTTAAAATTCGTGCGCACGAATCTTAAAGCATATCGGACCCAACCTGCTCTCCTGGCGGTCGTGCACATTAACAGGTAGCTCTCGTGCACAACTCTAAATCGCTTCAATAAAACAGATCGATCTATCTAGATATGAGATTTTACTTCCAGGTATCTATCTATCTAGTCTTTAGAAATTGAGATTTTGCTATCAAAAGTAAGATCAAGATTTGCTATGTACAGTCATTAAATGACATGATTTAACATTTTTTCCATCTATTTTCGCTAAAGAACTTTGTTTTTTTGTAATTTCGATGTGATTTTTTGGATAAGGATAAGCTCAGTAATATTTTTACATATTAAAAATCGATGATTTTGCTTTCTAAAATCGATCTATCCATCTAAATAAACTTGTTTTCAATTGATAATTTTGCTTCCATCTAGATAAACTTGTTTCTATCTTATTTGTTGATCAGCTAATGTCGTCCAAACGAGGTAAGATGTCCTATCGAAATAAGCTTGTTGGGGGCAGTGGTTCAAATCTAGATATATAGGACTGCTTTAAGTCAGCAGCAGCCCGCACCCAGGTCCTATACCGGCACAGGACCCGATCTGCTCCAAGCACGTCAGCCACACCAGTGGTTACTAGTGACGCTGCAGTCCAAGAGTCATTGGATGCAGGATTGCAGGATCAGATGTCTGAGCTGGCAGTACAACCAGCAGCACAGAGCACCAAGGAATTTCAACTCCCTCACCGACCGGGCAAGGGGACCTGTGGTGAGCTTATGGTTGTCAAAGCTAACCATTTTTTGGTCCAGTTTTCTGACAAGAAGCTGCACCACTATAACGTATGTTAATTATAATTTGGTATTTGTCCTCTTCTTAATCTGATGAAAACCGCTATGAGTAATATATCTTCTTCCAGGTCACAATAAATCCTCCAGTGACATCACGTGGAATAAACCGAGCTGTGATGAAGACTCTGGTGGAAGCATACCGACAGTCAAAATTGGGTGGATTGCATCCAGTATATGATGGGAGGAAGAGTCTATACACTGTAGGAGAACTTCCATTTAAATCTGAAATTTCTAATGTCACTCTCATTGATGATAACCCACCTCAGTATTTGTCTATATTAATTTTTGTTTGTATTGTCACTAAATACAATTTCTTTTTATAACAATAATGCACTTTATTCATTTGAAACTATTTTTTTTACAGGATAAAGAGAGATTCTACAGTAGTCTTGAATCATATTTCCAGTGATCCGACAGTGTACAACCTGAATACAAATCCTTAACATAGCTCTTCATGAACAACCATCCAACAGGTACTTATAATTTTACATCTATTATAACAATCTTCTAGAAACATACATTTATTTAATTCTTTACATATTATTTTGTTTTATGCAGAAAAACAATTTTTCCAGTGGGGCGTTCATTCTTCTCAGATATGTATGAGAGCAATAAGGTGGGAAATGGTTCAGACATATGGCAAGGATTTTATCAGTCTTCGTCAGACTCAAATGGGTCTTATACCAACTTTCCCTTTCAGGTATTGGTGAGTGTTGTGTCCAAATTACATATACCACCTATCTCAACTTTCGGATAATTAAGAATATTTAACTCTTGAATTTACAGGTGTTGTTTCCACGGCTTATATTGAACCATTGACAGTAATTGAGTACGTGCCAAAGTGTTTAGGAAAATACCTCCACAACATTATACTGACTGATGTTGATATCCTGAAACATGTGAAAATGATTTGAGCTTTGATTTCCTCCAATATTTTACTTTCTAAACAATTTAGTTAAATTGTTAGAAAAAATTATTTAGGATGTATTTGATGACTTTCATTTTTTAGTGCGCAACTAGATTACTACAATATTACATAGAGATAATTTTTGACTTATATAAAGACGAAAAGGTCATATATACTTGATGTTTCATTCATAATTTACTCGTGAAAAAATTGCATGTCATGATATTATTGAATATATTCACAATAAACTTATGACATTTGATAGTTGTTTCATGGATTTTTTATGTTCCCATGTTATGTTATGAATATTTTTATGTTCCACAATTTGGTCAGTGTAGCTTGATGGTGAAAGTAGCGTGATAACGATAATTATTAATTATATGTGAGAATTGAACTGAAATAAGTATTTTGCTTCTTTTGAAGAATATTATTAGTCCCACTGGGTTAGTCATTCAAATTAGTGTTTGGTATATATTACTTCATTAACTATGAGTCCGCGACCCATTTCAAATTCTCATATGTATAAATTATGTGACTATACGTATAACACAATTAATGAAGTCATGCAATTAATTTAATTTTACAATTGAAAAGAAAAAAGATTTTATGTTTTTTTTGTATATTTTGCACTTCCATTTTTCATGGCAGAGATGGACGCTAGTGGCATTGCATCACCAGATTTAAAAAATGGACACAATATTAATCTGATTGTATCTCAAAAGTCACTAAAATTTGACCGCATGGAGATCCTCTGTACTATTTTGCAATCCCCCAAAACCAATCCCCAAAATTTGTTGACAAACAAACTTGAATTTATTACAAAATAAAATTTTATTTCGTAAATATATACAAAATGACAAATAACGCTGAGGATAATTCAAATATATATAAAAATAGATTAGCAGTAGAGTTTAGATATATTAACACTACTTTTTTTCTATATCATAATATGATCTGATAATAATTATTTATTAAGATTAATTATTTTCACATCATTGAAAAACAATCTTAACTTGTAGTGTATATATATATATATATATAAAAAAAAAAAAGGTTTTACGTTATATATATATTTGATGACTTCGTTTCTTGTGATGCCTACTTGATTATTAGCATATTTTTTTTAGCTTAACGTAGATTGAAGACAGAATTAGAAAATTGAGGGTGAAAGGACTAAATAAGTTATAGTATAATTTTATTTTACAAGAGGAGTTAAAAAAACGTAGATATAAATATTTACAAAAATCATAGAATATAATATCAGTATCGCCCGGAGGTCCGTTCCTAATGTACATTCTTGACCATTTCTGATGCCTTATTCTCCAATGGTGTGGAAATATCCAGCACTGCAACACCAGTTAGAAGGAATTAGTCCCAACAATTCGAGTGGTGGCAGTTTATCGCCATATCTGCCCAACGAACAGCAATGATTGCACGACCATCTTCAAACCCAAAATGTGTAAATGGTTAAAATTGATATCATCCAATATTTTATTAGATACATTGTTTTGCTAAATTGTAGGAAACAATATATATTTACTTTTAATATAAAAAATGTTAATATATATTTCATATGTATTTTTTTGTGCATGCTTCATAGCTAGTATATTTTGAAGGGGTAGGTAGTATGGCTTATATAAAAAATGAAATCATGCATCATACTTATTTGATGGTCCATTCGCATTGGTTTACTCACGAAAAATTTGTGTGCTTCTATATGAAAAAAATGTATTCTCACAATTAATATAAACATATGCTACAAATTAAGTAGCTGGTTCATAAATTAAGTTTGGTTATTCTCTACTGCCTCCACTCGAATTGTATAAACTTGAAGGTTTAATTAGTAATTCATCACCATGGTGTTAATTGCATAAACTTGGCATTAATTATTTCCTCATAAGAAAAAGAAAATTTCTCATACAAATTTTAGTATAGATTTGGTACATGTAATTTGGTAGTGGAATCAGAACATTAATTGGTGAAATATTATAATTTAATTATATGGATATCCTCCATGTGAAAAACCAATTTATTTGAAATGAATAATGAACATAGAAAACAAGCATATATGGTCAAACTTTTACCCACAAGAATGGAAGAGAAAAGAAATGTCTATTAACATTAAAAGCTAAATTTTCAGAAGTTTAGTAGTCCAAGTTTCATATCAACTCAATTATATTGACATATAAATAAAATTAAGGTGGGTCCATATATAATTAACCCAGTACATATTTATTAACAATTTTAGGAAAAATATATAACGGCACAATGCATCGGTCCACAAGTTTGAAAACATGCAGTTGCTAAACAAGTTTGCATAATTTGTAATTGAAACACTATTGGAGAATGTACAAATAGTATTGCCCTATCAGGATCAGTTATGAAAAAAGAATGATACTGATAGCTTTTATGATCGAACATTTTAAATAGCCGACCTTGAAAGAGGTATTAGGAACGGTCTTTTATAAAGAGCCGTCCCTAATTGTCCAGATCAAATAAGGATCGGTCGTTTATAAACGACCGTTCTTGATGTGCACAGCATATCAGGATTGGCTCGGCTAAATCTTTGTAACCTATACTTATAACGTTATATCAAGATCGGTTATTTATTTGTCCAATCCTACTACCTCAGCAGTCCTTCATCTTCTCCCAGTTAGCGAATTTTTTAATTTCGCACATCATTTTAGCCTAAGTCCCACTCCTCATTTTCAAATTATCTCAACATTTTGGCCTCTCTCTCAAATTTTCAGTCCAGCACCATTGGCGCCGCTAGGGTTCCCTCTCTCTCTCTCTCTACCTCTCTCCTCCGCTCACCTCCATCTCGCGTCACACGGCACCAAGCGTAGCACCTCCATCTTGCGTCGCACAGCACCAAGCACTGCTAGGGTGTTGATCTTGAGTTGAAGTTTGCAATTAAGTTTTTCATTTCTAATTTTCGATCTAAGTGACTCAGTAAATTGGTCATATAATGAACTTGTAGAATATCAATTTTTACTATTTTTGAATTTTTTTTTTTATAATTTATGAAAGATGGCACAAAATAGCATAAAAATAAAAGAAAATTGTCAAAGTATAAATAAAACCTACGCAACCTTAAACAAAATAACAATTAAACATAATAAATAAACTATGTAAATATAAAATAACAACCTTAAATTTATTTATACTATTGTTAGTGATCTTAAAACTCAATTACTTTTATAAATATTAAAAATTATTAATATATGTGAATGCAATTATAATTCATACTGTCACATGTTTCATAAACCATAAAAGAACTGTAAAAAAAAAATTATATTTATATTTTTATATAAATTTTTTTTACTAGGACTAATTATTTGATGCTATGTTGGCATTATGTAATTTCACAGCCCTCTATAGCCAATTTCAAAAAAAGAAAAAAAAAAAAGACTGGCTAAAATTTCGGCGGCCTAGACATTTTTTAAAAAATTCAAAAACTTTTGACAATTCTGTTATTTTGTATTTAATATTGGATATTAACAAACAAAATGGGAAAATGTTTAGTCCTATAGAAAGATTTATTACCAAACCCGTCGTATATTGTAAGCGGGGTCTAATGGGTTTGTACGCCGTTCAATGCGCTTTAAGATCGCACGAGAAACAGAGGGTACTGATCTATCTAGTTACGAGATTTTACTTGCAGGTATCTATCTAGTCTTTAGAAATCGAGATTTTGCTATCAAAAGTAAGATCAAGATTAGCTATGTACAGTCATTAAATGACAGGATTTTACATTTTTTCCATCGATTTTCGCTAAAGAACTTTGTTTTTTGTAATTTCGACGTGATTTTTTGGATAAGGATAAGCTCAGTAATATTTTTACATATTAAAAATTGATGGTTTTGCTTTCTAAAATCGATCTATCCATCTAAATAAACATGTTTTAAAAAATTGATAATTTCGCTTCCATCTAGATAAACTTGTTTCTGTCTTATTTGTTGATAAGCTAATGTCGTCCTATCGAGGTAAGACATCCTATCGAAATAAGCTTGTTGGGGGCAGTGGTTCAAATATAGATAGGACTGCTTTAAGTCAGCAGCAGCCCGCACCCAGGCCCTATACCGGCACAGGACCCGATCTGCTCCAAGCACGTCAGCCAGGGCTCTTGGCACAAATCCCTCAGGCCACACCAGTGGTTACTGGTAGGGCTGCAGTCCAAGAGTCATTGGATGCAGGATTGCAGGATCAGATATCTGAGCTGGCAGTACAACCAGCAGCATAGAGCACCAAGGAATTTCAACTCCCTCACCAACCGGGCAAGGGGACTTGTGATGAGCTTATGGTTGACAAAGCTAAACATTTTTTGGTCCAGTTTTCTGACAAGAAGCTGCACCACTATAACGTATGTTAATTATAATTTGGTATTTGTCCTCTTCTAATCTGATGAAAACTGCTATTAGTAATATATCTTCTTCTAGGTCACAATGAATCCTCCGGTGACATCACGTGGAATAAACTGAGCTGTGATGAAGACTCTGGTGGAAGCATACCGGCAGTCAAAATTGGGTGGACTACATCCAGTATATGATGGGAGGAAGAGTTTATACATTGTAGGAGAACTTCCATTTAAATCTGAAAGTTTTAATGTCACTCTCATTGATGATGACCCACCTCAGTATTGAATCCATATCCTCGACGGTACCGTAAAAGATTCCCTTTTACAATTAGCTATTTATGGTTTGAGATTAACTCTCAGCAAGTTTGGGATTCGGGTTGACTGAGGGGGCAGTATTATTGGGCTTTGAGATTCATGCCAAGTTAAAAAGAACGGTCCAGATCAAGTAATTGTAAAAGATTCTCTATTACGGTACCGTCGGTAATATGAATTCCCTCAGTATTTGTCTATATTAATTTTTTTTTTGTATTGTCACTAAGTACAATTTCTTTTTATAACAATAATGCACTTTATTCATTTGAAACAATTTTTTTTACAGGATAAAGAGAAATTTTACAGTAGACTTGAATCATATTCCCAATGATCCGACAGGTGTACAATATGAGAAAGTAATACAAATCCTTAACATAGCTCTTCGTGAACAACCATCCAACAGGTACTTATAATTTTACATCTATTATAACAATCTTCTAGAAATATACATTTATTTAATTCTTTACATTTTATTTTGTTTTATGCAAAAAAATCATTTTTCCAGTGGGGCGTTCATTCTTCTCAGAGAGCAATTAGGTGGGAAATGGTTTAGACATATGGCAAGGATTTTATCAGAGTCTTCGTCAAACTCAAATGGGTCACTCGCTCAATCTTGGTAAGTACCTATACTAACTTTCCCTTTCAGGTATTGGTGAGTGTTGTGTCCAAATTACATATAACACCTATCTCAACTTTCGGATAATGAAGAATATTTAACTCTTGAATTTATAGGTGTTGTTTCCACAGCTTTTATTGAACCATTGACAGTAATTGAGTACGTGTCAAAGTGTTTAGAAAAAGACCTCTACAATATTATACTGACTGATGTTGATAACAAGTTGATTTCCTCCAATATTTTACTTTCTAAAGTAAAAAAGATAATATATATTTTTTTAGTGCGCACTTGATTACTAAAATGCAAAAAGACCTCCAGAAAAGTATTTGATGACTTTTATTTTTTTAGTGCGCACTTGATTACTAAAATATTACATAGGGATAATTTATGACTTATATTAAAGGCAAAAAAGTCATATATATTTGATGTTTCATTCATAATTTACTCGTGAAAAAATTGCATGTCATGATATTATTGAATATATTCACAATAAACTTATGACATTTGATCGTTGTTTCATGGATTCTTTATGTTCCCCTGTTATGAAAATTTTTTATGTTCCACAATTTGGTCGGTGTAGCTTGATGGTGAAAGTAGCGTGATAACGATAATTATTAATTATATGTGAGAATTGAACTGAAATAAATCTTTTGCTTCTTTTAAAGAATATTATTAGTCCGACTGGGTTAGTCATTAAAATTAGTGTTTGGTATTACTTAATTAACTATGAGTCCGTGACCCATTTCAAATTCTCATATGTATAAATTATGTGACTATACGTATAACACAATGAAGTCATGCAATTAATTTATTTTTACAAGTGAAAAGAAAAAGATTTATGTTTGGTTTTTGTATACTTTGCACTTCCATTTTTCATGCTGCAGATTCTCTGTACTGTTTGACCCTAAAAAGTCGGGATATAGAAATAAAAATAAAAATAAAAAATAAAGAATGATAATATGAATGAAATGGAGGATGCCATTTAAGGAATGAATGGAGAGGATTGAGTCACTCATTTAATCATGGAACTTGGAAAATATGCTCACGGCTTCAAGTGAAATAAATTAAGAATGGGCCGACTAAATTGATTGATTTAAATAATGGTTTAAGATTAAAAAGGTAATGGGTTCGGTTAAATCAAAAGAGTTGGGCCTCATCAAAAATCAAGGAGCATATTGGGCCTAAGGCAAATATTTGGGTTGGCCGAATGAAGAAGCAGATAAATATATAACGGTGGCCACCTCATTTCGCACCCCTGGATACCTGAACCCGGTCTATGAAAGGCCTTTAGTCAATTTTTGCATGGCTCACCAAACAACAGGTCCACATGATCCGAAAGGATCTTCCTCTCCCAACGGCTCAGCGAAGGAAACAGCCAAGGGAAGGACAATAGCTGGCGCTGCCTCTGCGTCCTTTGTCTCCCAGCTCTCTTCAAACACAACCGTTGGATTCTTTCAACGAAGGAGATTATGCCAACGCACTGATCCGCGCCATGGATGCTGCCAGCTCATAAATCTGGCTCGCACGCCAACCGTTCGATGAAATGAACGGTCAGGATTGAGCTACAACCCGAAACCCTAGTGTTGCCCTGGTGCCATGCCTATATAAGGAGCCCCAGAAGATGAAGAAACACAAGATTCAAGCAGCCAGAAAGGCTGAATGCTAAAAACACACCTCTACACAAACACATAGCACATAGCTAGCATAAGCTCTCTTTGAGGCTTCTTCCAAAATCTCCCCTCTGCCGAAACCAAGAAAAAAATAGAATAGGCAAAACATCAAATCTCTTGCAATGTAGATGCCTCGATAGGCTTCGTTTTCATGTACAACTATTATGGATCAATAAAAAAGTATGCTCCCTTGGAGCTTCTTTTACTCGAAATTCGTTTACTGTTGCTTGCTTTTTCGTTCTTTGATGCTTGTTCCTCTTGCTTGATGTCTCTCTTTGATCTTAGTTCTTTTCCTTTCTCTGTTATAACAAGGAAGGTTAATGCCTCGGCTCTGATATGTGAGTCAAAGGCATGAAACCGTTTAAATAAAATAGAGTCTTTCCTTTTCTGTTTTAATAAAAACATTAGATACTAAATAAAAGAATAGTAACATTTTATCATTTCTTTTTTTGGAGCTTATGAAACAAAAACGATAAAATATAAAGTTCTGGTCTTTTGATGCTTCTTTCCTTTTCTTTTATCAACCCTTTCTAATTCTTTTAAAGTAATTAAATAGTAAAAATATGAGAGTTGAGCTAGCTAGCTTCCTCTTATATTGGAGCTACTTGATTATTTTAGCAAAGAATTAAAAAGGAATTAAAAGTGACAAAAAAAATAAAATAACACACAAAGGGATTGAAAAGGTCAAGCTAGCTAGCTTCCTCTCAATCTCTATTAAATGATCCAAGGGCCCATGATTCAAGTATAAAGATTTGACCTTTCATGTATGCAAGTGTACTAAAATGCACTTTGCAAGAGGTTAAATTGATATACATATGAATATGGTGAAAGATAGAGGATGTAGATGCAAATAGACAGCATATGAGTGCACTATGTCATTTGTATTCTCTTCCCATGACATCTTGATGATTTGCCCTATAATCAAATGAAAAGAGCACATAACATGCAAATTTTGATAAAACTAGGGACCTCCCTGTAAAATTCCAGGTTCTGACATTTTTTGATGATTTATAAACATTGGAAGATGATTTTTGGAGCTTTGATCTTCTCCTTTTCTCTTTACTGGTACAAGGCAGCAGCTACTGGACCAAAGAAAATTGTTTTGACCCTGACCAGTCAGTGAGATGGGTGTTAACACTTCTGTACCAGCCTATGGTATCATACCAAGTTCAAGTCCAGCAGCCAAACATGGTTTAAAGGCTGCTGGTACAGTGGTATACCCCAACAGACCAGAAATGACCCCTGTTCACAAACCGAACTGCACAAGTCACTATAAATTTCAAAATGAAAAACAAATCATATAGTCAGATGAAGGACTCCAAAATACATAAAATTGACATAAATTTCATATTGATTGGATTTTATTTCGATTTTATATGAATTTTTGAAGTTCAGGTTTCAAAATGGCAAAAAACAGCATCCAATGACAAAGGACCTCTGCTGGTAAATTAA
Source organism: Carex littledalei (assembly GCA_011114355.1). Taxonomy (NCBI): domain Eukaryota; kingdom Viridiplantae; phylum Streptophyta; class Magnoliopsida; order Poales; family Cyperaceae; genus Carex; species Carex littledalei. The sequence goes on along the minus strand of CM022080.1, from coordinate 14,712,151 downwards.
ATGATAAAAATTGATTCAAGGACCAAACTGAAAAATGGACATTACAGTCATGTACAAAACTTCAAAACACACAAAATCGACATAAATTTCATATTTTTCTGATTTCATTTGAATTAATTATGAATTTTTAAAGATCATCAATTAAAACAGAAAAGTCAGCAATTAAAATGAGAAAATTACTTTTAATGCCCCTGCCTCAAATAAAACATTAAAAATAGAAGTAAAATTCCAAAAATCATAAAAACGGTGTTAGTTGAGATTTACACAATATCTTATGATAATATAACAAAATAACACATATTCATTTACAAAAATCTGTAAAAAGATGCATGTCAAAATTTTATTCATAAATACTTCATGTTATTAATCAGATCAATACTCTAAAATTAAATTGAGCTCTTTGAACCCTTGATACACTTCCAGACACTCAAATCAGGCTCCTTGACTCCCCATCATGCTCCTAGGCTCAGGTATCACCTGCTGGTACCAATTCGGTACTGTACCGAGAAACTCAAACCTTGATCATAACCTAACTCTTGATGAATCCGAAATTAACACTTCCATTTAGGGCTGCTACATGAACAGGACGGCCCGTGGACAAACGGGCTGAGCACTCAATATTTGAATGTTGAACGAGCTGTGGTCTGAACAAGGCTCAATGTTCGGTCCAGGTTCAACTTAAATTTTTCAGGCGAACCGGATTTGGTTGAATACCGAACAGCCCGTTGAGCTGTCCATTGAGTTGTTCATGGACAAGCCCGTTTGAGCAGCCATCGATCTCATTTTCCTTTGCTCGCCAAATCCGTTGGTTCGCCACTTCGCTCGCTCGCTCGCTCGCGCCGGCCGCCTCTCCTCCGTCCGACGCCTCTTCTTGCCTCGCCGCCTCTACTCCAGTCAGTCCTCCTTGCCTCGTCCTTCTTATCGATCTTCCACCTGACTGACCTCACCGCCATCCTCCTCTCTCCCTCCTTGGTCTTCCTTCCCCCGTCCAGTAAGTTACTCTCCACTTTATAGCTACACAGGCCCCATTTATTTGAGCAATTGCAAATGTTTTTTTAGTGATTTCAATTTCTACTCTTAATGGAATCTATTTGTTGCAAAAATTTATATTTGGGTTTTTAATTGGAATTCTGAATGCACATCTGCAATTTGGGTATTTAATTTGGCAAGGACTTTTCACCTGATATGGCACCGACATTGATCTTGAAGATTTGCAAAGTAAAAAATTAAAGATTTTCTCCATTGTCTTGCATAATTACCTTGCTGTTACCAAAGTTTGCCAATTTGGTTGTTAAATTAAAACCATGCTGTTATCAATGCCAATTTGGCAGCGATTGAGAGTAATTTCTATACTATAGCTCACTGGGACAGTATTGCTCCAAGTCTCCCATAATCAAATAATTTAATATGACTTCACCAATTTCGTTATGCTAGGAGAGATTTGAATTCGATATTATAAGATTAGATGGATGAACCTATATATAATTCCTAGGAGAGATTTGAACTCGATATTCTGACACTAGGCAATTGCCCTTGTATGACTGTGAGCTGATTTGAACTTGATATTCTGACCCTGGGCAATTTTCTAATTTGTTATGGATTTCTTTCAGTAGTAAACTTATTTTAGACTCTTGTTTGGGTCATGGGAAATCCAGCTTGGTAATTCTGTGTATTTTACTGGTAACATCTGGTATGACTGGGTACTATGATCTTGATAATGAACCCCTTGAATCTTGATAATTACCTTGCCAAAGATTTTCTCCATTGTCTTAATATTAATTTTCAATCCCTTTTGTGGTCTTAACTTTTTCTATGGCAAGACTTCTTCACCTCTATTTTATTGCAACTATTTTTAATGTTATAGGTAATGTCACTTTCCGAGAGCCAATATCCCGATGCTAGTGTTCAGTCCGAGAGTGGACCGGTCGTAGTAAGGCGAACTAATTCACGGTTGAAAGATGGCAAGAGACTTTTTGGCAGTTCAAGTCTCAACCGTTGCATCGGAGTCGGCGTTCAGTGCAGCGGGTCGATTGACGGATCACTCGCGCAACTCGATGAATGCCGAAACCATTCAGGCTCTTATTTGTTCAAGAGATTGGTTTTATTCCGTTGACGGTGGCTTTGACTTGGACCAATTCCGTCCATTCATGCGGGCACCTTAAAGGTAAAATGCTAGCTTCAGTGTTAAACTAATTTATAATAAAATCTAAAATCTAATGAATCCTTGAATCTTATTTGATCTAGTGTTTTTAATTGGAATTCTGAAGAAGGTCAAGAAGAGCAACGGTCAAATCCTGGTCCTCAACGAGGTTAGTATTATTTATGTTGATATTTCTAAACTGTCATTTCCTGAATTTTTAATTGTTAAGAAACCAAAGTACTGGTATTGAAATTTTTAATTGTATAATGAGTGGTACCGGGTCAGGTACTTGAATATCTCATAGCATGCTTAAACAAACCTAATATCTTAGCAGATATTAGTGAAAGATTATGTAATGCTTAAACAAACCTAATAGATTCAGTGCTTAAACAGACCAAATATCTTAGCATGCTTGTTATTTTAACACAGGATGCGAAAGGGCTTTTTTTTCATCAAGAGGTAGATGAGGAGCAAGGGTCATCTCTGGATGTAGAAGAGATTAAATTTATTGGTCGAACCTTATAATTTAGGTTTAATTTTGTTTTTGTGAAGTGTGGAATGTTAAAAATTGATATATTATGGTGAGAAGCTTTTGTTTATTCGTATAATTAGGTGGTACATGCTTTTGTATAATTAGGTGTGAAAACCTAATTAAAATTGATCAATTAACTAAACATGATTTTCTTCAAAGTCGTAAAGGTTTGTATAGCACTCCGCAGCAGCCCGATTGATTGTCCATAGGGCTGCCCAGTTCGTTGAAGCGGGCCTGTTCTGAACAGGGCTCAGTTATGAACCGAACTCTGTTATGAACAATATAGAACGGGCCGATCATGAACAAGAACTCTTTTATTCGGGCTGATCATGAACAGGGCCTTGTTCATTTTAATTCTGAACCGGACCTGGTATGAACAGGGGGCCCGCTCATTAGCACCCCTACTTCCATTGGCTCCTGAACAAGGAAACAATAGTAAATGGGTGAATAATTAAAGGAAAATCGCAATCAAATGAAAGAAAAATGATAAAGGGGTTTATGCCGAGATCAAAACTCCGACCTCCGTCCTGACAGCCCTTTCCGGCGACCACCAACTGCCGACAACAGATGAAACACGATCTTGACACTCAGGCGATGCCAATTGTGCCCTTCCCTAGCCTTGCCGTGACCGGAAGACCACCGGTGCTCAGAACCCTGAAATCGGAGATAAAAAAAACCAGTTCATCAATCGCGCGCGAGATTTAAAGCAACATGAGCCCTTAGATCGTAGCGCCAAAATCAAATGTTTAAACGAAAATCCCAATCTCAAAGCAACATGTTCATCTAAAGGTTGAGGCCTACATCCGATAGTCCACAATTCGCTGTCACCTGGGGCCCGCAAGTTATACCAAATAAAAATCCTTTGACCAGATCTTGAAGCTTTATACTAATCTTGATCCTTGCAGCACCAATCTCAAAACTCAAATAATCAATTAAAATCATAGAAATCGAAAGTCTTTTACAAATGAGTCCCTCTGACAAGTTTTAATTACATTATAGCCTTTACGAAATTATAACAAAGTCCCTGACTCTTTAAAATCCTTTTAAAATGGTCCCCAAAAGCCCAATTTACACTTTAAACCCTGTCTAAAGCCCAGATTATAAACTCACATCCTTTCAGCTTTATATATAGACCCTCAACAGAAAATAAATATTTACAAGTAGGTCCTTCTCAGTCCTTTTCAATCATAACTTTTTCATCTTAAATCCAAATCGACTCAAACCACCTCCAGATGAACCCAAATCAAATTCTTCATGATTTTAAGTTAAAATCAAACACAATCAAATATCAGCCAATTTGAAAATGACCAAAACATCCTTTCCTTCAAAATTAAATGATTTCATTCCTCAATGGCATGTAAATAATTAACAAAAATGTAAATAAAAATATTATAAGTCAAATATAAACAAATAATGTACATACATCTCTCCAATATTCAAATTCCTATTTCAAAGTATAATACACATTATTTTAATATAAAATTATACACATATATGTCCAAACCAAGAAAACCAAATCAAAACCAGAGAAAACACATGAGTCCTCTTTTTAGCCCCTTTATTCAATTCACAACAAATAGGCACAAATCCCGGAATGGACGAGGTGTTCAGTATGGCTTGGAAGGGTCATCTGATGTAATTAACAGCGGGGGCTTGCGCCCGCTGGGAGTTAAACGTCCCCACAATCAATAAACTCTCTCGATAGACTGATTATGAACAGTAGGTCTGTCGAGGGTGAACCGAAGGAATAGCAGAAAGAAATTGGATGTTTCAAGTTCGATGTTCTCCTCCATGTCTTGAAAAACCGAGAGCGTCGAACCCTGAGACATTTAACACATGCACACACCTTCCACCGCTGTGCAACTTTCTGCGCCCTACAGTACTACTTTGCAATTCTCCAAAGCCAACCCCAAAAATTTGTTTATAAACAAACTTGAATTTATTACAAAACAAAGTTTTATTTCGTAAATATATACAAAATGACAAATAACACTAACAAATTCAAATATATATAAAAATGGGTTAGCATTAGAGTTTCTATATATTAACACTACTTTTTTTCCATATCATAATATGATATGATAATAATTATTTATTAAGATTAATTATTTTCACATCATTGAAAAATAATCTTAACTTGTAGTGTATATATATTTAAAAAAAGGTTTTACGTTATATATATATATATATATATATATATATTTGATGAGTTCGTTTCTTGTAATGCCTACTTGATTATTAGCATATTTTTTTAGCTCAAGGTAGATTGAAGAAAGAACTAGAAAATTGAGGGTAGAAACAATAAATAAGTTGTAGTATAATATTATTTTACAAAGAGAGTTAAAAGGTATATATAACTATTTATAAAAATCATAGAATATAATATTAGTATGGCCCGGAAGTCCGTTCATGATGTGCACTCTTGACCATCACTGATATCTGATTCTCCACTAGTGTGGGAATATCCAGCACTGCAACACCAGTTAGAAGCAATTAGTCCCAACAATTCGAGTGGAGGTGGTTCATCGTGATATCCTCCCAACGAATTGCAGTTACTGAATCGAACGGACATCTTCATGCCGAAAATGTGTAAATGATTAACATTGTTTTCCTCCAATATTTTATTTTGTAACTTTGTTTTGCTAAATTGTCGGAAATAATATTTACTTTTAATATGAAAAAAATGTTAGTATATATTTCATATGTATTGTTTTGTGCATGCTTCACAGCTAGTATGGCTTATATTAAAGATGAAACATCATACTTATTTGATGGTCTATTCACATTAGTTTACTCACGAAAAATTTGTGTACTTTGATATTAATAAATACATTCACACAATTAATATAAACATCTGTTAGAAAGTAGCTAGCTGCTTCATAAATTAAGTTTGGTTATTCTCTACTGCCTCCACTCGAATTGTATAAACTTGAAGGTTCAATTAGTAATTCATCACCATGGTGTTAATTGCATAAACTTGGCATTAATTATTTCCTCATAAGAAAAAGAAAATTTGTCATAAAAATTTTAGTAAGATTTGGTACATGTAATTATTATGCAAGAATTTCATAAATATTCACCATTACTTTTCTATTTTCTCTTTGGCTAATTCAGGCTGTGATCGGAACACAACTAGTTGTAGAGTTCAATTGATTTTAATTTTCAATTGAACTTTGTTGATCGAAATAAAAATAAAACAAAATTGAATTCATTTCAAAATAATTATTGGAAAGTCTATCTATATAATAGAAAGGAAATGATTTCATTTAAGTAAAAATGACATTTTTATACTTGTTATTATGTTTGTCCACAAATTCACTAATTGTATCTTCCTCACTGATTCCGCATAGCTCTCCAAAATCCTATTTCGCGTCAAAATTCAAACAATATCAATTCTATTACGCTGATTGGTATTTATAGATGAAAAAAAGACGGATTCATATCAGCTGAAATCCGAGATCCATGAACAGTAACCCTGAAATTCGAAATCCAACCGTTCAACTTTTTCTATGCACACATCTCGAAACAGCTAGTTTTTCTGTGTACGCATCTCGAAACAATTCAATAGTTGGATTCGGAATTTCAGAAATTTCAGGGTTACTGTTGATGATCTCGGATTGATGTCTGTTGATTCTTAAATTTATCGATGCTAGATTACTTTTTATATGGGCTGTTTGTTGACTGCTAAAATTCTGTACTTCTATTGTATCTGGCATTAACTTTAGATCGAGAATTTTAGTTTGAAAATTGTTGGATTTATCATCTAATTTGCTTGAATGATAGAACGGATCGATCTTATTCTGATAAAATAGAACTTCTGTCCACATTATAAATTAGTAAGAAATAGTAAAATACAGCTTGTTAAAAAATGTTTCGATTTTCTTTTTAATATCCAACATTAAATACAAAATAACAGAATTGTCCAAAGTTTTAAATACAGGTTGGCCGGCCTGAATTTTTATTCGGACCGCCGAAATTTTGGCCGGCCTGGGATTTTTTTTTTTTTTTAATTAGCTATAGAATAGCTGTGAAATTACATAATGCCAATGTGGCGTCAAATAATTAGTCCTATTCAAGGAAGGATAATTGAGTAGTATCTTTTTTAGAATGAAGCACGAGTTTTTTTTCAAACGGATATATATATGAATGTTCCAACAATTATATACAGTTTTATTGTATAATCCATGTGTGATAAAAGAAATATAATATTTTTCCACGTCATCGACTGTGTATTTCTATTATAATGCATCTCTATCAATTTTTTGGTAAGTCATTTCTCTCATTTCTAAAGCACATATGTTGTACATATATTTATCTAAGACATCTCTCGTAAACAGGCGAGGCTAAGAGAAGATATAAGACAAGAAAGATGATATCTTCACTGAGAAGACAGAAAATAACGATAAAACTTCAAATGGCCATAAAACAGCGCTTAAGTGTCCGATTTCAGCAAATGATCACTTTTCGGAAACCTTGCCGAGAAGATGCATGCGTCGATGACAGCTATGCTGTTTTTCAAAATTTAGAATTGCAAAAAAACTAAGAAAAGAGCCTCAAAACTTGAGTTGAAATTTGCAATTAAGTTTTTCATTTCTAATTTTCGATCTAAGTGGCTGGTAAATTGGTCATATAATGAACTTGTAGAATATCAATTTTTACTATTTTTTTATTTTTTTTATTTTTATGATTTATGAAAGATAGCACAAAATGGCATAAAAATAAAAGAAAATTGCCAAAGTATAAATAAAACCTACGCAACCTTAAACAAAATAACAATTAAACATAATAAATAAACTAGATAAATATAAAATAACAACCTTAAATTTATTTATACTATTGTTAGTGAGATCTTAAAACTCAATTACTTTTATAAATATAAAATATTATTAATATATGTGAATGTAAGTATAATTCATAATGTCACATGTTTCATAAACCATAAAAAAACTGTAAATTTTTTTTATATTTATATTTTTATATAAAATAATGTGACTAGGACTAATTATTTGATGCCATGTTGGCATTATGTAATTTCACAGTCCTCTATAGCCAATTTCAAAAAAAAAAAAAAACAGACTGGCTAAAATTTCGGCGGCCTTGACATTTTTAAAAAAATTCAAATTTTTTTGACAATTCTGTTATTTTGTATTTAATGTTGGATATTAAAAAACAAAACGGGAAAACTTTTAGTCCCTTGTAGAAAGATTTATTACCAACCCATCGTATATTACAAGCGGGGTCTGATATGTTTGTACGCCGTTCGATGCACTTTAAGATCGCACGAGAAACAGAGGGTACTGATCTTAAAGCTTAAATCTGATCGGACGGCAGAGGAGCCCTTTGTCAAAAGTGAGTTTAGGATCGAATTATCGAAACCCCTGCCCCCTGGCGGTCGTGCACATTAACAGGCAGCTCTCGTGCACATCACTAAATCGCTTCAATAAAACAGATCGATCTATCTACATACAAGATTTTACGTACATCCAGGTATCTATCTATCTAGTCTTTAGAAATTGAGATTTTGCTATCAAAATTAAGATCAAGATTTGCTATGTACAGTCATTAAATGACAGGATTTTACATCTTTTCCATCAATTTTCGCTAAAGAACTTTGTTTTTTGTAATTTTGACGTGATTTTTCGGATAAGGATAAGCTCAGTAATATTTTTACATATTAAAAATCAATGATTTTGCCTTCTAAAATCGATCTATCAATCTAAATAAACTTGTTTTCAAAAATTGATAATTTTGCTTCCATCTAAATAAACTTGTTTCTATCTTATTTGTTGATCAGCTAATGTCGTCCAATCGAGGTAAGATGTCCTATCGAAATAAGCTTGTTGGGGGCAGTGGTTCAAATCTAGATATATAGGACTACTTTAAGTCAGCAGCAGCCCGCACCCAGGTCTTATTCCGGCACAGGACCCGATCTGCTCCAAGCACGTCAGCCAGGGCTCTTGGCACAAATCCCTCAGGCCACACCAGTGGTTACTGGTGACGCTGCAGTCCAAGAGTCATTGGATGCAGGATTGCAGGATCAGATGTCTGAGCTGGCAGTACAACCAGCAGCACAGAGCACCAAGGAATTTCAACTCCCTCACCGACCGGGCAAGGGGACCTGTGGTGAGCTTATGGTTGTCAAAGCTAACCATTTTTTGGTCCAGTTTTCTAACAAGAAGCTGCACCACTATAACGTATGTTAATTATAATTTGGTATTTGTCCTCTTCTTAATCTGATGAAAACCGCTATGAGTAATATATCTTCTTCCAGGTCACAATAAATCCTCCAGTGACATCACATGGAATAAACCGAGCTGTGATGAAGACTCTGGTGGAAGCATACCGGCAGTCAAAATTGGGTGGATTGCATCCAGTATATGATGGGAGGAAGAGTCTATACACTGTAGGAGAACTTCCATTTAAATCTGAAATTTTTAATGTCACTCTCATTGATGATGACCTACCTCAGCCGACATTTTTATTAATATCCAAAGTTTAATACAAATTATTAATTATACCCGGAGTTCAAAATTTTTACTAAAAATACCCAAACCGGCCAGAAAATGGCCGGTTTACTCCCCGCCTAAACCGGCTATTTTCTGGCCGGTTTACTCTTTTTTTTTCTTTTTTTTTAACCCGCAAAAACCCCTATATATACGCCTTTTTCTCTCTCTCCTCTCACAATTCTCTCATCTCTCAACCGAATTCTCTCTTCTTTGAGGTAAATTTTTTTTTTATCTAATTTAATTTTTAATTTATTTATTTTAGGGTTTAGGATTTAGGGTTTAGGTGTTATAATTTAGAGTATATTGTTGTAATTTAGTGTAAATAGCTAAATTGACCAATATTTAGTGTATTTTGGTCCTTTTTACCATAATTAGGCTTATTTAGCGTAATTTTACCGAAATTAGCACGGTTGACCAATATTTAGTGTATTTTGGTCCTTTTTACCATAATTATGCTAATTAAGCTTAATTTTACCGAAATTAGCACAGTTGACCAATGTTTATGGTATTTTGGCATTTTTACCATAATTAGACTAATTAAGCTTAATTTAGTGTAATTAGCACGGTTGACCAATATTTAGGGTATTTTGGTTTTTTTTACCATAATTAGGCTAATTAAGCGTAATTTTACCGAAATTAGCACAATTGACCAATATTTAGGGTATTTTGGCCCTTTTTACCATAATTAGGCTAATTAAGCGTAATTTAGTGTAATTAGCACAGATGATCAATATTTAGTGTATTTTGGTTACTTTGACCATAATTAGGCTGATTAAGCGTAATTTGACCGAAATTAGCGCAGATGACCAATATTTAGGGTATTTTGGCATTTTTAACCATAATTAGGCTAATTAAGCGTAATTTAGTGTAATTAGCACAGTTGACCAATATTTAGGGTATTTTGGCCCTTTTTACCATAATTAGGCTAATGAAGCGTCATTTGACCGAAATTAGCACGGTTGACCAATATTTAGGTTATTTTGGCCTTTTTTTACCATAATTAGGCTAATTAAGCGTAATTTTACCGAAATTAGGTTATTTTAGACATCAGGATGTCTAGAGCACGGTCAGTAGTGGACGAGCCGATCAGTACCAGCAGCACGGAGCACATCAGTCCTCTCCTGTGGATTCCCCACAGCGAGCACCGAGTCTCACTAGCTTCTCGTGAGGTACGTTCATTTTCTTAGATTTTCTTTAAATTTTGTTGGGTTTAAATTTTATTATGTTATCACCATGCGGAATACATTTTTCAACGCAGGACATGGGTCTGTTAGATGTGAAGTTGCGGTGTCCTCACATGCAGTATTACGATATGATGGCCCCGTACCTCATCAGCCTGGGTCTCTACCAGGTTGTGGACATCGTGCGGACAGAGAAAAGCATCGTCTGGGGTACACCTCCGCCAGTACCGACAGTCCCTACTGGTGATGCCATATGGGATACCGCCGAGCAGATACGCAGGTCTACCGATGCCCCAGATGAGGCCGAGAGAGACGGAGCCTAGTCGCGCTGGCGCCGGGCGAACGCCGGAGTACCGCCTCAGCGATATTCCCCCTCTCCGTTTTAGTTGTATTTTTACTAGTTTTGTACTATTTATATTTGATATGCTATTTATGTTTGATATATTTGGATTATCCTATATTTCGGTTCTTGTGTATGTGTGCTTTTATGGTACTATTTTTATATTTTACAGATAAAAAAATTTATCATGATAATGCTAAACAGAAAATATTACAAAATTAAAATAATAGCACAACATAAAAAATAAACAGCAAAAATAAACTTATCAAGATTAAACCGACATTTTTATTAATATCCAAAGTTGAATAAAAAGTTTGAAAACCATCGTCTGGGGTTTCAAAAGTTTGAGCTTAGTCATAAAATCATCATCTGGGGTTTCAAAAGTTTGAATATGAAAATGTGATCACGCCTTGGTTGTAATTAACCAAAAAAAAAGGCTGAAATTTTGTAAAAATAAATAAAATATGAAAATAATGCAATTAAGTCAAAATTCACCCTTTATCTATCATTTTACTTTCGAAACGTATCATGTTATAAATTATTTTGAAAAAAAATTCGATTATAAATCGTAAGTCGTAAATTATAGAATGACGTATATCATGTAGTTATAAGAGTATATGTGCTATATTGTTTTATGGCGACATTTTTCTGTGGACTAATACCCGACATTTTTATTAATATCTAGAAGTTGAATAATGCGGGTTAAAAAAAAAAAAAAGAGTAAACCGGCCAGAAAATGGCCGGTTTAGGCGGGGAGTAAACCGGCCATTTTCTGGCCGGTTTGGGTATTTTTAGCGAAAGTTTTGAACTCCGGGTATAATTAATAATTTGTATTAAACTTTGGATATTAATAAAAATGTCGGCTACCTCAGTATTTGTCTATATTAATTTTTTTTGTATTGTCACTAAGTACAATTTCTTTTTATAACAATAATGCACTTTATTCATTGAAACAATTTTTTTTACAGGATAAAGAGAAGTTTTACAGTAGACTTGAATCATATTCCCAATGATCCGACAGGTGTACAATCTGAGAAAGTAAATACAAATCCTTAACATAACTCTTCGTGAACAACCATCCAACAGGTACTTATAATTTTATATCTATTATAACAATCTTCTAGAAACATACATTTATTAATTCTTTACATTTTATTTTATGCAGACAAAACATTTTTCCAGTGGGGCGTTCATTCTTCTCAGATATGTATGAGAGCAATAAGGTGGGAAATGGTTCAGACATATGGCAAGGATTTTATCAGTCTTCGTTAGACTTAAATCAGTCTCTCGCTGAATCTTGATAAGTACCTATACCAACTTTCCCTTTCAGGTATTGGTGAGTGTTGTGTCCAAATTACATATATTACCTATATCTCAACTTCGGATAATTAAGAATATTTAACTCTTGAATTTACAGGTATTGTTTCCACGGCTTTTATTGAACCATTGACAGTAATTGAGTACGTGTCAAAGTGTTTAGGAAAAGACCTCCACAACATTATACTGGCTGATGTTGATATCCTGAAATATGAAAATTTGAGCTAACAAGTTGATTTCCTCCAATATTTTATTTTCTAAAGGCAAAAAGGTAATATATATTTTTTTAGTGCGCACTTAATTACTAAAATGCAAAAAGACCTCCTGAAATGTATTTGATGACTTTTATTTTTTTGTGCGCACTTGATTACTAAAATATTACATAGGGATAGTTTATGACTTATATTAAAGGCAAAAAGGTCATATATTTTTGATGTTTCATTCATAATTTACTCGTGAAAAAATTGCATGTCATGATATTATTGAATATATTCACAATAAACTTATGATATTTGATAGTTGTTTCATGGATTTTTTATGTTCCCCTGTTCTGTTATGAATATTTTTTATGTTCCACAATTTGGTCAGTGTAGCTTGACGGTGAAAGTAGCGTGATAACGATAATTATTAATTATATGTGAGAATTGAACTGAAATAAATCTTTTGCTTCTTTTGAAGAATATTATTAGTCCGACTGGGTTAGTCATTCAAATTAGTGTTTGGTATTAATAAATTAACCATGAGTCCATAACCAATTTCAAGTTCTCATATGTATAAATTATGTGACTATACGTATAACACAATGAAGTCATGCAATTAATTTATTTTTACAATTGAAAAGAAAAAGATTTATGTTTTTTTTGTATACTTTGCACTTCCATTTTTCATGGCAGAGATGGACGCTAGTGGCATTACATCACCAGATTTAAAAAATGAACACAATATTAATCTGATTTTATCTCAAAAGTCACTAAAATTTGACCGCATGCAGATCCTCTGTACTACTTTGCAATCCCCCAAAGCCAATCCCAAAATTTTCATTCTCTTAATTTCATTATGTTATTAGCAATGAGTGTGAATGTAATGCTATCTTTTAGAATATGAATTAATGTACTGTTATTTTGTTATTTCAATTTGATTGTCCATGTATTTCTAAATTATATGATGATACCTTTAAATGTTTAATTATAATTCTTTTCTCATATTATGTAATGTGATTTTTATAGTTTTATTAAGTTATCCTATTTTGAATTTATTACTAATCAAAATTAAATAAAAAAGACAAAAAAAAAACAACTTAAATCACGAATTCTAGTCAAACAAAAAGAGAAACTATAACCTCAATCAAATATGAATTACTTAGATCTCAACCAAACACTGCCTTCGAGCGTGAATACATTTATCAACACAAGAATTTCTTGTGGATATTAAATAGTTGAATATTTTGACCTCCAACTTTTACTTAAAAAAAACACTGAAATATTATATAAAAAAAGCATAAATAAAAAGCTAAAACCCCTAAATCGTTAGATGTGCCAACCAATGGGCCTCTGAACATTACAAATTGACTCTTTTGTAAACCTCTGAATATTTTATTTTTGGTTCAGTAGATAAATAATAACTTAATATCGTAGGCCTCTAGTAGGGCTGCACAAAAAAATCATAGTTCGTGATTCTATTCGAGTTTGATTCGAAAAAAGTTCGTAAAAAATTTGATTCGAAATTGAATTTGTTTCGAAATTAATTCAAACCAAACTTAGTTCGAAATTAATTTAAACCAAATTCAAACTGGACCTGGTTCGTTCGAAATAGGTTCGTGAACTATTAGAGTTTGAATCTCAAAGTAATGTGAACTGTTGATTTCCACTGATGACTTAAAAGTTAAAACATAAGGGCGCCCAGCCATAAGTCATAACTCGTAAGTCGTAACCCTCGCTCTCAGTTCTGAAACCCTAGCCGACTTTCACCTCTCACTCTTGGCGACTACAATCACTCTTCCTTGTCGTAAAAAAGTCCGTAAAAAATTCAAAATTAAGTTTGTAAAAAATTCAAAACTGAGTTCGTAAAAAGTTCGATTTGAAATTAAGTTGTTCGAAATTAATTTAAATAAAACTTAGTTCAAAATTAATTCAAACCAGAGGTAAGTTTGATTTAGTTTGGTTCGTTTGTTTGCAGCCGTAGCCTCTCCTCTCTTGCCTTTTTCCGAAATAATTACCCAAATCTCGCTGAATTTATTTGGAGGATATTTTGCGGCCATAACTAAGAGAACTTCACTGTAGCGAGTTAAGAAGCCACTGAAGATGGGTTGAAAATGATCCATTTCTTCCTTCGGGTAAATGCACGCTACAACTGATTGCAGAACAAGACAGAAAGAAAGAGCGTGCGTGGTGGACCACACCATTGCGGGCCCGCCACCACCTATTTCACCAATAAGAGTGCGACACGCTCTACATATTGTTTCTGAACATTACCGTCTAGTCTAACGTATTTGAACAACTTGAGAAGGTGAAAAAGTAACTGCTACACGAAACATTATACAACAAATGTTGCAGAATCTAAATCTTAACTCTTAAACAATTTTATTTATTCGGCAATTTACGTCTAGGGTCCTCTAAAGTTTATAAATTATAGAACTTTTGTAGAAAGGATTTTTATTAAACGAATGTGTGCTCAAATGCAAATATTGTGTTCGTATTTCGTATACGACCATAACGAGCCTCATATTTCGGATTTTTTGTGCTCTTGTAGTATTTAGGTACAAAAGAAAATTATTATTTCGGAAAATTATTATTTAGGTACAAAAGAAAATTAGTATTTAGGCCATAAAACAGCGCTTGAGTATCCGATTTCAGCAAATGATCGCTTTTCGGAAATCTTGCGAGAAGATGCATGCGTCGGTGACAGCTATGCTGTTTTTCAACATTTAGAATTGCAAAAAAACTAAGAAAAGAGCCTCAAAACTTGAGTTGAAGTTTGCGATTAAGTTTTTCATTTCTAATTTTCGATCTAAGTAACTCAGTAAATTGGTCATATAATGAACTTGTAGAATATCAATTTTTACTATTTTTTTACTATTTTTTATGATTTATAAAAGATGGCACAAAATGACATAAAAAAAAAAATTTGCCAAAGTATAAATAAAACCTACACAACCTTAAACAAAATAACAATTAAACATAATAAATAAACTATATAAATATAAAATAACAACCTTAAATTTATTTATACTATTGTTAGTGAGATCTTAAAACTCAATTACTTTTATAAATATACAAAATTATTAATATATGTGAATGTAATTATAATTCATACTGTCACATGTTTCATAAACCATAAAAAACTGTAAAAAAAATTATATTTATATTTTTATATAAAAAAAAATTGACTAGGACTAATTATTTGATGCCACGTTGGCATTCTGTAATTTCACAGCCCTCTATAGCCAATTTCAAAAAAGAAAAAGGAAAACGGACTTGTCAAAATTTCGGCGACCCGGGCATTTTTAAAAAATTTTAAAAACTTTTGACAATTCTGTTATTTTGTATTTAATGTTGGATATTAAAAAAAATCGGAAAAATGTTTAGTAGATTTATTACCAACCCGTCGAATATTGCAAGCGGGGTCTGATGGGTTTGTACGCCGTTCGGTGCGCTTTAAGATCGCACGAGAAACGGAGGGTACTGATCTTAAAGCTTAAATCTGATCGGACGGCAAAGGAGCCCTTTGTCAAAAGTGAGTTTATGACCGAATTATCGGAGCCCCTGCCCCCTGGCACTCGTGCACATTAACAGGTAGCTCTCGTGCACATTATCAGAGTGGTGCTCGTGCACAACCCTCGCCCGACCGTAGCATAGGCAAACATCTCTAAATCACTTCAATAAAACAGATCGATCTATCTAGATACGAGATTTTACTTCCAGGTATCTATCTATCTAGTCTTTAGAAATCGAGATTTTGCTATCAAAAGTAAGATCAAGATTTGCTATGTACAGTCATTAAATGACAGGATTTTACATTTTTTTCATCAATTTTCGCTAAAGAACTTTGTTTTTTTTTCGACGTGATTTTTTGGATAAGGATAAGCTCAGTAATATTTTTACATATTAAAAATCGATGATTTTGCTTTCTAAAATCGATCTATCCATCTAAATAAACTTGTTTTAAAAAATTGATAATTTTGCTTCCATCTAGATAAACTTGTTTCTGTCTTATTTGTTGATTTCCTCCAATATTTTACTTTCTAAATCAATTTAGTTAAATTGTTAGAAAAAATTATTTAGGATGTATTTGATGACTTTTATTTTTTAGTGCGCACTTGATTACTAAAATATTACATAGAGATAATTCATGACTTATATAAAGACGAAAAGGTCATATATTTTTTATGTTTCATTCATAATTTACTCGTGAAAAAATTGCATGTCATGATATTATTGAATATATTCACAATAAACTTATGATATTTGATAGTTGTTTCATGGATTTTTTATGTTCCCCTGTTATATATGAATATTTTTTATGTTCCACAATTTGGTCAGTGTAGCTTGATGGTGAAAGTAGCGTGATAACGATAATTGTTAATTATATGTGAGAATTGAACTGAAATAAATCTTTTGCTTCTTTTGAAGAATATTATTAGTCCCACTGGGTTAGTCATTCAAATTAGTGTTTGGTATATATTACTTCATTAACTATGAGTCCGCGACCCATTTCAAATTCTCATATGTATAAATTATGTGACTATACGTATAACACAATGAAGTCATGCAATTAATTTATTTTACAAGTGAAAAGAAAAAGATTTATGTTTGGTTTTTGTATACTTTGCACTTCCATTTTTCATGCTGCAGATTCTCTGTACTACTTTGCAATTCTCCAAAGCCAACCCCAAAAATTTGTTTATAAACAAACTTGAATTTATTACAAAACAAAGTTTTATTTCGTAAATATATACAAAATGACAAAAAACACTGAGGATAATTCAAATATATATAAAAATAGATTAGCAGTAGAGTTTCTATATATTAACACTACTTTTTTCCATATCATAATATGATATGATAATAATTATTTATTAAGATTAATTATTTTCACATCATTGAAAAATAATCTTAACTTGTAGTGTATATATATTTAAAAAAAGGTTTTACGTTATATATATATATATAGAGGCTGGCTACTATGCTTATATAAGCATATGTCCCCATATGCTTATAACTCATTTTTGCGTTTCCAATGTTCAAATGGTCGATCCGACCGTTCATCTTGTTCTCCATATTAATATGTGCTTGGAGACTAAATTTTACATTTTTCTGAATTTTTTTACTATTTATTAAGCCACTTTGAAAATTGCTGATCTGGGTGAACAGTAAAAACAGTGTTTCCAAAATTCTGGACCACCAGATCAGAAACTTTCAAAGTGGCTTAATAAATAGTAAAAAAATTCAGAAAAATGTAAAATTTAGTCTCCAAGCACATATTAATATGGAGAACAAGATGAACGGTCGGATCGACCATTTGAACATTGGAAACGCTATTATGCTCATTTAAGCATATGGGGGCATATGCTTATATAAGCATAGTAGCCAAGCACTATATATATATATATATATATATATATATATATATATATATATATATATATATATTTGATGACTTCGTTTCTTGTGATGCCTACTTGATTATTAGCATATTTTTTTAGCTTAACGTAGATTGAAGAAAGAACTAGAAAATTGAGGGTAGAAACACTAAATAAGTTGTAGTATAATATTATTTTACAAAGAGAGTTAAAAGGTATATATAACCATTTATAAAAATCATAGAATATAATATCAGTATGGCCCGGAAGTCCGTTCCTGATGTGTACTCTTGACCATCACTGATATCTGATTCTCCACTAGTGTGGGAATATCCAGCACTGCAACACCAGTTAGAAGGAATTAGTCCCAACAATTCGAGTGGAGGCAGTTTATCGCCATATCCACCCAACGAACAGCAATGATTGCACGACCATCTTCAAACCCAAAATGTGTAAATGGTTAAAATTGATATCATCCAATATTTTATTAGATACATTTGTTTTGCTTAATTGTAGGAAGCAATATATATTTACTTTTAATATAAAAATGTTAGTATATATTTCATATGTATTGTTTTGTGCATGCTTCACAGCTAGTATGGCTTATATTAAAGATGAAACATCATACTTATTTGATGGTCTATTCACATTAGTTTACTCACGAAAAATTTGTGTGCTTCTATATGAAAAAAATGTATTCACACAATTAATATAAACATATGTTAGAAAGTAGCTAGCTGCTTCATAAATTAAGTTTGGTTATTCTCTACTGCCTCCACTCGAATTGTATAAACTTGAAGGTTCAATTAGTAATTCATCACCATGGTGTTAATTGCATAAACTTGGCATTAATTATTTCCTCATAAGAAAAAGAAAATTTGTCATAAAAATTTTAGTAAGATTTGGTACATGTAATTATTATGCAAGAATTTCATAAATATTCACCATTACTTTTCTATTTTCTCTTTGGCTAATTCAGGCTGTGATCGGAACACAACTAGTTGTAGAGTTCAATTGATTTTAATTTTCAATTGAACTTTGTTGATCGAAATAAAAATCAAACAAAATTGAATTCATTTCAAAATAATTATTGGAAAGTCTATCTATATAATAGAAAGGAAATGATTTCATTTAAGTAAAAATGACATTTTTATACTTGTTATTATGTTTGTCCACAAATTCACTAATTGTATCTTCCTCACTGATTCCGCATAGCTCTCCAAAATCCTATTTCGCGTCAAAATTCAAACAATATCAATTCTATTACGCTGATTGGTATTTATAGATGAAAAAAAGACGGATTCATATCAGCTGAAATCCGAGATCCATGAACAGTAACCCTGAAATTCGAAATCCAACCGTCCAACTTTTTCTATGCACACATCTCGAAACAATTAGTTTTTCTGTGTACGCATCTCGAAACAATTCAATAGTTGGATTCGGAATTTCAGAAATTTCAGGGTTACTGTTGATGATCTCGGATTGATGTCTGTTGATTCTTAAATTTATCGATGCTAGATTACTTTTTATATGGGCTGTTTGTTGACTGCTAAAATTCTGTACTTCTATTGTATCTGGCATTAACTTTAGATCGAGAATTTTAGTTTGAAAATTGTTGGATTTATCATCTAATTTGCTTGAATGATAGAACGGATCGATCTTATTCTGATAAAATAGAACTTCTGTCCACATTATAAATTAGTAAGAAATAGTAAAATACAGGTTGTTAGAAAATGTTTCGATTTTTTTTTAATGTCCAACATTAAATACAAAATAACAGAATTGTCCAAAGTTTTAAATACAGGTAGGCCGGCCTGAATTTTTATTCGGACCGCCGAAATTTTGGCTGGCCTGGGATTTTATTTATTTATTTTTAAATTAGCTATAGAGGGTTGTGAAATTACAGAATGCCAATGTGGCGTCAAATAATTAGTCCTAGTCAAGGAAGGATAATTGATTAGTATCTTTTTTAGAATGAAGTATGAATTTTTTTCAGACGGATATATATGAATGTTCCAACAATTATATACAGTTTTATTGTATGATCCATGTGTGATAAAAGAAATATAATATTTTTCCACATCATCGATCTGTGTATTTCTATTATAATGTATCTCTATCAATTTTTTGGTAAGTCATTTCTCTCATTTCTAAAGCACATATGTTGTACATATATTTATCTAAGACATCTCTCGTAAACAGGCGAGGCTAAGAGAAGATATAAGACAAGAAAGATGATATCTTCACTGAGAAGACGGAAAATAACGATAAAACTTCAAATGGCCATAAAACAGCGCTTAAGTGTCCGATTTCAGCAAATGATCACTTTTCGGAAACCTTGCCGAGAAGATGCATGCGTCGATGACAGCTATGCTGTTTTTCAAAATTTAGAATTGCAAAAAAACTAAGAAAAGAGCCTCAAAACTTGAGTTGAAATTTGCAATTAAGTTTTTCATTTCTAATTTTCGATCTAAGTGGCTGGTAAATTGGTCATATAATGAACTTGTAGAATATCAATTTTTACTATTTTTTTTTATGATTTATGAAAGATGGCACAAAATGGCATACAAATAAAAGAAAATTGCCAAAGTATAAATAAAACCTACGCAACCTTAAACAAAATAACAATTAAACATAATAAATAAACTATATAAATATAAAATAACAACCTTAAATTTATTTATACTATTGTTAGCGAGATCTTAAAACTCAATTACTTTTAAAAATATAAAAAAAATATTAATATATGTGAATGCAATTATAATTCATACTGTCACATGTTTCATAAACCATAAAAGAACTGTAAATTATATTTATATTTTTATATAAATTTTTTTTACTAGGACTAATTATTTGATGCTATGTTGGCATTATGTAATTTCATAGCTCTCTGTAGCCAATTTCAAAAAAAGAAAAGAAAAATAGACTGGCTAAAATTTCGGCGGCCTAGACATTTTTTAAAAAATTCAAAAACTTTTGACAATTCTGTTATTTTGTATTTAATATTGGATATTAAAAAAACAAAACGGAAAATTTTTAGTCCTTTATAGAAAGATTTATTACCAACCCGTCGTATATTGCAAGCGGGGTCTGATGGGTTTGTACACCGTTCGATGCGCTTTAAGATCGCACAAGAAACGGAGGATACTGATCTTAAAGCTTAAATCTGATCGGACGACAGAGGAGCCCTTTGTCAAAAATGAGTTTAGGATCGAATTATCGAAACCCCTGCCCCCTGGCGGTCGTGCACATTAACAGGCAGCTCTCGTGCACATCACTAAATCGCTTCAATAAAACAGATCGATCTATCTACATACAAGATTTTACGTACATCCAGGTATCTATCTATCTAGTCTTTAGAAATTGAGATTTTGCTGTCAAAATTAAGATCAAGATTTGCTATGTACAGTCATTAAATGACAGGATTTTACATCTTTTCCATCAATTTTCGCTAAAGAACTTTGTTTTTTGTAATTTTGACGTGATTTTTCGGATAAGGATAAGCTCAGTAATATTTTTACATATTAAAAATCAATGATTTTGCCTTCTAAAATCGATCTATCAATCTAAATAAACTTGTTTTCAAAAATTGATAATTTTGCTTCCATCTAGATAAACTTGTTTCTATCTTATTTGTTGATCAGCTAATGTCGTCCAATCGAGGTAAGATGTCCTATCGAAATAAGATTGTTGGGGGCAGTGGTTCAAATCTAGATATATAGGACTACTTTAAGTCAGCAGCAACCCGCACCCAGGTCTTATTCCGGCACAGGACCCGATCTGCTCCAAGCACGTCAGCCAGGGCTCTTGGCACAAATCCCTCAGGCCACACCAGTGGTTACTGGTGACGCTGCAGTCCAAGAGTCATTGGATGCAGGATTGCAGGATCAGATGTCTGAGCTGGCAGTACAACCAGCAGCACAGAGCACCAAGGAATTTCAACTCCCTCACCGACCGGGCAAGGGGACCTGTGGTGAGCTTATGGTTGTCAAAGCTAACCATTTTTTGGTCCAGTTTTCTAACAAGAAGCTGCACCACTATAACGTATGTTAATTATAATTTGGTATTTGTCCTCTTCTTAATCTGATGAAAACCGCTATGAGTAATATATCTTCTTCCAGGTCACAATAAATCCTCCAGTGACATCACGTGGAATAAACTGAGCTGTGATGAAGACTCTGGTGGAAGCATACCGGCAGTCAAAATTGGGTGGATTGCATCCAGTATATGATGGGAGGAAGAGTCTATACACTGTAGGAGAACTTCCATTTAAATCTGAAACTTTTAATGTCACTCTCATTGATGATGACCTACCTCAGCCGACATTTTTATTAATATCCAAAGTTTAATACAAATTATTAATTATACCCGGAGTTCAAAATTTTTACTAAAAATACTCAAACCGGCCAGAAAATGGCCGGTTTACTCCCCGCCTAAACCGGCCATTTTCTGGCCGGTTTACTCTCTCTTTTTTTTCTTTTTTTTTAACCCGCAAAAACCCCTATATATACCCATTTTTCTCTCTCTCCTCTCACAATTCTCTCATCTCTCAACCGAATTCTCTCTTCTTTGAGGTAAATTTTTTTTTTATCTAATTTAATTTTTAATTTATTTATTTTAGGGTTTAGGATTTAGGGTTTAGGTGTTATAATTTAGAGTATATTGTTGTAATTTAGTGTAAATAGCTAAATTGACCAATATTTAGTGTATTTTGGTCATTTTTACCAGAATTAGGCTGATTTAGCGTAATTTTACCGAAATTAGCACGGTTGACCAATATTTAGTGTATTTTGGTCCTTTTTACCATAATTATGCTAATTAAGCTTAATTTTACCGAAATTAGCACAGTTGACCAATGTTTATGGTATTTTGGCATTTTTACCATAATTAGACTAATTAAGCTTAATTTAGTGTAATTAGCACGGTTGACCAATATTTAGGGTATTTTGGTTTTTTTTACCATAATTAGGCTAATTAAGCGTAATTTTACCGAAATTAGCACAATTGACCAATATTTAGGGTATTTTGGCCCTTTTTACCATAATTAGGCTAATTAAGCGTAATTTAGTGTAATTAGCACAGATGATCAATATTTAGTGTATTTTGGTTACTTTGACCATAATTAGGCTGATTAAGCGTAATTTGACCGAAATTAGCACAGATGACCAATATTTAGGGTATTTTGGCATTTTTAACCATAATTAGGCTAATTAAGCGTAATTTAGTGTAATTAGCACAGTTGACCAATATTTAGGGTATTTTGGCCCTTTTTACCATAATTAGGCTAATGAAGCGTCATTTGACCGAAATTAGCACGGTTGACCAATATTTAGGTTATTTTGGCCTTTTTTACCATAATTAGGCTAATTAAGCGTAATTTTACCGAAATTAGGTTATTTTAGACATCAAGATGTCTAGAGCACGGCCAGTAGTGGACGAGCCGATCAGTACCAGCAGCACGGAGCACATCAGTCCTCTCCTGTGGATTCCCCACAGCGAGCACCGAGTCTCACTAGCTTCTCGTGAGGTACGTTCATTTTCTTAGATTTTCTTTAAATTTTGTTGGGTTTAAATTTTATTATGTTATCACCATGCGGAATACATTTTTCAACGCAGGACATGGGTCTGTTAGATGTGAAGTTGCGGTGTCCTCACATGCAGTATTACGATATGATGGCCCCGTACCTCATCAGCCTGGGTCTCTACCAGGTTGTGGACATCGTGCGGACAGAGAAAAGCATCGTCTGGGGTACACCTCCGCCAGTACCGACAGTCCCTACTGGTGATGCCATATGGGATACCGCCGAGCAGATACGCAGGTCTGCCGATGCCCCAGATGAGGCCGAGAGAGACGGAGCCTAGTCGCGCTGGCGCCGGGCGAACGCCGGAGTACCGCCTCAGCGATATTCCCCCTCTCCGTTTTAGTTGTATTTTTACTAGTTTTGTACTATTTATATTTGATATGCTATTTATGTTTGGTATATTTGGATTAGCCTATATTTCGGTTCTTGTGTATGTGTGCTTTTATGGTACTATTTTTATATTTTACAGATAAAAAAAATTATCATGATAATGCTAAACAGAAAATATTACAAAATTAAAATAATAGCACAACATAAAAAATAAACAGCAAAAATAAACTTATCAAGATTAAACCGACATTTTTATTAATATCCAAAGTTGAATAAAAAGTTTGAAAACCATCGTCTGGGGTTTCAAAAGTTTGAGCTTAGTCATAAAATCATCATCTGGGGTTTCAAAAGTTTGAATATGAAAATGTGATCACGCCTTGGTTGTAATTAACCAAAAAAAAAGGCTGAAATTTTGTAAAAATAAATAAAATATGAAAATAATGCAATTAAGTCAAAATTCACCCTTTATCTATCATTTTACTTTCGAAACGTATCATGTTATAAATTATTTTGAAAAAAAATTCGATTATAAATCGTAAGTCGTAAATTATAGAATGACGTATATCATGTAGTTATAAGAGTATATGTGCTATATTGTTTTATGGCGACATTTTTCTGTGGACTAATACCCGACATTTTTATTAATATCTAGAAGTTGAATAATGCGGGTTAAAAAAAAAAAAAAAGAGTAAACCGGCCAGAAAATGGCCGGTTTAGGCGGAGAGTAAACCGGCCATTTTCTGACCGGTTTGAGTATTTTTAGCGAAAGTTTTGAACTCAGGTATAATTAATAATTTGTATTAAACTTTGGATATTAATAAAAATGTCGGCTACCTCAGTATTTGTCTATATTAATTTTTTTTGTATTGTCACTAAGTACAATTTATTTTTATAACAATAATGCACTTTATTCATTTGAAACATTTTTTTTTTACAGGATAAAGAGAAGTTTTACAGTAGACTTGAATCATATTCCCAATGATCAGACCGGTGTACAATCTGAGAAAGTAAATACAAATCCTTAACATAACTCTTCGTGAACAACCATCCAACAGGTACTTATAGTTTTATATCTATTATAACAATCTTCTAGAAACATACATTTATTAATTCTTTACATTTTATTTTATTTTATGCAGACAAAACATTTTTCCAGTGGGGCGTTCATTCTTCTCAGATATGTATGAGAGCAATAAGGTGGGAAATGGTTCAGACATGTGGCAAGGATTTTATCAGTCTTCGTTAGACTTAAATGGGTCTCTCGCTAAATCTTGATAAGTACCTATACCAACTTTTCCTTTCAGGTATTGGTGAGTGTTGTGTCCAAATTACATATATATACTACCTATATCTCAACTTCGGATAATTAAGAATATTTAACTCTTGAATTTACAGGTATTGTTTCCATGGCTTTTATTGAACCATTGACAGTAATTGAGTACGTGTCAAAGTGTTTAGGAAAAGACCTCCACAACATTATACTGGCTGATGTTGATATCCTGAAATATGAAAATTTGAGCTAACAAGTTGATTTCCTCCAATATTTTATTTTCTAAAGGCAAAAAGGTAATATATATTTTTTTAGTGCGCACTTAATTACTAAAATGCAAAAAGACCTCCTGAAATGTATTTGATGACTTTTATTTTTTTGTGCGCACTTGATTACTAAAATATTACATAGGGATAGTTTATGACTTATATTAAAGGCAAAAAGGTCATATATTTTTGATGTTTCATTCATAATTTACTCGTGAAAAAATTGCATGTCATGATATTATTGAATATATTCGCAATAAACTTATGACATTTGATAGTTGTTTCATGGATTTTTTATGTTCCCATGTTATGTTATGAATATTTTTTATGTTCCACAATTGGTCAGTGTAGCTTGATGGTGAAAGTAGCGCGATAACGATAAATATTATTAATTATATGTGAGAATTGAACTGAAATAAATCTTTTGCTTCTTTTGAAGAATATTATTAGTCCGACTGGGTTAGTCATTCAAATTAGTGTTTGGTAGTAATTAAGTAACTATGAGTCCGTGACCCATTTCAAATTCTCATATGTATAAATTATGTGACTATACGTATAACACAATGAAGTCATGCAATTAATTTATTTTTACAATTGAAAAAAAAAAAAGATTTATGTTTTTTTTTTGTATACTTTGCACTTCCATTTTTTATGGCAGAGATGGACGCTAGTGGCATTACATCACCAGATTTAAAAAATGGACACAATATTAATCTGATTCTATCTCAAAAGTCACTAAAATTTGACCGCATGCCGATTCTCTGTACTACTTTGCAATCCCCCAAAGCCAATCCCCAAATTTGTTTACGAACAAACTTGAATTTATTACAAAACAAAATTTTATTTCGTAAATATATACAAAATGACAAATAACACTGAGGATAATTCAATATATATGAAAATAGGTTAGCAGTGGAGTTTCTATATATTAACACTACTTTTTTTCCATATCATAATATGATCTGATAATAATTATTTATTAAGATTAATTATTTTCACATCATTGAAAAACAATCTTAACTTGTAGTGTATATATATATATAAAAGGTTTTACGTTATATATATATTTGATGACTTCGTTTCTTGTGATGCCTACTTGATTATTAGCATATTTTTTTAGCTTAACGTAGATTGAAGACAGAACTAGAAAATTGAGGGTGGAAACACTAAATAAGTTGTAGTATAATATTATTTTACAAGGGGAGTTAAAAGGTATATATAACTATTTATAGAAATCATAGAATATAATATCCGTATGGCCCGGAAGTCCGTTCCTGATGTACATTCTTAACCATCTCTGATATCTGATTCTCCACTAGTGTGGGAATATCCAGCACTGCAACACCAGTTAGAAAGAATTAGTCCCAACAATTCGAGTGGAGGCAGTTTATCGCCATATCCGCCCAACGAACAGCAATGATTGCACGACCATCTTCAAACCCAAAATGTGTAAATGGTTAAAATTGATATCATCCAATATTTTATTAGATACATTTGTTTTGCTAAATCGTAGGAAACAATATATATTTACTTTTAATATAAAAATGTTAGTATATATTTCATATTTATTTTTTTGTGCATGTTTCACAGCTCGTATATTTTGAAGGGGTAGGTAGTATGCATGACTTATATAAAAAATGAAATCATCATACTTATTTGATGGTCCATTCACACATTGGTTTACACACGAAAAATTTGTGTGCTTCTATATGAAAAAAATGTATTCACACAATTAATATAAACATATGCTACAAATTAAGTAGCTGCTTCATAAATTAAGTTTGGTTATTCTCTACTGCCTCCACTCGAATTGTATAAACTTGAAGGTTCAATTAGTAATTCATCACCATGGTGTTAATTGCATAAACTTGGCATTAATTATTTCCTCATAAGAAAAAGAAAATTTGGAAAAGAAAATTTTAGTATAGATTTGGTACATGTAATTTGGAAAAGAAAATCCATGTCCGTGATTAATTTGGTAGTGGAATCAGAACATTAATTGGTGAAATATTATAATTTAATTATATGGATATCCTCCATGTAGAAAAACCAATTTATTTGAAATGAATAATGAACATAGATAAACAAGCATGGTCAAACTTTTACCCACAAGAATGGAAGAGAAAAGAAATAATGTCTATTAACATTACAAGCTAAATTTTCAGAAGTTTAGTCCAAGTTTCATATCAACTCAATTATATTCAATTATATTGACATATAAATAAAATTAAGGTGGGTCCATATATATATAATTAACCCAGTACATATATATTAACAATTTTAGGAAACATATATAACGGCACAATGCATCGGTCCACAAGTTTGAAAACATGCAGTTGCTTAACAAGTTTGCATAATTTGTACTTGAAACGCTAGTGGAAAATATACAAATAGTATCGTCCCATTAGGATCGGTTCTGAAAAAAGAATGATACCGATAGCTTTTAGGATCGGACATTTTAAATAGCCGACCTTGAAAGAGGTATTAGGAACGGTCTTTTATAAAGAGCCGTCTCTAATTGTCCAGATCAAAACAAGATCGGTCGTTTATAAACGACCGTTCTTGATGTGCACAGCATATCAAGAACGGCTCGGCTGAATCTTTGTAACCGATACTTGTAACGTTATATCAAGATCAGTTATTTATTTATCCGATCCTAATACCTCAGTAGCCCTTCATCTTCTCCCAGTTTGCGAATCTTTTAATTTCGCACATCATTTTAGCCAAGTTCCGCTCCTCATTTTCAAATTATCTCAACATTTTGGCCTCTCTCAAATTTTCAGTCCTGCACCATTGGCGCCGCTAGGGTTCCCTCTCTGCCTCTCTCCTCCGCTCACCTCCATCTAGCGACACGCACCAGGCGTAGCACCTCCATCCCGCGTTTCACAGCACCAGGCGCTGCTAGGGTGTTGATCATGATGTCCCGGTAACTCCAAATCATCTTGTAGCGATATCTTGGGATAAACAGGTTATTGTCTTTTCATATATTTGAGGTTATACATGAAATATTCAAATCTTTACGTTATATATTTGAATATTTGCAAACCTTCATATATTATAAAACATTGATTGGAAATAGGTCAGATGTTAGGAGATCTCTTCTGAGAGCAGCCGACCTGTGGCCACCATATCACATGATGCACCGGTACTAAATTGAGCAAGAATTGACCATTTTACCCCTAGCATGTATATATATCCTTCAACTTCAACCAGACGTGCTTGTTCTTGTTCAACCTGAAAATTAGGAGGATTTTATTTAAGCGTTTAATGATTCTTAGCACAATCTTTCCTACTTAATCTATTTTCTGAATTATCTTGACCCTGCCCAGAAATTGAAATCTTGTGCATTTCGGATTTAATTCAGCTTTTGGCAAAAATTAATTATGAACATTTGCAAATGGAGTTGCATGCTACATCTTTGATACAAAATCCAGGGACTCAAGTTAATCTATTATAATTTGTGCAACTCGATTTGTGGAAGATGAAAATAGAGTTCAGTTTTAACAGCATATATATATATTCTTTGTTTCAAAACTGACATAATGGTTTAATTAAATCAAGAAAATCTTGAACAATATTGGTTTAAAAGGATCATGTGTGCATGATAAAACTATTGATTGTCATCGGAAAAAAAGGATTAAACTGTCACCAAAAGCACAATAAAAAGTCTTTTCGTGTTGTAGGTGCTATGTTCAGCATGGACAGACGACGGCACTGGTGGTGGTCAGCCAGCTAAGAATATATAAATTACTAACTCAAAATCGTCACATTTTTTTTATACTGACAAGTAAATAATTATATGGAACTAAATGGTACCAGTTCTAAGGAATATATAAATTAGGAGAAATAAAATAAGGCTCTGGCTTCAAAATTAATCTCATTTTAATTAGGAAAGAATATTATTATTTGATGAACTCAACAGTTTGTGTTTAAAAAGCAGCATATTGTTATAAATCAAGCTTTCCATTTTTCATTTACATAGCTAAAATGTACATGCACAAATTTACTTCAAATTCTAGTTCTATTGACTATTTATACCTAAAATATATCAAATAAGTTTCAAAATAATATATGGTTTAACTGAAATTATATTTCACACTGTTACAAATACTTTGTACATTCTTAATCTAGTATTTCATGAAATTCTCATGAGAAAATGTTTTTTCTTACAAATTTCTACATCCTGTTACAAAAAGGTCCTTGTCCAGGGACTGTTTTCTAAATAAACTTATTTTCTGTCACAGTTCAATCCCCAAATCCTGTCAGAACCGAAATTTGCATTGTAGAACCCTGGCATTTACCAGAGTTTATTCAAAGTAGGATAAAATGCCGGGAACTAATCAGAAAAGACCCTTAAATGATGCAGAATTGCTCGAGAACTGTACAGGATTTCAGGAACTTATAAAACAGACCCTAAAAAGTATCAGAATTTAATAAAAATGCTGAAATTTGCAGAAAACTCCCTGTTTTGTACGAGAAACATATCAGAAAATTTGAATATGATGTTACCAGTAAAAGTTGCATTCATTATAGTAAATACTATTTTATAAATCAGAGTATCATTAATCTTCTTTAAAATAATCTATAGTTAAGAACCAATAGCCCAGCCATAAATGATGATTGAACTAATTTGACATATTACCAAAATAATTTCTATGTATTTGTATACATTTCATACACTATATGTATTTGTATCTACCATCAAAATATTTTGCTTACTATATCAAATAGCTAGGCTTTCTCATAAATATTAGTGTACCAGAGTAACAAACTCAGCTAATTAAGTACTGTACCAAAGATATATATACATCAACTATCTTTTAATTATCAAAGGATTAGGGACCTAATTTTTCAGAAATTAAGAAAATAGTATTTTTCAGAGTATTTTTATTTCGGATTTTTCAAGGGATTCGAGGTTTATCTCAACTCTTGTTGTTTCTTCACACAGTGGACAACCAACATCGTACGCAGTCCAAATAAAAATATTGAAACACTAAAATAAGTAATGATAATTAAATAATTAATTAATAACAGTAACAACAATATTTCACGGTTCATAATATTAAATAATAAACAATATTGTTTTGGAAAATGTCTAAACGACTTTTAGAATATTGCTGCAAACCAATATCATTTAAGTACGTACCTAATATATGCGTAATCTTAATTAAAAGATGTTAACATTGCGATTTTTAACATTTGGAGTTCAAACATTATAAAATCTTATTTAAATATGTTGATTTTATTTGACATAATTTTTAAATGTACAAACTGATTTTTTATAATTTAAATAAAATAATGATATTGATAATTTTTTCAAATACTTTATGCGAAAACGAAGTAAGGAGGGGATATATTTAGTTGGATTGAGAATAGGCAATTCTTGAGAACAAGCTATTCGGTGTTTGGTTGGGTTAGAATAGTTAGAATAGAGAACCAAACTTGTTTGTCTTATTAGAACAAGTTATTCTCATAAAAAGTTAAAACAAGCTATTATAATAAGACAAACGCCAATTTTGCTATTCTAGTTATTCTAAGATTGCAACCAAACGTACCTATATGGATAGCTTCAGATTTTTACTAAAGAAGCATTCGATCCATGTAATATTCAACACATTAATTATTATTACCTCACTGAGACTGGCTTTAGCTTAAGGAATAAGGATCAGTCTTCTGCTTGTCTCCGACATTTTATAATTATTATTGGTTAAAATAATGATTGATTGCTATATATTGCTTATTTTAGTTAGTTTAGTTCTTTGTTCAATTCACATTAATATTTGTACGAACAATTTCAAAATTGAAGAGATAAAATAAACACGAATCTTGATGTGAATCTAATAGTTTCGCTGTTTCGGTGCTTATTTAGATAGAAGGGAAGAGGTCCGTTTTGAGATTGGTGCCATATTAAAACTGAGGACTCAGATCTCATTCTACTCAGTCATGTATATATTGCACTGGATCTGAATTCTCTCTGGTGGCGGGATATTAAACTTTGGGCCTAACTAAGTGTTATTAAAGCCCGTGAAGCCCATTTCAATGTCACTCTTCATTACTTATTTGTGCCCAGCACGGGCCCGTTAAAACAAATGCTTAAATAAAATTGAATTTACTTTCCTTAAAACTCAGCCCACAAAACAAATACTTAAAAATTGATCTAACGGTTGGATTCGAAAGTCGAAACAATAAGCATTTGAAGGGGCAAGTGAACGAGTCCAAGATGAGCAAGGCTAATAAGTGCCTCCAGATATATTCCTTCTTCATGTTATTTACTGGACTTAAATAAATTACCAACTTTACATATATAGACATGTTTATTAAATAAGTTCATTCGCTTGCTCCATGTCTATGAAATAAAAAGGAAATATTTTTTAACAAAACAAAACTATTTTCATTCGCATAATTACAAATGTTTTTTTTTCCCTCAATTAAACTGGAGATGATATAATCTCTTGCCTCAAAATGTTTTGATTGGGATATTTAGATAGTTTAACAAACTAGTCCTCTTCAAATTTTCAAATTCCTCCGTATTATGAGGCAAGCCTCGGAAGACAGCTCAGCACAAATTATCCACTTGTCAACTTCCTACTGGCTTCCGAGGCTGATTTCTTCGTCGGGGCTTTGGGTTCGACTTGGTGCTACCTAATAGACGGTATGAGAAATACCGGCGGCAAGGTTAAGGCTGGATATCTGTCGGTTAACAAGGATCGGTTTTGGTGAATATTTTTAAGTGCTGTGTTTGCATGTAAATTCTTACTGTAGGAGAACTTCCATTTAAATCTGAAACTTTTAATGTCACTCTCATTGATGATGACCTACCTCAGTATTTGTCTATAATAAATTTTTTTTTTTTTTGTATTGTCACCAAGTACAATTTCTTTTTATAACAATAATGCACTTTATTCATTTGAAACTATTTTTTTTTTAAGGATAAAGAGAGATTTTACAGTAGACTTGAATCATATTTCCAATGATCCGACAAGTGTACAACTTGAGAAAGTAATACAAATCCTTAACATAGCTCTTCATGAACAACCATCCAACAGGTACTTATAATTTGACATCTATTATATATAACAATCTTCTAGAAACAGACATTTATTTAATTCTTTACATTTTATTTTTTTTATGCAGAAAATCATTTTTCCAGTGGAGCGTTCATTCTTCTCAGATATGTATGAGAGCAATAAGGTGGGAAATGGTTTAGACATATGGCAAGGATTTTATCAGAGTCTTCGTCAGACTCAAATGGGTCTCTCGCTCAATCTTGGTAAGTACCTATACCAACTTTCCCTTTCAGGTATTAATGAGTGCTGTGTCCAAATTACATATACCACCTATCTCAACTTTCGGATAATTAAGAATATTTAACTCTTGAATTTACAGGTGTTGTTTCCACGGCTTTTATTGAACCATGGAGAGTAATTGAGTACGTGTCAAAGTGTTCAGGAAAAGACCTCCACAACATTATACTGACTGATGTTGATATCGAAAAGGTATTTGATTGCCCGCAGAATTTTAACTTAATTCAAAATAACCTTTATAGTGTTCTTACAAAAAGCTTTTACTTTTCAGTTTTATTAATGCACTACCATCCCTCGTTTCATCTTTCTCTATTTCAGATTAAAATAAATTTGAATGGTGTACAAGTTCTGATTCAATATCCAGACAAGGTGCAAAGGAAGTATCGTATTTCTGATTTGACAACAAAGCTACTGGAGAGTTAATATTGTAAGCACAACATGCGGACACTGTTTTTGAGAAATTTAATTTATTAGCACCCTTATATTGTATCATTTTCATTGCTGCAGGTTCGAATATGGCGAAAGTGAACTAGAGAGAAAAAGTGTTGAAGATTACTATAGAGATGTGTACCACCACGTGATCAAATACGCCAATCTGCCGTGTCTAGTATTCAGCAATAGCCGTAGAAAGGTAAATTATCTTCCCATAGAAGTATGTATTTTTATCTACTCACATTTAGAACCTGAAATCAAATAAATAAAAATTAAAAAGCAATATAATAACAAAAATGTTCAAATTAAAAAAATATTAATAAATACAATTAAAAAGCAATATAATAACAAATTAAAAGGCAATATAATAACAAATTATTAATATTTTTTTAATTTGAACATTTCTGTTATTATATTGCTTTTTAATTTTTATTTATTTGAACATTATTAATATTATTAATAGATTTGGTACACAGAGATGCGGTACCGGTTGAAGCAGATAATCTGAAAATGATTTGAGCTAATAAGTTGATTTCCTCCAATATTTTACTTTCTAAATCAATTTAGTAAAATTGTTAGAAAAAATTATTTAGGATGTATTTGATGACTTTTATTTTTTAGTGCGCACTTGATTACTAAAATATTACATAGGGATAATTTATGACTTATATAAAGACGAAAAGGTCATATATTTTTTATGTTTCATTCATAATTTACTCATGAAAAAATTGCATGTCATGATATTATTGAATATATTCACAATAAACTTATGACATTTGATAGTTGTTTCATGGATTTTTTATGTTCCCATGTTATGAATATTTTTTATGTTCCACAATTGGTCAGTGTAGCTTGATGGTGAAAGTAGCGTGATAACGATAAATATTATTAATTATATGTGAGAATTGAACTGAAATAAATATTTTGCTTCTTTTGAAGAATATTATTAGTCCGACTGGGTTAGTCATTCAAATTAGTGTTTGGTAGTAATTAAGTAACTATGAGTCCGTGACCCATTTCAAATTCTCATGTGTATAAATTATGTGACTATACGTGTAACACAATGAAGTCATGCATGCAATTAATTTATTTTTACAATTGAAAAGAAAAAGATTTACGTTTTTTTTGTATATTTTGCACTTCCATTTTTCATGGCAGAGATGGACGCTAGTGGCATTACATCACCAGATTTAAAAAATGGACACAATATTAATCTGATTCTATCTCAAAAGTCACTAAAATTTGACTGCATGCATATCCTCTGTACGACTTTGCAATCCCCCAAAGCCAACCCCCAAAATTTGTTTACAAACAAACTTGAATTTATTACAAAACAAAATTTTAGTTCGTAAATATATACAAAATGACAAATAACACTAACAAATTCAAATATATATAAAAATGGGTTAGCATTAGAGTTTCTATATATTAACACTACTTTTTTTCCATATCATAATATGATATGATAATAATTATTTATTAAGATTAATTATTTTCACATCATTGAAAAACAATCTTAACTTGTAGTGTGTGTGTGTGTGTAAATAAAGGTTTTACGTTATATATATATATATTTGATGAGTTCGTTTCTTGTAATGCCTACTTGATTATTAGCATATTTTTTTAGCTCAAGGTAGATTGAAAACAAAACTAAAAAAATGAGGATGGAAGGACTAAATAAGTTATAGTATAATTTTATTTTGCAAGGGGAGTTAAAAAAAGGTAAATAACTATTTATAAAAATCATAGATTATAATGTCAGTATGGTCCGGAGGTCCGTTCCTGATGTACATTCTTGACCATTTCTGATGTCTGATTCTCCACCAGTGTGGGAATATCCAGCACTGCAACACCAGTTAGAAGGAATTCCGGCATTTTTATTAATACCCCCCAAAAAAAAGAAATTGTCAAATCTGCCCTCACCCCAAAATTATTTTTAAAATTGCCCTAACCGCCCAGCCACTGGGCGGTCCAGATCCAAAGCAGACCGCCCAGAAGGTGGGCGGTCCACTATTTTTTTTTTTTTTTTGGAGACAATATGAATATCAAAATGCTGAATTCTTAAAAGGATTTTTTTTTTAAAATATTAGTTAGATTACTTCTTTTAATCATATTTATTCTAAAATACGCTAAATTACTTGGAATTATGTTAAATTACGTTGAATTACACTAAATTACTTTAAATTACGCTAAATAACAATAACTTCGCTAATAAAATATTAGTTAGATTACTTCTTTTTTATGACCGTTTGAATTTTCGTCGTCGTTTTTCGCCTTTTCAGTGAAGATATCGTCCCTATTCATATGTAATGTAGCATAATTTACCGTATTTTAGCGTAATTTAATGTAATTTACCGTATTTTAGCGTAATTTAGAGTAATTTAGTGTAACTCAACGTAATTTAACATAATTCCAAGTAATTTAGCGTATTTTAGTATAAATATGCTTAAAAGAAGTAATCTAACTAATATTTAAAAAGAAAATCTGAATTTTTAGCGTTAAGAATTCAGCATCTTGATATTCATATTGTCTCTAAAAAAAAAAAATAAGTGGACCGCCCAGAAGGTGGGCGGTCTGCTCTGGATCTGGACCGCCCAGTGGCTGGGCGGTTAGGGTAATTTTAAAAATAATTTTGGAATGAGGACAGATTTGATAATTTTTTTTTTTTGGGATATTAATAAAAATTTCGGGAAGGAATTAGTCCCAACAATTCGAGTGGAGCCAGTTTATCGCCATATCCATCCAACGAACAGCAATGATTGCACGACCATCTTCAAACCCAAAATGTGTAAATGGTTAAAATTGATATCATCCAATATTTTATTAGACACATTTGTTTTGCTAAATTGTAGGAAACAATATATATTTACTTTTAATATAAAAATGTTAGTATATATTTCATATGTATTTTTTTGTGCATGCTTCACAGCTAGTATATTTTGAACCGAAATTTTTATATATAACATTTTTAAAAAATAAATTAATAAAATAACCATCGTTTTTGGTCAATTCTAAATCTAACACGGCCGCAGAATGCCGGAGCGGACCCATATGGGGGGTACCGCAGAATGCCGGAGCGGACCCTCATATGGGTCCGCAGAATGCCGAAGCGGCCCCTGGGGCCGCAGAATGCCGGAGCGGTCCCCAGCCTATATAAGGGGCCGCTGGGTTCCGATTTCATTACATCTCATTTGAAGTTTCAATCCCTTCGACCTCGGGTAAGTTTTCTTCTTCTTCTCTAGTTTTAATTTTTAGTGTAGAGTAGTAATTAGGTGTAGGTTTAGGGATAAGGATTAGGATTTAGGGTTTAGGGTTTAGATTTAGCATTTAGAATTAGATATTAATTTAGGATTTAGAATTAGAATTGTACCCAAATTTAATTAGAATTGTACCCAAATTTAATTCGATTGTACCCAAATTTAATTAGAATTGTACCCAAATTTAATTAGAATTGTATCCAAATTTAATTCGATTGTACCCAAATTTAATTAGATTGTACCCAAATTTAATTAGAATTGTACCCAAATTTAATTAGAATTGTACCCAAATTTAATTCGATTGTATCCAAATTTAATTAGAATTGTACCCAAATTTAATTAGAATTGTACCCAAATTTAATTCGATTGTGCCCAAATTTAATTAGAATTGTACCCAAATTTAATTAGAATTGTACCCAAATTTAATTCGATTGTGCCCAAATTTAATTAGAATTGTACCCAAATTTAAACCGGACTTTGACCAAACTCTCATATTTGACCAAAAATTATCCAATACAGCATGAGTACCAGTAGACCATCCTCCAGTAGGGGTACACAGCATGCTCCTACAGCCACACCATACGAGATGTCTCAGTACATCGAGACAGCATTGGCGGATGTTCCGGGTATCCGGAGTCGCACCGACAGGGTCAGCGACTTCTTGTGGTATCCGAATGCGGAGCATCGGATTTTAGAGGCTGCCACTGGGTAAGTAAATTTGTCATATTTATAAATTTGTCATTCCGAATTTTTGATGAATGAACTTGATCTGATTATTTAATTAAATGCAGGGTTTGAATGCGGTTACGGTTCGTCACAACCGCCAGCATATACGATATCAGCCGGCGTACGGGGGGATTTTACGCTCGATGGGACTGTACCAGATATCCCAGATGGCCGAGGAGAATGCTGACGAGGGTTTATCTTCTGGCCTCGTTGAGTGATGGCGTCCCGAGACGCACAGCTTTCATCTCCCCCATGCTGAGATGACAGTCACCCTACAGGACGTCAGTTGCCTGTGGGGTATGACCATTATTGGGGAGCCGGTCACGGGCGTCGAGTACGGAGATTTTCGTGCATTGTGCTTGGAGCTATTGGGTATCCCGCACGAGGATCTCCAGAAAGAGAAGAAGAGAGGTGAGAAGACTGTGGTCTCGCCCAGCTGCATCAGCTTGGCAAAGCTGCGGGCGAGATTCCAGGTCTTTCCGGAGAGACCAGATCAGGTATTTGCTTGTACAAGATTTAATTTAAATAGTATTATATTTATTTTCTTGTAAGTAATGTTCTAATTTAAATCTATAACAGGTGGTTATTGACCGATATCTACGCGCCTATATTTTGGAGATGATCACCTGTCGGTTGTTTCCGGATTCGCATGGAGATCAGGTGCGGCTGTGTTACCTCGAGCTTCTGCGCGACCTGTCCACTGCGGGCAGGTTCAACTGGGGAGGTGCCACGCTGGCATGCCTATATAGGTAAGAAACACCTTCTTATAAATATTTTCAAATAGTATACATCGTAGTGTAGTAACAATGACTTTGTTTTCTTGTAAAGGGGTCTTAACACAGCATGCCTGAAGAAGAACAAGACCTTTATAGGATCGTGCATGTTACTACAGCACTGGTCCTACGCACATCTGATCGTTGGCCGTCCAGTCCTGGCCAGCAAGACAGATGTGCCGCAGTGGGGCAAGCCCGAGCCGGACAACTGCCCTGCATTTTCCGCCAAGTACTGCTATCCCAAGATTTGGGTGGGTGCAGGGCATGGCGCGTCTCTCGGCATCACTTTCTGGAGACAGGAGATCGAGCATCTCAGAGATGATGCCGAGTTTGTCACTTGGGAGCCCTACAGAGATTATGTAAGTTTACTTTTATTTTTATTTTAATTTAAATTTTTTCCAGTTCGAATTGATATATGATATTAAATCTATACTTCCAGGTCGAGGTGGATGGCGCACATCGGTCATTTCTTGAGATATTGCCGGAGCTTTCTGGCGTGCACAGGTGCCGCTCATATGTTTTCAGGTACCGTAATTTCTTTATGCTAGTTATTTACACAAGCAACTTAATTTAATAAAAACAGTCTAACGTATTAAAATATATAGATCATCGAGCACCATTACCCCGGACGGGTCATGAGACAGTTCGGGATGCGCCAGCTTGCTCCGCCCCCGGCACCGATCAATGAGGATGTCTGGCGAGCTCTAGGGAGACCACTGCAGGCAAGGACTGGGGGATTACCCGTGCCGATTATGTGTTCGAGGCAGGACAGGCAGATCCCCCATTGGCCGAGCCCGACCGTCAGATGGATGTCGCGCTAGTGTAAGAAATTTTATTAATTCAAAACTTCAACTATGGCTTTTTGATTGGAATATCTAACATTTGTTGTAATTCGTACAGACCTTACAGAGATTGGTATCGGGACCACGGCGCGTACACCATATTCATTGAGGGATACATCGCCGACAACCCGCACGAGCGGGTACCGAAGCCGAGGGATCGTAGAGGACGGATCCACGGTATTATCCCCGCCGGCGCACCTCTCGCAGCCACGGTATTTTTGATTTGAAATTTGAAATTCAAAACTATTAATATTTACAATTGTACAACTTCTTCATAATTTTTTCAATTTTCAGGCATTATATCTTGTCAAGAGTTGCGTCATAGGGGCTACGATGGCCGTCACCAGGGGATGGAAGAGGCTCGGGAAGGTCATCCTCAAGCACAACGTACCCGCGGTGTGCCAGTGTGGGTACAGGGCGCACCTCGACTCTCTACTGAGGTGCGCTGGCTTGGGCAGTGTTGATGCGGTCGACGACATATCTGACGAGCCCGATGTCTATGTCCCCTACACTGGTGATGAGGACGTGTTTGCAGGCGTCCATGATGCTGAGACGGTCGGTCAGGCGTTCGACCGAGGTGCCGAGTTGATGCGCCGAGCCGCACAGGACGCCATGGGATCCCAGGCTAGGATGCCTACCGAGGTATAATTTAAATTAAAATACATAACTGTGATTTTTTTCTTATTCAATACATTATCTAATTTGTAAGTTACTACAGGGTGGACACGAGGAGGACCTGGGCTTTGATATCTCCGCCGATTACGGCACAGAGGGAGATGGATTGTATTCCCCGGGTTACAGTCCCACTCAGACAGCACCCTCCTGCCTATCAGCCAGGGTATGTTCAGACAGACCTCATCCCGCCGTTCCTTGGCCAGTCCTCACAGCAGGTACCTCACCCTTCCCCCCACGATGACCCCATTGCCAGACAGGCGTTTTTATTCACGCAGGCTGAGTCTGGACAGACCACAGTTTTTGGTCCTGGGGTCCAGCAAACATCCGTGATTGAGGAGGTTCGCCAGGAGCCGGTTCAGTCTACGGATGTCCAGGCAGACGACTCTGCATCCTCCGCAGATACTGACGAGACGCCGCTCTGCAGGCGGGGTCGGGGTATAGGAAGAAGAAGGCGAGGACGATGTTTAGTCCAGAGCCGTAGATTTTCATTTGTTAGATGTTTTGTTAGATTCTTATTTGTAGTATTGGTAGATGTTTTGTCAGATACTTATTTATTTAGTTGATTAGTTTCTTGTTTGTTTGATTTTGTTGTTATTTATTTATTTTGTTGATTTCATTATCTCAGAGTACACAAAAGAATTTCAAAGAAACCACATATCTAAAATATCTAAAATATTTCAAACCAACGACATATCTAAAATACGATACGACCAAAAATCAATTTAAACTCCATTCGAAACTAAATAAATAACCCTTAACAAATTACAATTTCGTATTTCTAAAATAAAAAAATAAAGGGTCCGCTCCGGCATTCTGCGGCCCTAGGGGCCGCTCCGGCATTCTGCGGACCCATATGAGGGTCCGCTCTGGCATTCTGCGGTCCCCCCCATATGGGTCCGCTCCGGCATTCTGCGGCCGTGTTAGATTTAGAATTGACCAGAAACAATGGTTATTTTATTAATTTATTTTCAAAAAATGTTATAAATAAAAATTTCGGTATTTTGAAGGGGTAGGTAGTATGTATGGCTTATATAAAAAATGAAATCATCATACTTATTTGATAGTTATAGTCGGATTTTTGAAATCCATGTCCGTGATTAATTTGGTAGTAGAATCAGAACATTAATTGGTGAAATATTATAATTTAATTATATGGATATCCTCCATGTAGAAAAACCAATTTATTTGAAATGAATAATGAACATAGATAAACAAGCATGGTCAAACTTTTACCCACAAGAATGGAAGAGAAAAGAAATGTCTATTAACATTACAAGCTAAATTTTCAGAAGTTTAGTCCAAGTTTCATATCAACTCAATTATATTCAATTATCTTGACATATAAATAAATTAAGGTGGGTCCATATATAATTAAACCAGTACATATTTATTAACAATTTTAGGAAAAATATATAACAGCACAATTAATGCATCGGTCCACAAGTTTGAAAACATGCAGTTGCTAAACAAGTTTGCATAATTTGTACTTGAAACACTATTGGAGAATGTACAAATAGTATTGCCCCATCAGAATCGGTTCTGGAAAAAAGAATGATACTGATAGCTTTTAGGATCGGACATATAATAAACATGTCTATATATGTAAAGTTGGTAATTTAAATCCAGTAAATAACATGAATGTTTTTATAATAATATATATATGTGTGTCGGTAAATAATTTTTAACAAAACAAAACTTTTTTAATTCCCATAATTACAAATGTTTTTTTTTTTCCCTCAATTAAACTGGAGATGATATAATCTCTTGGCTCAAAATGTTTTGATTGGGATATTTAGATAGTTTAACAAACTAGTCCTCTTCAAATTTTCAAATTCTTCCGTATTATGAGGCAAACCTCGGAAGACAGCTCAGCACAAATTATCCACTTGTCAACTTCCTACTGGCTTCCGAGGCTGATTTCTTCGTCGGGGCTTTGGGTTCGACTTGGTGCTACCTAATAGACGGTATGAGAAATACCGGAGGCAAGGTTATGGCTGGATATCTGTCGGTTAACAAGGATCGGTTTTGGTGAATATTTTTAAGTGCTGTGCTTGCATGTAAATTCTTAAGCTAACTTGTAATATAGAAATATTTTGGTGAGTTTGTACATAATAAATGTATATATATCGTTGAAATTACTTCATTTTTTTTAACAAATGAATCAATTAGAGTTACCAGTGAAAGCTTTGTTCTCCACCAGAAAATTGTAGTGTACAGTTAATGGTGGGAAACCATGAACTAGTCCAGTCAAATTTTGTAAATCTGTTTTGAACGAATTTTGTGTAAATTTGTTTATTTTTTATGAATAAGCAGGGTAATATGATTGGTAGGCACATTTATTCATCAGTTTCAAACCTTACAGGATTTAGAACAGTAGGGTTACCAGTTTACAGGAATTAGTGGAAAAGCCCTACTACATGTTGTAGGATGCATAGCATACTGGTACCCTTACATGTTTGCAAATATATTGTACCTTCCTCTCTGAAATGAAAAGAATGAGCAAAGCTGTAAAAATTCAAACATGTAATAAATTTGCTGGTATCTTTAGTTCTTCCTTCTTTTTCGTTTTATTTATGTTAGTATCTTTAGTTCATTCAAATTATTAGATTAGCTTCATCCCAACTTCATGAATTTCAGAGAAGAAATATCAATCAGTCATGGCAGCCCATGGGCCTAAAGCCCTAAAAATCTATTTTAATTTGTTACCTAGATTTAATAGGATTATGTGTGAAGTTCTGCGTTGCTTTTGTCCGTTATAATGTTTATTTTTCTTAATTATAATTTATTTAATTATAATTATTAAGTGTTGGTATAATTATTATTTATTAGTGAATTTTTTTAGAACATAGGATTTTGTAGTAGGTGACTTCTTTTTGTGTACATTAAATTCTTAACAGCTTGTTCATAGTATAGGAAATAAATATGCCGATCACAACCGTTGATTTTCGTTGAGATTAGCGTATGACAAAATTTCTTCATTGAGATTCGCACATGAAAAAATCTGACCGGTTAGAATAACAGCAGATTTATTTCCCACAGTATATAGAACAGAGTTAATTTACATTTGAACCCTCCACTTATGAACTCGTAGAAACAAACATATTGAACTATATAGTCCGTTATGAAGTATTAATTTCTTTTTTGTACCTAAATACAAAAGGAGCACAAAACAAAAATAAAATATTAAGCTCGTTATGGTCTGAGATCAACATAAACGAACATAAATATGTCTGAAATCAACATAAACGAACAAAATATTTGCATTTCAGCACACATTCATTTAATTAAGGTCCTTTCTACCATATTTCTGCAATTTATAAACTTTACAGGAGCCAAGACGTAAATTTCCGAATAAATAAAGTTAGTCAATGGTTAGGAAATAGGTTCTGCGACATCTTTTCGTATAAATATCCTGTGTAGCAGTCATATTTTCAAATTCTCAGTATCTTTAACACGGAAGCCTACACGGTAATGTTCAGAAACAATATATAGAGCGTGTGCCGGACCCGCAATGGTGTGTGGGCCCCACACGCTCTTTTTTCTCTCCTGTTGTCCAATCAGTTGCTGGGTGTATTTATTTACCTGAAAAAAGAAATGGATCACTTTCCACCCATCTTTACTCGCTAGTCAACTCGCTACAGCGACGTTTGGTTAGTTATGTCCGCAAAAGATCATAGAAATACATTCAGCGAGATTTAAGGATTTATTTTTATATATTTCATTCAAATTTGATCACTTTATCATATTTTTCATCAAATATACGAATAAAATCTAATGAGTTTTCTTATATATATAATTCTGTATTGATTGACGGATCAAGAAGAGTTTAAATGGAATGATTGATGAATGAAATAATCAAAGTTGAGCATACAAATATTGCTAAAATGTATACATTCTCTCCATATAATATATATTTTTTCTACTGAACCAAAAAAAAATGTTAGGTATAAAACTATAGTTTGCTTATCCAAGATAGGTTGGAATGAAATATTTATTGATAGAAAATCAGAATCGCACGAGTTAGATCTAGAAACGGACTAAACATAAAATACCTCGTTAAATAGTTTAAGTTTAGTCCGCCTCTAGACCTAACTTGTTAAGTTAGGCCAGTCTAATTTTAAACTTACACCTAATTATGCTGATCTAATTATTACGCTTAATTAGACAGAAAACCTAAATTATTTATTTTACATTTTAGATCTCAACCAAACATAAATCAACTCATTGATTTAGCAGAGTTGGGGTGAAAAAGCAAAAAAAAAAAATGCTTGCTTGCATATGTTTTATGTTGATACATCTCCAGTTCTCCAATTGCAAAAGATCTAGAACAGCTTTGGTCCGATGGCCATCGGACTCAAATTTGGATCTGATAGATTTCGGAACCGTCCGATCCACTTTAATTTTTGTGCACACGAATTTTAAAACAGAAATAAAAATTGTGGCATAAATCTTAAAGCAGATCGAACGATCATCGGACTCATCAAACTCACTTTGAGTCCGATAAGCATCGGACCCAAATTGACCTCCAAAAGATCAGGTGTACAGTGTACTGGATTGGACACATGATTTTGTGATGACGTCAGCATTGGTACAACATTTAATTGTAATCCAGGCTAGTATTGCAATATTGTACCTGGTTGTTTTTGTAAAGGTAGGTGTCCATGAAATAATTCCTTCATTGTTGTAGCCTTAAAAGAATCCCCTTGTCAGTTGTCACACTAAGGATGGATAGTGATCTGAAAAAAATGGTCCTTTTGGACATTGGGACACTCCTTTGACCATCACTTGACCCCTCTTCCTTTTTTCAGTAATAATTTTTTTTCTTGATTGGATTTCACTTTTCAGTAATAATTTCACACTGTAAAATGAGAGGGTTCTATTGTTTTTATTTTCATATTTAGTTTCATCATGTTTTGTTTTCCAAGTTTTTAATAATTAAAAATTTAAAACTAAATATTATAATAAAACAGGTAATATTTAATCTCAACATTACTTAGTTAAACTCACAATATTATATTATACTTAAGCAACTCATGTTGGATATTTTTTTATTCTTTCTTAATCAAATTGCCCATTGTTAGTATCTTGTTTTGTAGAAAATTAATTGATTTGAAAGCAGTAATTTTCTACCTATTTAATAAAATAGTAAAAACATTCTAAAAAAATGTAAGATTTGATGTTCAAATACATTTAAAAATGAAGATCATGTTTAACCATTCGGATTGATTATTTGAATTACAAAAATAAAAATATAGATCCATAACACAAGTTGATTCATTATATGCATATTACCATAGCCTAATTTCTCTCTTTTTCTCTTTCTCTCTCCTTCTCTCGTTTCTCTCTGTATATCTACAAGAATATGTGAATATACACGAGGATAAAAATACTTAATTGTATCAGTATTCTCACAAATACTTCTGTCAATAATAACAAGAGGAGGGTTCAAATGCCTCCATTTTTCATGCCTCCATTTTTAAAAACTTTAATAACTCAAAATTTAGAACTTAAAAGTCAAAATAAAACCGTTGGATATGATATACATCATTTTATCTATACACGTGTAAAAAATTATGACATTTCAATTTTGT
Source organism: Carex littledalei (assembly GCA_011114355.1). NCBI lineage: Eukaryota > Viridiplantae > Streptophyta > Magnoliopsida > Poales > Cyperaceae > Carex > Carex littledalei. The sequence goes on along the minus strand of CM022080.1, from coordinate 14,667,509 downwards.
TTTGGTTGTCATCAAGAGCTTGTAAAAAACGTACTAATGTGGATAATTTCTAGACGTTGATTTTTTAACTTATTGATTCACATAAAAACAAAATCGAAATGTGATAATTTATAATGAGCACATAGATAAAATGATGTAGATCATATCCAACGGTTTTATTTTGACTTTTAATTTTTAAATTTTGAGTTATTAAAGTTTTAAAAAATAAAAGCACAGTGGAGGCACAAAAAATGAAGGCATTTAAACCCTCCTCTAATAACAATACTCTTGAAAATAACAATTTTTACCGATTTACCCTAAACAGTCAACAATAATTATATTTACCCTGGTGTGTACCTTCAGATTTTGGAATTCATATCCAGTGCAGTACTGTAATAGGGAATCTTTTACAATTACTTGATCTGGACCGTTCTTTTTAACTTGGCACGAATCTCAAAGCCCAATAATACTGCCCCCTCAGTCAGCCCGAATCCCAAACCGGCTGAGAATTAATCTCAAACCGTAAATAGCTAATTGTAAAAGGGAATCTTTTACGGTACCGTCGAGGATATGGATCCCAGATTTTGTAGCTAGAATCCTGCTAGCAGCAGATTTGGATCCCCATAGCTTCAAGATAGAATTCTATCTCTTTCTCTTTGCAGGATCCGACAAAACAAATTTTATTAATAGGTATATAAAGTTGTTCATATCACCATCAAAAGATCCCTTGTAAGGACTCAGTTCACATGGATTGACTTGACATTTGATCAATTTGGTTACTATACACGACAGGAAGAAAGCCAAAAGTAATAATGGGGTGTTGATGCATACAATTATATATATATATGAGTCCAAATAATTGCCTAAAAGATGCATCATGCATCTAGTTTCTACTTTCCAATTTAAATCAGTTGTGTTATTTGGTACTTACAAGAATCTGTCTGAAAGTGAGGATAAGAAAATGACTAATATCGAAAGTAAAATCATGAAGATAGTTATTATCTTTGAGCAGGAGCGGAGCCAGATTTTCGAACTATGAGGTCAATCATATAAAATTTTCCTATAGAAAATGGAGTCAATTTTAAAATACCATGATATTTTACTCTAGATTATATAAAAAATTATACCTTAATACAAAATTTAAAAAAAAAAAAAATGAGAGTCAGTTGACCCTCATTCTCTTCACTGGGCTCTGCCTCTTGTCTTTGAGGTAATGGTTATTTTTTACGAAAGTATTAGCGTGGATATCTATGATGTTAAGCATTTTTATTTTTGTCTTTAAAACATATTCTTGTAACATGTACGTTATTAATTACATATTGTCGTAAAATTTGAATTATTTGGTGAAGAAAATTTTTCAGTAATTTTTTTTTTTTTTTTTTGAGAGAAAGACAGGTCATGTCTCCAAATTTAATTAATGAGTAACAACATAAATGCCAATTTTACATAAAAGAAAAAAAAATATATAAAGAAGAAGAAAGATAAATACAACAAAGGAGAAAACACGCAGAAAGTGAAAAGGTAAAAAGAAATTAAAAAAGAAAATATGAAATTTTAACTTGATGTTTTAATTTAAACCAAAGCCTAGTGATGTAAGATGTACCAAAACAAATTTTGAAATCTTGGCTGATTTGGAGCTGTATTGAATTTAATGTTTGGGTTTCTTCTCTGAACATCTTTGTCCATCTCTCCTTCCATAATACAAAACATATCATGGTTTGCATTTTTTTTTTTTATGGATCAATTGAAAAATAGATTGACAGAAATCTTCATTCAAATTTCATTGGTCTACACTTAGCTCAGGGGATGCTAAGCTACGCCACGATTTTGAAAAATATTTTGTAGTCTTGCGCTTGAGTACATAATTATATGAAGAACATTTATACATTTTTTATGTTTTGAAGTACATAAAGGCATATTTGAAAAATATTTTTGTTGGGTGGAAAATTTGGAAATTTTTTATCGTAATTAATAGAAAAGAAGAGAGACAAACAGTAAGAGTACAGTAATATTTATATTGGTAGTAAAATCGGTAACAATCTACCGATCTTAAAAATAAAAAAGTTTGAATCGGTAGGAAATTCACAGATCTAAACCAGTTTGTTTTTTTTCCTTTTAATTTTTTCTAGTAAAATATTTTTTTTTACAAAAATAGATAAAGTACCTTAAAATTTAGATATATAAAAAATATTCCATCTATTTTTGAAAAACTTTTCATATTTTACTAGAAATCAAATATAAGAATTCTCTCCATCTATACATCAAATTAAAAAAAAAAGTTAAGATTGGTAAAATTGCTACCGATCTTACCACCAATATAAATATTACTGTTTGTCGCTCTTCTTTTCTATTAATTACTACTGATAAAAAATTTCCGGAAAATTTGATACCGTACCAAATCATTTTTGATCTGCACATAGAATTGTTTGTGCCAGAGGTAATACTAATTATGAAAAAAAAACAAAAAAAAAGTAAGACGTGTGGCAAGATGGGGAGGTGATATAATAAAAATATTAGCCCAAAATGGTGACAGTATCTGAAATTTGTCAGAGATGATCTGAGATCTGCTTTAGTTCATGTCTTTGCAAAAGGCGTAAACTTAGGCTTCCCCCTCTCTACCAGCTTTTCCCCTTCTAGGGACTAGGGACTCAGTGTCTCAGACTTCTAATTTTTTTTTTCAAAAAAATTCTATTATTTTTATATAAGAAAATAAGGTAATTAGTATATGATTAAGTTTATCTAAAATAAAAATATCTAAGATAGTTGGTGAGTGTAGATTTAAAAGTAATATCAGATTGGTTTCAACAGAAAATTTTAAATCTTTGAAATCAATCAATTTTATCAATGATACAATTATGTTTCAAATTGATAAATTAAAAATAATTTTTCTAAGTTGTTTTTCATTTTTTATTATTTTTATAACGCTTGACATTATATTATAATAAAATTAAAATGAACAAATTTAGCATATATACACATCACGGTTTCAAAGGACCGACATTTTTAAAGTTACTATGTGTTAACAAACGATAAACGAAAAAACCACGGTTTTTTGGCAATTCTGGATCTACCACGGCCGCAGAACACCGGTGCGGCCCCAAATAGGAGAGACCACACAGGCGTTCTGTGGCCCCTCCTTATTTTCTTTTTTCTTTTTTTTGAACGGAGCAATTTCATCTGCAGAAACTGTTCAAATTGGTTTCTGACCCTTTGACCCTTTTTCAAACATTCAAATACGTTTCTACATGATTCTCAACCGTTCAAATACGTTCAAGTCAAAGGGATTGCAAAAAATAAAAAAGGAGGGGCCGCATAATGCCTGTGCGGACCTCTAGCTGGGGCCGCAGAACGCCTGTGCAGTCTCCCCTATTTGGGGCCGCACCGGTGTTCTGCGTCCGTGGTAGATCCAGAATTGTCCAAAAACCATGGTTTTTTTTTTTTTTTTTTTTGAGATAATGGTAACTTTAAAAATTTTGGTTCAAAGGATTCATAAAATTAAAGTCAATTTGATAAATTTTTAAATTAACCTTGCCAATTACCTTGATAAGCACAAGTGTATACTAAATTAATTTATTTGTTTTGCCCACCATTTAAATTTCTAATAATATACTTTGATTTATTTCCTGTAAAGTTAGTGTGAGGGGAGCAAAATGTGTCAAATAAGAAGAGACATGGCTCATATTTGCATGCTTTTTATAAAGCAAAGTTTGCATTTGATTCCGTGTTTGGTTATTTTTTCCCTTTTTCGTAGGAGGAATCACTTCTTTTAGCTTTTATTTATTTCTATGACTTGAACGTAGCAATAAATCTATGTTCACCGCGTAAAGTAATCAAGCAAAAGGAGATCTCATTTAGTCTATTTAAATGCTAAAATAATCAAGATTGTCAACAAAACTAATGATTATACATTAATTAATACATGTCATGTTTCTTCTTGTGCTAACCTTGATTTGGATTGTCTGCAGCAAAGTAGGACGTATCCTGATCACTATATATATATAGAGTTGGACTATAGTGCATTGTAATGTATAGGTATTCTTGTACATTGAACTATAAATTGTTGGTTTTGATTTTCAAATAACCGATCCAAATCGTTCAATTTGATATCCATATTAAAATATACTTGGAGACCAAATTTTATATTTTTTTTAAAATTGTTTGTTATTTTTTTAGAATATTTAAAAACGTTGTTTTTCTATGATCCAGAAATTTCTAAAAAACAATGATTTTCAAAAATCTAAAAAAATAGTAAAAAATTTCCAAAAAATATAAAATTTTGTCTCCAAGTACATTTTAATATGGAGAAGATGTTGAGCCATTTAGATCGATTATTTGAATTTCAAATCCAACGGTTTACAGTCCAATGTACAAGAGGGTTTTTACACTGCAATGCACCATAGTCCATCTATATATATATATATATAGAGGAGGGTTCCAATGCCTCATGTCTTTCATACCTCATCTACCTCATATTTTATATCTTCGTTTTCAAAGTCCAAATTGTCGATCCGAACCGTTCAACATGATATCCATACTAAAATATGTCTGGGGATGAAATTTTATATTTTTTGGAAATTTTTTACTATTTTTTAAGATGGGTACAAAATCACTGTTTTTGGACCGTTCAAAAAACAGTGATTTTCTACCCATCTTAAAAAATAGTAAAAAATTTCCAAAAATTATAAAATTTCATTCCCAACCATATTTTAGTATGGATATCATGTTGAATGGTTCGGATCGACAATTTTGAATTTGAAAATAAAAATATAAAATATGAGGTATGATGAGATATGAAAGGCACGAGACATTAGAACCTTCCTCATATATATATATATATACACACACACACACCTAGATGGGCATAGAGTAATAAGTTGGTAATTCGAGAATAATTCGGTAATGTAATATATTAATTATTAATTATTTTGACCTTATTATATTATAGAAATCAAACTAGAAAAATATATATATATATAATTTCAAACGTTTACTAAATGAGTATTGATCTAAGAACTTGATCAAAATCAACGAATCTCGTTTGAAATCAAGCCGATAAGCTCACATACTCTATCAACGAGCTTAACCTTACAATATAAAACTTTTATATTTTGTTTTTCTTTTATAGTATATATTGGTTCATATGATGGATCAACATCATATTTTTCAAAGTCTAAACAATCAATCTGCCCTCATTCAACATGAACTTGTAGATCAGATTTTATATTTTTTTAGAATATTTTAATTATTATGTTTAGATAAGTAAAAATCATTTGATCTAAAGATTCTAGATTATTCAAAAATAGTGATTTTTATGTATCTAAAAGATAGTAAGAAATTTCTAAAAACTGTAATATTTAGTCTGTAAATACATTTTCATATTAAAATTATGTTTAACTGTTCAGATTAATTATTTGAATCTTGAAAACGAAAATATTCATCTATAATATGAATCAATCGGCGCTATGTGATTTTTATGTATCTAGAAGATAGTAAGAAAATTCTAAAAACATAATATTTAGTCTGTAAATATATTTTCATATGAAAATTATGTTTAACTGTTCAGATCAATTATTTGAATCTTGAAAACGAAAATATTCATCCATAATATGAACCAATTGGCGCTATGCACATAGCCTCACTCTTCATGCATATCCATGCAAATGCAGTAACATGTTATGGCAAGAAAGTTGAATTGGAGTAGTATAGTGCACAGTGACAAATCAATAGTTTGGGTTCAATTTGGTGAGGTCAAAAATTCGTGATTCGGGTATAATTCAGGAATGATTCGGTACAATAAGGAAGCAAAAAAAAAACCCAAAAAAACTGTAAAAAAAATTTTAAATTTTTTTTTCGCATTTTTATCGCGAATAATTCGTCAACTCGCGTTTTATACGCGTTTTATTCACGAATAAAACGTATTATATGTTTTTCTGTGTTTTTACGGAGTTCAGTTCGATTTGAAAAAAAACGAATTATACGCGAATAGTGACGAATTCTGTCAGTATGTATATTGATCCCCAATTAAATCAAGTGGTGGCTTGAAACAAAAAATGGCGCAACAATAAATCCCAAACATAAGCAATTGGATAAACACTAAAGTCCAAAAGGTACATCTTATCTTTAAATTAATCTTCCAAGATTAAACACGCCATAACTTGTCCTGGTGTTGACCGTCAGATCACCAATTCACGAGTCTCTTAACTTTATTTTGCACTCAGGTCCCTGCCACTACTTTATTGTCACATGGTCCCCTAAATAAACATAGACCCTATCATCTGTTTTTCTCTCTTCAATTGCAACGCTGTGCAATTTTTATATTATTATCTCACCCTCTCGTAAAGAATATATATTTGTGCAAATGCAAATGTAAGAAGTATTTTGTATGATGAATACTTCTTGTATTTGCATTTATTATTTGATGGATAACTTATAAAATCTACATAATATCCATCAAACTAAAAATGCAAATGCGAGAAGTATTTATTTATTTCTGTTCCACATTATTTATTCGTTTGTCATTAATAATTATTAGTGTCTGTTTTTAACAAGAACCGACGCTGATGTGCCAACATTGATAATGTATTATGTACTAGTGATTATATATCTCATGCTCCACATAATTATAATAAATCACTCAAATTTGACCCCAGTTCTGTAACCATGAATTGGAAAATTTTTTATCGGTAGTAATTAATAGAAAAGAAGAGAGAGAAACAGAAAGAGTACAGTAATATTTATATTGGTAGTAAGATCGGTAGCAATTCTACCGATATTAACTTTTTTTTTAATCTGATGTATAGATGGAGAGAATTCTTATATTTGATTTCTAGTAAAATATGAAAAGTTTTTCAAAAAATAGATGGAATGTTTTTGATATATCTAAATTTTAAGATACTTTATCTATTTTTGTAAAAAAAATATTTTACTAGAAAAAATTAAAAGAAAAAAAACAAACTGGTTTGGATCAGTAAAATTCCTACCGATCCAAACTTTTTTATTTTTAAAATCGGTAAAAATGCTACCGATCTTACTACCAACATAAATACTACTGTACTCTTTCTGTTTTTCTCTCTTATTTTCTATTAATTACTACGGATAAAAAATTTCCCATGAATTGGCCAGCTGTAAATTGTATAATTTATTTTTAACAGAATTGCAGAGGATGTACGCTGTATTAAATGACCATCCAAAGAAGAGATAAAAGGTGTTAATATAACTCTGGCTTCTCTCCCTTACATGCATTCCTTTACCGTGTCACATTTTTGCATTTACACCTACCAAGATTTTCTCCTTTTGACCTTACCAGTTACAAACACCCTTAGAAACTTCTCTTTTTTAATGGAGATAGAGTAACCAGTTCTTGTACTCATACTCTGCATGGCAAGATATAAATGGCTTGGTAGAATTGTTAGATTGTTCTTCTCTGCTCTCTTTTTGCTCCTAGTTTTGTTTATGTTAGTTCAAAGAGTTGAGAGATCTTATGCGGCAACCTCTGCGCGGCGGCTTCTCCTTACATCTATGTCAGAGTCAATGGAGTTGCATGATCATAGGCTTAATGGTACAGCCAAACTTGATGAGAGCAAGCATGAGGTGCCAAATGGCGCAAATCCTGACTCGAATAGATAGCACCGACCAATCGTCATAAACTTCGACCTCGTACCAGTTGCCCTTTGCAATGGTATTAACAGGAGCAAATGTGCAAGAATACAATCAACATAGAGATCAAGACTTTTACAGTGAAAGTGTGAAACCCTAGTTGACTGGGTACAACTAAGTGTGGCAAGACTTGTGAAAATGTTCAAATTTTCAGCCATTATGGTGTTTTTTTTCTTCTGTTTTTTGTTTAAGAATGTTTTTCACTAAAAAAAAAAATATTCCTTAGCTTTTGTAGCAAGACAGGCCTTGTCTTTTTTTTCTTTTCATTTTTTTTTTTACTTTTTTCAATTTCATTTTGTTAGTTTTGTAAAATTTTATATCATGAGTCCTGTTTTTTTGGTCCACGTAAGAGTTATAATTGGAGCAAAAGTTGGTTTTATGTTTGGAAATTATATTTTGTTGGTAATATTTTGTGATATATAACGTTGTTATTGCATAAATATAAATTGTGATATTTGTGGGTGTTTTTGGTAAAATTGTATTAACATTTAACGCTCAGTGATGGCTGAACTCATAGACGATGTATGAAAGAGATGAAAGTTATCCTCTTTTTCTCTCCCATTATTTTCATCTCCTTTCTCATTTACTGCTTCAATTGAATATATATTTTGATCAAAAATAAAAAAAAATCCAACATATCTACTGTAAGTTTGAGAGCAATTTACATTTTCAATTAACATGGTTCACTAATTACCTATTCAACTGCAAAAACCGAAACAATATTATCCATGTACCATATATGATCTGTTCTCAGTTTGTGATATCAGAATAGATCTTGAGTGTTACCTGGAAATAAAGATTTGGTGCTGTATCAGCAGTTCAGCACATCAGTATCTATGCAACCAAGTATCTGATTGTTTTTGTTGGTTTGAACAAATTGCAGAAAATATATTTTGTAGACTTTTATTTAACAACTTTGAGTAGATATAAATATATAGAGTTGGGATGTGGTGCTTTATGAAATAAGAGGCATTTCTTACATCACATCATATTTTTTATTTCAAAATCCAAGCCGATCCGAACCGGTCAACATGATCTCAAAATATACGATGAAATTCGAGATTCATGAACAGTATCCTGAAATTCCGAATCCAGTCATTCAATTTTTTCTTTGCACGCACCTCAAAACAGCTGGTTTTTCTGTGCACGCATCTCGAAAACAGTGAAAACAGTTCGACGGCTGGATTCGAAATTTCCGAGATTTCAGAATTACTGTTCACGAATTTCAGCAGATTTGGACTCTCCTGCGTCTCTTGCTGATTATAAAAGAAGAAAAAGACAACTGACAGAGACTAAATGAAAAATAAAGTACCACCAAAATTATAAACAAGTAGAGAAAATGTACTGGTAAACAGGTCTTGCTGATTTACTAGGTTTAGTTAGCTCTCAACCAATGATCAGTCTGGTTTTTTGTTCAACATCTTATTTAATAAGAGAGTGTGTGTGTGTGTGTGTAGTGGCCGACCGGTATATGTATTCATTTCACAGACCGTTCTAGACAGATCAGAGCCGTTCATTTCGGATTAAAGAATTACCAGTAGATTATCAAAGTGTCAGAGAGCCATTGCTCTACATTCTTTCTTGATCAAATACTTGATGGTGTTGATCTATCCCTTCTCTATTTCTAGGTTTTTATCTGACAAGAAAATCTAGGACTGTTAGTTTGGAATGATTGCATTAGATTTTTAGATACCAGTTGGCAGTTCTTTCATAGCCCCTTCATGTTGCACTGTAATATTTTTACTTGGGATTCCAATTCTGCCCCATTCATCCAGACTATACAGCACAGAATTGGACTTTTGAGTCTGAAAAAAGGGAACGGAGTCATAAAATAGTAGAGAATTAAACAAAAAATTAAAGATATAATTTTAAAAATATATCGAATACAGGCATGTTTTTGCAAATTTCTGTTGGAAATCAAGGTATTCTGCGCTAATCCTTGCATCAAGATTTGTGTCGTGCTGTATTTTGTAGATCCTTCTGATGCTGTACAAACGGTATCACAGACGGACATCCTTTGCATTAAGATTCGTGCGGTGCTGCCATAAGGGATTTCTGTGCTAATTAGATAGTTGAATTGAAAGACGACACGTAGCAGCACTGTACTGTAGAGAGCAAGGACTAGGGCTGCACAAAAAATTCGTAGTTCGTGATTCGATTCGAGTTTGATTCAAAAAAGTTAGTAAAAAATTCGATTCGAAATTGAGTTCGTTCGAATTTAATTCAAACCAAACTTAGTTCAAAATTAATTCAAACCAAACTCAAACTGGACCTGGTTCGTTCGAAATAGGTTCGCGAACTATTCTAGTTCGAATCTCAAAGTAACGTGAACCATTGATTTCCGTCATGACTTATGTTCGCTGATGACTTAAAAGTTAAAACATAAGGCCGTTCAGCCATAAGTCATAACTCGTAAGTCGTAACCCTCGCTCTCAATTCTGAAACCCTAGCCAACTTTCACCTCTCGCTCTCGGAGACTACGATCACTCTTCCTTGTCATAAAAAAGTTCGTAAAAAATTCAAAATTGAGTTCATAAAATATTCGATTTGAAATTGAGTTCGTTCGAAATTAATTCAAATCAAATTCAAACTGAAGATAAGTTTGATTTGATTTGGTTCGTTGCAGCCCTAGCAAGGACATATACAAGCCCTCCAAATAAAGCAAAAATTTAGAAATTGAGTGAGATTTCTTGAAATTTCCTTTTAAGTTTTTCCTGGTGAGACAAATGAAATGATATATACTAATAAAGGAGCAAAGTTAGGGTGTGATGTGCTCACCAAGAGAGGTTGGTCAGCACACCTTCAAAAATCTATCGGATTATCTTCAAACGACGAATTCAAACCGTTGAAATTCATCTACTTCATGAGTGATGCATGTATATGAAATTTTTTGGAAGTTTTGAATTCATTTAGTACAAAGTCGAGCGGTCAAAAAAATGAACCTTTTATAAGTTATTTTATAAGTTGTTTTATATATTTATTTTTCATCATTTTTTTTACCGCTTGACTTTGTACTAAATGAATTCGAAACTTCCAAAAAATTTCATGTACATGCATCACTTATGAAGTATATGAATTTCAACAATTTGGATTCGTCGTTTGAAGACAATCCGATAGACTTTTAGAGTTGTGTTGACAAACTCCTCTTGGTGAGCACATCACACCCTAGCTTTACCCCTAATACAGTACAGCGTGTGTCATTAATACAACAAAAAATAATTCCTTAGAAAATTAACTGTTCTAATTTTTTTTTCTTGTGACATGGAGAAATTTTTAAGTGAAAGATTACTGTTTTCTCCTTCTTGAAACAGATTATTAGATATAATATAAGACTGTATAACTCTGATAGTTACAACTTATGCCGCAGAATAAATGTATCATAGACTTAATTGAGAAATATGAGTGCATAATACAACTTTTTTAGTTAACAAATATGAGTGCATAATACACAAAACTGATGCATTAAGCAACACTGAGAATGTTTTTGCTGAAAAATTATACGTGTTTTCCCTCATTTCCTACAAATACTTGAGAGATATTAGGACTGAAAAAAAAACTCATAGCTCCTGACTCGACAAAAAGCTCGTAATTAGCTCGCTCAATTATGACTCGGCTCTGCTTGTGCTGAATCGACTCGCTTTTTAACTCGTCGCAAAAAGAAGATGAAACTCTTTCCCAACAGTTTGATCCCTATCTCTCTTTGTGCCTAACATAATAGGATGAAGCTCGTTGCAAGAAGAAAGAAAAAAAATCTCAGTTCGTGATTTATACATCACTCACAGCAACAAATCAGCGAAAATTTTTAATTTTTAGTCTGTGCGCTAAGCGCAGCTCACAACATCAAATTAGCAAAAATCTTTGATCTATACGTAGTTCACAGCATGAACAACTTGTTAACAAGCTAGCTCGGTTCGGCTCATGAATTTTGATCATAATTACCAAAGAGAGAAAATTAAGAAAATAAAATGTCTAGTGGATCTAAGCCCATAACAAGAAAAAATTATCAGCCCATTGAAATAATAAAGGAAATAATACCTATAGACTATCAAAGCCCAAAACAAGAAAAGTATCAGCCCAGTTGTTCTTTTTTCTCTTTGGAAATATTGATTGAAAGTTGCTCAAATATTGGGCCGAAATATATTTCGGGCTGCTATTGTTGAAAAGTTTAAAGAGTACTGCTCATGTTCATGTGCATAATAATTAATAGGAAGGAAATAAAAAAAAATGTTTTCTTAATTAAATTTCTTTAGTTCCATTGCTGACTTTTTCATATAAACGATTCATTTTGCATAGTAGGAATGTGTTCTCTCTAAAATACCAAGAGGAATATGACATTGACGAGTCTGGCTAGTATGATATCAGTGTCATATGACACCAACTACAAAATTAATTGGATAGACTTCAAACGACTAATCCAAACCGTTTAAATCGATTTCCTTTATGAGTGATGCGTTTACATGCAAATTTTTTAAATTTTCTAGTTATTTTAGTATCAAATCAAGCGGTCAAAAATGTTGAAAAATAAATGCATTAAAATTAACTTAAAAACTCACACATTTGACCGCTTGACTTGATACTAAATAAATTCAACAAATTATAAATTTTGCATGTAAACGCACAACTAATGAAATAGATCGGTTTGAACTATTTGAATTTACCGTTTGAAGTTGATTTAATAGATTTTGAAGTTAGTGTTATATAGGCTGAAATGACACTGATGTCATATCCATACTTGACATTGACATTGACATCTATGGAGGACATAGTTTTACTTGTGTTGTGATTTGTCAATTAATGAATTGTTTCTTTTGCTGAATACCCCTGTAACTATGAATATTATGTTTCACTTTAACATTTTTTATCATAAAATTTATTCTATAATTCAATTGAGATTTTACATATAAATTTTTGATATTAGAACTAATTATCAATGGCGGACCCACGTAAGTGTCTATCTCTGAATTCTGAAAACCATGTATGATGTTATCCCTGGAATAATTAAAGACACTAAGACTGAGCTAGAAATATTTTATTCTTAATTTAAAAATTAGTTTCTCAAAATGTGCAATCACCTATCTGAGATTATAATCAAATAATCTTCCCAAATGAATTACCATCAAATTTATTAATAGAAATGAAAAAGTAAACAAAAATCCCTTTTGTAATTATTGAAAGATCCAATGACACACAAGAATTTAAAATATATTTCATGGATTTTTTTAAGTACAGAAACCCTGTTAAACGACAAAGAACAAATTAGTTAAAGTTAGGGGCTCAAGGTAGTATGATATAAAAAATATATAAAATACTTAGTACTGATAATATATAATCTCATGCCACCCTGTACAATGCATGTGTTATTGGTATACGACAAACATATACTAAATTAACCATAACTGTTAAGTCTGTAACAATCATTTAGATATGCATGTGCATATTTCTAAAGCATGATCCTTTCTAAAAGATCTCAGATATTATATTTATGATAATCAATCAAGCAATACTAAAGAGTAAAAGGTGGTTAGAATTATTAATACTGATTCCGTTATAAAATTATTCCCCTATTTTGTAAAGCTAGGAACCTTTAGCCAGTGGATTCAAATCAGCTTAAATCCGAGATACATGGGCAGTATCTCAGGAATTTCTGAAATTCCGAATCCAGCTGTTCAACTTTTTCTGTGCATGTATCTTGAAACAGCTGATTTTTCTGTGCACGCATCTCGAAACAGTTCAACGCCTGGATTTCGGAATTCAGAAATTTCAGGGTTACTGTTCATGATTTTGGATTTTAGCATATTTGAATCCTTAGCCAGTGCGGAGCAGGATAATTTGTGAGCAAAAAATTTAGGTGAGAAGTAATTTTATAATCATTTTGAATATTAGGTATATTTTTATAAAAAAAATTGAGAAAATATAGAATTAGAAGTATATTTTGGAGAAAAAAATTTCAGCGTAGGAACAATTTTATCAATTCTTTAAGTTTGAGTATACTTCTATAAGTTTTTTAGAAAAAAAAACATAAAAATAGAATTATATCTTAATTTTTTTTTTTTTTAAGCCAGCACCACTGACACCACTTAGCTTCGCCATTGCCTTTAGCAAGCATATCTAATAAATAATTTACCTGGGATTTATAAGGCAGTATTAAGTAAATATATTGTTAGATATAACTGTTCCAAATAATTAATGTTCAAACTATCAAAATCCAAGAAATTTCACAGATAATTGTAAAGATAATTTAAAATTACCCATCTTTATACCATAGTATGACATGTAATCCTACTTGCGTGGAAGTCAAGATGCATGCAAGTAGCAAGGAATCATAAAATAAAAAATAAAAAAGAAGAGATACATTACCAGAAGAACAAAACACGCATGGAAACACAATAAGTGCCGACATTTTTATTAATATCCAACATAAAATAAAAAATATCAAATGTACTCAGGTTTTCTGGGTTTTTTAAAAATACCCAAACCAGTCAAAAAATGGCCGGATGGAATTTTAATTACGACCGACCAAAAAATGGCCGGTCAGGAATTTAAATTAGGACCGGCCATTTTTTGGCCGGTGTGGTATATTTTTTTCCTGTTTCCTCTATAAATACCCCGTTTCTCTCTCCTCCCTCTCATAACTCACTCAAACTCACCAGAAGAGAAAGAGAGAAAGAGAAGAAGAGAAATAGAAGGCGATTTCTGAGACGAACATGGCAATTTCGGAGGAGATTTTCAGGTATTTTTTTAATTTAATTTAATTTTTTTAATTTTTTTTTCAGCAAACCTATAATTCTTTTTAAATTTAGTAACCTGACAATTGTTTACCATTTACCAAAATGTAGTTTGTTGGCCATGTCCATGATCGTTTCATTACACTGTGGTGGGAAGTTTTTGACTAATACATATGGGGTTTATTACTCCAAAGAGGCAATTAATTCATTCATGGTTGATGATGATACCTCAATTTGGGACTTGAAGTCTATGATTTACGAATGCACTGGTTATGACCCTGAAAAAGTGTAACTTAGAATTGGCAACCCGAGTGAACTCTGGAACACCCCCAACCTATACCTTTTTAGGGTGAAGGCATGTAATCTTGAATTCTTATGAGTTTAATCTAGAGGTTTTATTTATATTTATCATTTGTGTTTGATCTGAATTCTTGCACTTTATTCTTTGTATTACTACTTAATTTGGAGCGTGTTAACCTCGTCCGTATGGTGATAGCTACACCATAATGCTTAGGCGTATAGAGTTGACTAATTAGGAATAGGGAAATAGATGTAGCAGTTGATCCCTTGTGATCCAATAAGGGAAATAGACGTAGCAGTTGATTCCTTGTGATCCGATCTCAGTTAGAAACTTATTGGAATATAGATCTGTAGATGAATGTCGCATTCTATAGACCGATAGTAGGGTAATCTCGGTTATTTCAACTACGGAAGGTATAAATGATGGACGTAGCTATGAACTTAAATCCTTCTAGTCTTGGTAATGAAGACTTATCATTAAACTTTATGCGATTGATTAGGGTGAGGTTAGCGTAGCAGTGATTAGCACTAAGATAGGATTAGCAACTCTCAGATTTGCATTTGATACCAGTATAGGACTCACACGGTTCTAATCAAACCGCATGCGACACCGATTGGAGTTAGAAACTATAATTGACAGGTATTTCACTTGCATGCGGTTGGTGACAGCACCACATGCGTTTGCATTAGTGACCAGAAACTAGATTAGACAGATAAAAATGATAGATAGCCTGATCTGTGGAAGCTCATTTTCTATACATAAAATATTCATTTATTGTTTTAATTATTCATACAACTAAACAACCCAACCAATTAAATCAAATAACCAAAACAACTAAAAACCTAGAATTGATTGCCGTTAGATCTCTTAATACACTATCCATGTGGATCAACACTCCGGTCTATACTATACGATAGATTCATGCGCTTGTGAATCGATTGTAAAGTAGACAATTAGGGTTATAAATATTATTAGCTCTAATTTTGACCCATCACTGGGTCACAAGGGTCACGGCGAAGCACACCAACAAGCCGTTTAGATGCATCTGGTAGCCAACCAAGGAGAGCCATCTGGTAGCCAACCAAAGAGTTCAACTTGTAGGCATACAAAGGCATCTGGTAGCCAAGCAGAGGCATCTGGAAGCCAAGCAGGGGCATATGGTAGGCCATTTTCTGGCAATTGTCTGTGGTTCAGAATTAATTTTAGGCCTAGTGGGTGATTTTGTCCATAGTTGTATGCATGTTGTGAACTTATTTAATTAGATGCAGCTTTGAGAACTATTTTATTTGCAATTTGTGTGAACTTTATTTGTATGGTTCGAACTACTTTATGTAGACTAAGTTATGAGTAAGTTGAATGTTAGTTTTTATAACTTTACTATTTTTTCCATATTCAAAAATTAATTCTGAGATTTTTAATAGATGAACTTCCAAAATACATTAAGATTCAGTTACAATGTTACATCCAGCCTACAACAGAAAAATTAAATTGATGAAATTAAACCTCCGGTACAATATGGTAAAACCCTAATTCATCAGACTTAAAATCCTAATTCATCAAACTTAAAACCCTAATTCATCAAACTTAAAACCCTAAAATCATAAGGTAAGCACTAGTAATCCTACTCCTTAGTAGGCGGCTCTGGATCACTGACAGCAGACGAAGTGCTAGCTTTACCAGTATCAGTACACTGAACAAACTCATTGTCCGATATTGCTGGCTCTGGATCAACCTTCTTTTTTTTTCAAACCGTAGCGATAGGGGTTTTTCACATAGTCATCGTCTGAAATTTCAAACCGAATAGGCCGTCTAAGTGATCAGAGTCAAAATAATGATGATTTACGTAGGGTTTTGGCTTAGGTTTTACATATTTTCTCACACTTATGTTTAATTATTTAGAGAAAAAGGCTACTGTCACCCTTCTTTATGTTTTATTACAGAAAACAGGTTTTGAGACTATTTTACACCAAATGGAGCTAGAATCGGGTCAATCGGATCAGCGACGCTCATCGACTAAGTCCCTGTTACGGCCAGTATTGACTAATACGGACCAGGCCTAGCACAGACCAGAAGATAGCGCTGGAAGCATTAAACCCTAACTGCCAAGGTCCTAATACGGACCGTATTGCCTAATACGGTCCGTATCCGAAGGCAACCCTTGGGGAATAACTGCCGACAGCTGTTTCCAGATCAGTTTCTTAGCCCCTACTCAACCTCCAGACGTCCCTCCACTCCTATATAAGGCCCCTGGGCAGAAGGATTAGTTATCTTTGTAATTAAGGTTAGATTTGATTAAAGTTAGAAGAGAGGAGTGCTTGTAACAATGCCGTTCCGCGGCTAAGTTCATTTTCTTAGGGCTAGGCAGTAAACCTTGTTACTCTTGATGTTTTGATATATATATTTCTGTTGATTATGGTTTCTTGTTGTTGTACTAAAATGCTTTTGTGATTTACTATCTCTTCATCTAATTTCAATGATCTAGTTTGAGTCCGTTAGGGTAGTGACAGTACTTTAATGGTAAGAGAAACTATTTGTATGAATTAGCCTCGTTGAGATCTATTAGGTTTATGTGAAGAAAATCTTAGCGGGGAAACCATAAACCAGACCAACAAAACGCGTACCAAATTCCATCACTTGCGTAAAGTAAATCGCAGTGATCTGTGTAGTAATTTGGGGTATTTGAGAGATCAGACATTTGCGTAAGGAAAATCGCAGTGTCCTATGTAGAATCTCGGTGAAAGATCTGTCATTCTTGCGTAACACAAATCGCAGTGACCTATGTGGTGTCTTTCATTAAAACAACAACAGGAAATCAGACGCAACAGGAATATATTGTCAAGGCGGATTGAGTGGCAATGGTGTGCCGAAACCCTAGGAATTCTCATCTCTATCTTTATTTTAATTACTTTTAATTGCTTCCTAATTTACATTGATCAAAACAACATCTCTCAATTTTCAGATTTCGTCTAGCCTTTCGAAAGATTGTGATTCGATCGCTCAAAGCATTGAACCAATATTCCCTGTGGATCGACCTCGAATATACTACTCGATAGGATTGTGCGCTTGCAGTCCGAACCGATAGCATTTCCGAGTTTATAAATATTAAAATAAACATTGCTCTCTTTTGAGTGATCACTAAGAAATTCCTCCATCAGACATACTTGACAGTTCATTTTATCACTAAGCATACTTGACAGTTTTTTCCCCTCATTTCTATCTCGACCACTAATTGACCCTCCTCTCGCTACGTCGCGATTGGACGATCTACCTCGGTTGATAATGTTCATCATTTTCGCCCCTGGAAAATCGCCTCAAATTTCACCCTTTTGGCCTCCAAAATCGCCCTTCTCTTCTTCTCTTTCTCTTCTTTTCTTTCTCTTCTGATGAGTTTGAGTGAGTTGTGAGTGGGAGGAGAGAGAAACGAGATATTTATAGGGTCTGAAACAGAAAAAAAAAAAAAACTTCTTGACCAGTCATTTTTTGGCCGGTCCTAATTTTAATTCTTTGACCAGTTTGGGCATTTTTAAAAATACCCGGCCAAGCTTGGTATAATTAATAATTGAGTGAGCCTATGGTGCTATGCATAGCACGGATGGCTAGTGTACTACGGCTCAATATGGTACTTTTTAAAATCCTAACGGTCGATCCAACCGTTCAATGTGATAATCATATGAATATGTACTTGCAAACTAAATTTTATATTTTTTCGAATTTTTTTACTATTTTTTTAGATAGGTAGAAAAATCAGTGTTTTCTGAAAATTCTGGACCATCAAAATTCTACCTATCTAAAAAAATAGTAAAAAAATTCGAAAAAATATAAAATTTAGTTTGCAAGTACATATTCATATGGTTATCACATTTAACGGTTGGATCGACCGTTAGAATTTTAAAATGTACCATATTGAGCCGTAGTACACTAGCCATCATTGCTATGCATAGCACCATAGGCTCACTCTTAATAATTTTATATTTAATGTTGGCTATTAATAAATATGTCGGCAATAAGTGCAACAGAAAATCGAACAATTCAAGATTAAATTTTTATATAGCAGTCAAGGTCAAGCATTTGCTCGGTCATTAAATGCGCATTTGTCTCTGTGGGCGAGTGTCCAGTGTGGACCCTCCAAACCTGGCGGAAGCAGCTGACATGTAACATGGTGGGTCCCACACAACCCCACACTGGATTTCTGGTTTTTTGACCTTCACACCTCCAGATCCGGTGGGACCATTCATAGCTGATATCGGTATGGACAAATGTGGAGCGAGGCATTTATTTCAGTATGGAGAAAGCCTGAAAGCCACTGCATTTCTGTTTAGACCTTCACCCTTGATAAATTATAAAATGGTAATGTGAATTTTGTTATGGGCAGGGTTAAAATGCTCTATAGTTTTCGTGCTTCTTTTTAAAGATCCAAACAGTCGATTTGAAATGCTCAACATGATCTCCATATTAAGTTGTGCTTGCACGCCAAATTTTATATTTTTTTTGAAAATTTTTTACTATTTTTTTAGATAGTTACAAAATTATTATTTTTTAGAAGATTGGACCATTCAAAAATAATGAATTTTTACATATATAAAAAATAGTAAAAAAATTTCAAAAATAAAATAAATTTTGATTTCCAAGCAATTTAATATAAAGATAATGTTAAACAGTTTGGATGGACTTTATAGATTTTCAAAACAGTATTTATGGCTTAACTATATTTTCGATTGAAAATGCTTGGTGAAAAATCCATGCTTTTCCTCTCTAAAGGAAATAGCATGACAATTGTTTTCAACTTAGGCAAAAAGACTGTCAATATTTAAAATTATTAAAATAGCAGTAAAATATATCTTAATTTCATTACTTTTTAACTCATATACATTGGATTTGAAATTAAAATTTGATCTCTTTATACTGTTAAAATGTCAATATAAAGAATTCCGAATTTTTTAAATATACCATTCACCAAAAAAAAAAAATCAAATAACCACAAAAATTCTAGAAATTCCAAATTTGACTCGTCCACCATCTAAGATTGTGGACACAAAAGGTGTCTGCAACTTCATATGGCAGACAACCAAAATTCTCAAAAATTCCCAATTTGACGCGGAACTTAATAGATTTATTTATTAATTTTCAAAAATAGATAGAGCAACTTATAATTTGAATATACTAGACGGAACATCAAACAAAATAGATAAAACATCTTATAATTTAGATGTATTATAAGTACTACGAAACATTATTCAAGCATGAATTTTTGCGGCTGTAGAAAAAATTAAACTATTTCTTGGTGTGTTACTGGAAAAAAAAAAATATTTGGATCTGAGTTATTGATTCCGGTTCAAAAATCACTTCTGAGTATATAAAAAAATTATCATGATCCTTCTAGTACATTCAAATTCTATATTAGTCCATCTATTTTTCAAGAAGTGATTTTAGGAAAATATCTAAATATTAAAAATATAAAATAGCTTCTAGGGAAATAGATGGAGTACCTTCGAATTTGAATGTACTAGAAGGACCACGATTTTTTTATTTACCCATAAGTGATTTTTTAACAGGGATCAATTACCCAGATCCAAAACATTTTTATTTTTCTCGAGAAACACACCAACAAATAGTTTAATTTTTTTTACAGCAAAAATCATGTTTGAAAAATATTTTGTAGTACTTCTAGTACATCTAAATTATAAGATGTTTTATCTATTTTGTTTGATGTTCCTTCTAGTATATTCAAATTATAAGTTGCTCTATTTATTTTTGAAAATTAATGAACAAATCTATTAAGTTCTGCATTGAATTGAAATTTTTTGAGAATTTTGGTTGTCCGCCATCTGAGGTTGCGGATACAAAAATTGTATCCGTAACCTGAGGTTGCGGACGTGTTATCTGAAATTTCTAGAAAATAATAATTATTTGATTTATCATTTTTTGGTGAAGAGTATATTTAAAAATTTCGGTAAAGAATTGTTATGTTATCTCCGTCTTACATAAAAGCTTACATATAATTTGTACATTTTGATGGAAAAAAGTAGCGTGAATATGTGCATTAGTTCTTCAGTTTTCATAAAGAGAAGTGATCACTACCACTAAGTTAATTTTGACATCTTACATTTGAACATAGGGTGCCAATGACATTCTTTTATTCATTTAATCGTTCCGTATCGTATTAAAAAAATGGATATGAGTACGATTTTTTTCATTAGCATATTGAATAAGGATAAGGGCTAATTTTTTTTCGTTATCATCTCAGAATAAGACCATTTATTTCCTATAAGATATTTTTTAAATAAAATTATATACAGAGATACATATATGTATGGAGATGATACATGATACAATAAAGTTTTGGAAAGTTGATATGAGTACACGCAGTTGAGTACTCGCACTGTATCCGCACCTAAACTGCCATAACTGTTTGTGGAGACAGCAACCGTTCCAAAACTGTAATTTTGTTTTACAAATATTAATAGTAACATTGTGAAGTATTCATATCTATACAAGACAAGTATTTATACCTATACAATGAACTACATATATGATATATGAAATTTTCTTAAATAATCGTACCCGCACTTTTTTTCGAAAAATTCTCGTGTCATACCCTCATTAGGGGACCACAGAACCATTCCAAAACTGTAATTTTGTTTTACAAATATTAATAGTAACATTGTGAAGTATTTATATCTATACAATGAACTACATATATGATATATGAATTTTCCTCAAATAACTGTACCCGCACTTTTTTTTGAAAAATCCTCATGTCATACCCGCATTAGGGGACCACACAACCGTTCCAAAACTGTAATTTTATTTTACAAATATTAATAGTAACATTGTGAAGTATTTATATCTATACAAGATAAGTATTTATATCTATACAATGAACTACATATAGGATATATGAATTTTCCTTAAATAACCGCACCCGCACCTTTTCTTGAAAAATCCTCGCGTCGTACCCGCATTAGGGGACCACTCAAATATTTTTAACATAAGACACTAGATGAAGTCTGAAAGTATTTATACCTCTGCACTAAAGTATTTTTACCCATGTGGTCAACTATTTTTGTTAGAGGAAGATTGACGCGGTGATGATTGGGTAAAGTTGTTGCGGTGATACGGGGTTCCCACTACTTCATTAGAGGAAGGTTGACGCTGATCATAGAGGAAGAGTGTTGCTGGAATTTTAGAATAATAATTAGTAGGGAACATATAATATCTTTTTAGAATAATAATTAGTGGAGACCATAGTACATTATTCCTCTAAGTGCGGGCACTGTAGCGCGGTTACAGTGCAGGTACTGTAGCACGGGTACTGTAGCGCGGGTACTAAAATAATTATTCTAAAGTTTTGTACCTTAATTTTTATAATACAAATTAATTGTATTTATTATTAATATTTTCTTCATTGTTCTTGTTTTGAAAAATATTTTATCGAAAGTACAAAGCGGGATGTCAATGACACGTTTTTTTATCTATTTATCCGACCCGTACTGTATTCGAAAAGACAAGTAAAAGTAAGATTTTTTTTTTGTTAACTTATCCATGTAATTTTAAAAAAATCGTTATTATAATGGTACGGGTATGAAAATGCTTTCAACCATACCCGTTTCGTACCCGTTGACACCTCTATTTGAACATGACACATATTGCACAAATCTAGACACGTCACAAGCATGACAACAGTTGTACGTGTCGTGTTGTGTCGTTTGTAGTACATATTAGAGCGGCCAGACTATGGAGCCCGATATGGGAATAGGTTGACATAGAGCGGGATATTGTTTCCCGCCTTTTATTTGAACTTAAATAGGCGAGGTAATGAGAAAAAAAATAAAAATTACAATAATAGTCTCACGTTCATAATCATTTGTCATAATTTTATTAAACTTTTTTTTCTCTATTTTTGGGCATTCTTTTCTATTTTATAATTACTATTATTAATCTTTTTTTAAAAATTAAAAACCAAAAGGATAAAACAGTTCATGTCAAGTGTCGTGTTTAATTTGTGTACCTTTAACACCACTTGACACGACACTTATAGTACGTATCTACAGTACGACACGTTACGCCCCCATAGTGTATTGATTAAACCCGGGCGGGTCGACCCGGACCGACCAAACCCGGGACCCGAACCCGAACCGACCCGGACCCGACCTTGAATCCGACCCGAACCGTCCGAATCCGGGTGAACCCGACCCCAAACCGGACGAATCCGGGTGAACCCGACCCCAAACCGGCCGAACCCGGGTGAACCCGATCCCAAACCGGCCGAACCCGGGTGAACCCGACCTAACCCCTCTCAAACCCGACCCGGACCCGCCGAAAACCCGGCGGGAACCGAGCCAACCCGGGTCAACCCGGTCAAATTTGAATTTTTTTTATTTAATTCGGTTTTTTTTTTTTCCTCTGTTGGCTGACCCGAACCCGAACCCGAACTCCTGAACCACGCCCGCACCCGCACCCGTGAGCCGCGACCGTGAACCGGACCCGCACCTGTGAGCCGCGCATACACCGGCGCAAAAATTGGGTTTTTTTGTTGTCAGCGAGATTCGAACCCCGGACCTCTCTCTCAACAACCTTACAACCAATACCTTTAACCACTAGGCCACTATCAACTTGTGATATATTTCAATAACTTTAATATTTAATATATTCTTAGATTAAGCCTTTAATTAGAATTTTTATGAGCCTTTAATATATTTCAATAACTTTATAGTTTGAGCCTTTAATTAGAATTTTTATGATTATCTAAATACAATATATAAATAATAAAAAATAATATATATATATATAATAGCCGTATCGTATCCTTCGTTTTTAAAAATATGAATTAACATATATACATATTATTTGACATCTTAATTAAAATTAACATATTCATATGCTAATTGATATGTTAATTCTATAAACTTTAATTTGAATTAACATATGTATATATATATATTAGTATATTTGATATAGTAGTATATTTGAATTAACATATGTATATACATATCCTGTCGAGGCTGGCTACTATGCTTATAACTCATTTTTGCGTTTCCAATGTTCAAATGGTCGATCCGACCGTTCATCTTGTTCTCCATATTAATATGTGCTTGGAGACTAAATTTTACATTTTTCTGAATTTTTTTACTATTTATTAAGCCACTTAGAAAATTGCTGATCTGGGTGAACAGTAAAAACAGTGTTTCCAAAATTCTGGACCATATGATCAGAAATTTTCAAAGTGGCTTAATAAATAGTAAAAAAATTCAGAAAAATGTAAAATTTGGTCTCCAAGCACATATTAATATGGAGAACAAGATGAACGGTCGGATCGACCATTTGAACATTGGAAACAAAAAAATGCTCATTTAAGCATATGTGGGCATATGCTTATATAAGCATAGTAGCCAAGCACTATCCTGTCCATCTAATCATGATCATGTTATATATATTAGTATATTTATACTAAAATACGCTAATTACTTGAAATTATGTTGAATTACACTATATTAAGTTAAATTACATTACAATACGCTAAAATACGGTAAATTACATATGAATAGAGACGATATCTTCACTGAAAAGGCGAAAAACGACGACGAAACTTCAAACGGTCATAAAACAGTGCTCGAGTGTCCGATTTCAGCAAATGAGCACTTTTCGGAAAGCTTGTGAAAATGCGCATGCGTCTGTGCCAGCTATGCTGGATTGCGAAATTCAGAATCGCCAAAAAACAAAGGGAAGAGCCTCAAAACTTGAGTTGAAGTTTCCGATTAAGATTTTCATTTCTATCATTCAATCCAGGTAGCTCAGTAAATTAGTTACATAATGAACTTGTAGAATACCAGTTTTTATTATTTTCGGAATTTTTTTACTATTTTTTATGATTAATGTAAGATGGCATAGAATCGGTCTATTTTAGCGTAATTTACCGTATTTCAGCATAATTAGCGAAGTTATTGTAATTTAGCGTAATTTAACGTAATTTAGTGTAATTCAACATAATTTCAAAGTAATCTAGTGTAATTCATTTTTTTCAGTCATAAAAATTACATAAATCATGTTAATTTATAAAATACACATTTATCATTTTCAATTCTAAAGGAGACACTTGACTGTTAGTACGATTTAGTATTTAATTAATTGTTTATTAAACAAATTGACCAAAAATTAGAAATGTTCAGAAGATGAGAACGGAGAACCTATAATATTATTTTCAACATAACAGCTCTCTCTTCTTTCAATAATTTTAGTATTTAATGATTGTTGTTTAGTATTTAAATTAACTTTTGTTTTAAAATAATTCGGTTTTAAAGATAAAAAATAATTTAGTTTTAGAATAATTCGGTTTTAAACTAATTTGTTTTTAAATCTATTGTTTTAAAATAATTCGGTTTTAAACTAATTCGGTATATCTCGGTTTTAGAATAATTTGATTTTAGAATAATTTGGTTTTAACAAAATTCGGTTTTAACTTAATTTGATTTTGTTATAAGTTATAACAAAAATATATTGAGTTAAAATAAAATAAAAAGAAAAAAAAATGCAAAAAAAAAGAAAAAAAATCTCTCTGCCGCTGCCCTCTGCCCCTCTCTGCCTCTCTGGAAACAGAAAAAAATTAAAACAGAAACCGAAAAAAAAAAAAAACCAAACCAAACCGGACCGGCCCTACCCGGACCGGACCGACCCCCGACCCGACCCGCCCCGTCCTAACCCGCCGGGTTTAGACCGGGTTAGGTTCGGCCGAGTCAGACCCCAACCCGCCCCCCCCTACCCGACTCAACCCGTTGACCCGGGCTAACCCGTGCCCGAGTCAACCCGGGGACCGGGCGGGTTTGGACCGGACCGACCCGAACCGGCCCCTTTTCAATACACTACGCCCCCAGCAGACTTCGTGATTAAATAAGCAAATGATGTGTATTGTGCTATAATAGGATTTCCGTATTTATTATTCTGCAGCCAAGTTATAGCGGGTCAAAATCGCTGAATTAAGCAAGGAACTAAATGACAGCACTGTTTTCTCCACGATATTGACGCAGAACATCTTAAAAAAGTATGAGGATTGGCCACGTCTTAATTATACCGGCTCCGATGAATCGGTCGTATCTGGAAAAAAAACCGGTTCATTATTATATAGAGCGAACCACTAGAATGACACGTGTTTTTGTGATTCGGAATTTTGTCACAAATACTTTGAACCGGATACATAGAAAATTTTATAGAAGATTTACAAAAATGAAATGTGCCGCAGCCATGCATAGAAAAGTATATGAATACAAAAGATAGTTATCTCCATCTGTCCTCTTAATTATAATTGAATTTTGACCATATTTACTTGTTATAACTATCTTTGGTAAGGACAAAATAATGATAGAGATTTGCTTAATCAGGATTAATTGTATGATAATGAGTCACAATTTATTTTTTTCTCGGTGTTATCTTGCAGATATGGTGATTTAGACAACCAATCAACCATAATATTATACACCATAATTTATTAAATTTTTGTGCATGTAGGTTGATTAGGAAGCACAACCATGCCCATTAATTTTTTTTTCCTTTCTAGCAAATAGAGCGTGTTAGTTGTTTGCTACATTGAGGGTCAGATGCTATCCGCCACAAAGGATCTGACTCTTCTAACTCAGTGATAACCTTTTCATCTAGAGTGAGGCTACGGTGCTATGCATAGCACGGATTGAGCCGTGCTTCGGCTCAATATTTGAGTTTTCAATATTCTAACGGTCGATCCGAACCGTTCAACATGATTATAAAATGAATATGTACTTGCAAACCAAATTGAAAGCTAAGCTACTGGTAAAAGAAATAGAGAGAACAAGGTGTTTGAGCTGAATTTCATTTCTGATTACTTGATTACAGAGGAATAGTACACGGCCTTATATAGGCTACAGTAAAGTAAATGTACAACAGTAATCTCTAACTAACTATCTTTGACTTTGACTAACTATCTTTGACTTAGACTAACTAATTGTTAGTTGTAACTAACTCCTTGCTGTTATGGTTAACATCCCCCCTGCAAGCCGATTGAACTCCATGGAGAGTGAGCTTGGAACGAAGCGATAGAAAACGAGGAGATGAAAGAGGCTTGGTGAAAATATCTACTAGCTGGTCTTGAGAGGAGATGAATCGGATAAGAAGAGATTTGGAGAGAAGCCATTCTCGTACAAAATGGAAGTCAATCTCAACATGTTTCGTACGAGCATGAAACATCGGGTTTGAAGCCAAATAGGTTGCGCCTATGTTGTCACACCACAAGGTCGGTGAAGAGGGAAGAGTGATGTGGAGTTCCGCAAGCAAAAACTGAAGCCACTGAACTTCTGCGCTAGCCAAGGCCAAGCTTCGGTATTCCGCCTCTGTGCTGGATTTAGAGACGGTGGGTTGTTTCTTGCAGCTCCACGAGATAAGGTTGGGGCCGAGAAAGATGCAAAACCCAAAAGTAGATTTCCGATCGTCATGACAACCTGCCCAGTCGGCATCGCGTAAGCATGTAAAGTGAGAGAGAAAGCGGGTGTGAAAGTGATGCCTAATGTAACAGAACCGGCAAGGTAGCGCAAGATCCTTTTCACGGCACCCGAATGAGCGGTAGTCGGGGAGTGCATGAATTGCGAGACTTTGTTGACTGCAAATGCGATATCGGGTCTCGTAATAGTCGCATATTGTAAGGCACCAACAATAATTCGATAAAGATGCGGTCGTCAAACGGATCACCCTCGAATTTAGAAAGGGACACCTTAGCATCCATGGGAGGAGGGCATGGAGTAGCATTTGTCAAGTTAGCTCGAGTAAGAATATCACGGATGTACTTAGGTTGACTAAGATGAAGCCCATGAGAAGTGGTTTGAACCTCGATGCCAAGGAAATAATGAAGAGGGCCCAAATATTTGAGTGCAAATTTGGCATGAAGAAAGTGAATGAATGCCATGATATGGTCGGAATGAGACCCGGTGACGATAATATCGTCAACATAGACCAAGACAATAAGGGTTCGGTTTTGACACTTGAGAATAAAGAGGGAGGGATTATATCTCGAAGGAATAAACCTATGTTCAGTCAAGGCCGAACTAAGGGTATGAAACCATGCCCGAGAGGATTGCTTGAGGCCGTATAATGCCTTGGAAAGGCGACACACATAATCAGGATGAGTGGCATCGATAAACCCGGGTGGTTGTTGCATAAACACGGTTTCGGCAAGATCCCCATGCAAAAAGGCATTATGAACATCAAGTTGGCGGATCGGCCAACTAAAGGAAAGTGCAAGAGAAAGAACCATGCGAATCGTAGTTGGGCGAACCACCGGGCTAAAGGTTTCAAAAAAATCAACTCCCTCCTCTTGATGAAACCCTTTAGCTACTAAGCGTGCTTTGTAGCGTTCGATTGAACCATCTAATTTTTGTTTGATTTTATAGACCCACTTACACCCCACTATGTTTTGATCGGATGATGGCGGGACGAGAGTCCAAGTATGGTTTTTGATCAAGGCATGAAATTCTTGGGTCATAGCATCCCTCCATTGTTGGTGTTTATTGGCCTGAGAAAATATTTTTGGTTCAGTGGTAATGGATGAAGTGGTGAGATATGTATGATGGTCAGGAAATTGTTTAGCTCTCCTGGTTTTGTCTCTGGTGCGCGTTATCATGTGGTGAGTAGATCCAGAGAGTTGAAGAGAGTCAGAGGGTCGGGTGCCTGGTGTAATGAGGGAAAAAGGCTGGGTGTCGGGTGGATCAGTAGGGACTGTAGTAGGAGGGAAATCGGGTTGGGCTGGAGAAAGGGAATTCTGGGCCGTAGGTGGTAAAGGGGCTGGAGGAGAGGAGCATGTAGCAGGAGAAAGAATCTGGGCCGAAGTCTCCAAAGGAGAAGGAGATTGGGCCGATATTTCCTAAATGTGGTAAATGTGAGTTCGGTGCTGGACCTAGAATTGAGCTGGGCTGTTCTCCAGACAGAATCGGCAACCAGAGAGAAGTCTCTGAATCAGGTGCAGCAACAGAGAGCTGGGTATTTTTGAAAGGGAATGAATTTTTCATCAAATATGACAT
The DNA here is from genome assembly GCA_011114355.1 of Carex littledalei. Taxonomy (NCBI): domain Eukaryota; kingdom Viridiplantae; phylum Streptophyta; class Magnoliopsida; order Poales; family Cyperaceae; genus Carex; species Carex littledalei. The sequence continues at coordinate 14,638,815 of CM022080.1, read as the reverse complement.
GCCGAGAGACATAGGTTCGCTTGCTTGCTACATCATAGCATTTGTACCCCTTTTGATTAATGGCATAACCAAGAAAGGCACAAGGAGTGGATCGGGTTTGAAGTTTGTGGGAGTTGTAAGGCCGAGTGAGAGGAAAACAAGTGCAGCCAAGAACCCGTAAAAGAAAATAATCGAGATCTTTTCCAAAAAGCAAGGTAAAGGGAGGTCGAGAATTAGAAGTAGAAGGCAAGCGGTTTATTAAATAAACGATACTAGCAAAGATATCGTCCCAAAAATGAGTAGGAATAGATGCATGGGTCATGGTAGCAAGAGAAAGCTCAACAATGTGGCGATTTTTTCGTTCGGTAACTCCATTTTGTTGTGGGGTATAGGGACATATAACTTGGTGAATGAGAGCGGGAAAAAGACGAGAAATGGGTTTATATTCCGTACCGCCATCGGTACGAAGTGTTTTGATGGTGGTGTTGAGCAAGTTTTCGGATTGGGCTTTAAAGAGAGTAAAAACCCGAACAAGCTCATCTTTTGAATGAAGAAAATAAATCCAACAATATTTAGTAAAGTCATCAATGAACAATACAAAATAACGAAAGCCATTATGAGAAGAAATAGGTGCCGGACCCCAAAGGTCCGAATGTACAAGCTCAAGAGGTTTAGTAGAAGAGAAGAGCTAGAAGAAAAGGGTAACTTGTGAGCATTTGCCAAACAACAATTATGGCAAAATGTCAATTTATTAGAAGCACAAGGTAAGCTAAAATAATGTAAAACTTGAAGAGTGATTGAGGAAGAAGGATGACCAAGCCTAGCATGCCAACAATCGGCCGAAATGCGAGCTCCAAAATAAGCTTGAGAAAGAGAAGAATAGGGAAGCAAGTAGAGTCCATTATGAAGTTTAGCGTGAAGAAGTGGGGTCAATGTGTGTCGGTCCTTAATCACACAAAATGAAGAGCAAATCTCGATTAGAATCGCATTATCTTGCAAAAGTTTACAAATGCTCAACAAATTTTTTGTAAAAGAGGGAACATGCAACACATCTCTCAACACAATAGAATGAGAAGAGAACAAAAATTGGGAAGATCCAATATGAGTAATAGGCATACCGGACCATCACCAATTTGGAGTGTATCAATGCCCTCGTATGGCAAAAAGGAAGAGAGATTATTTAAATCATTCGTGACGTGATGTGTTGTGCCCGAATCGAGGTACCACTCGCTAGTCGGGTTGACCGCTTGGGGTTGTACCACATATGCTTGAGGAGTCGGTTCAGGAATAGCATCATACCGATACCAACAATCTTGGCTGCATGTCCTCTTTTAGTGCAGATCTGACATATGGTGTTGTGATCAGGGTTGAAGAGTCTTGGATTTTTATTGTTTTGAGCACTAGGCGGTCTGTAACTAACTCCTTGCTGGGCTGGAACTGGAGGCCGAAAAGAGGAAGCACCAGGTGCTCTGGGATAAGATTGAGACCCTTGAGTAGAAGAGAAATTAGGCTAAGGTGGCCTGTTGGAGCTTTGATTAGAAGGCCCACACGGCCTGTAATTGCCCTTGAAGGCTTTCTGGTTAGGTGGTCGGGTAGTGTAAAAGGCAGAGAGGGGTTGACCGCAGAAGGAAGAGAGGCGCTAGAGCTCGATTGAAGATGGGAAGTCAGTAGTGCTTCGTGACTATAGAGAAGGGCTACGAGATCTGTGGTAGATCGGGCTGGAGAAGTATGAACTCCGATAACGAAAGGATCATATTCGGAACTGAGCCCTTGAAGAGATAGCGCTGAAAATCATCTTCTGACACTGGTTCGCCGATGAAGGCAAGCTCGTCCGCCACAGATCTGAGCTTCTGAACAAACTCCAGACACAAAGATCCCCTTTAACCGTGTTTTGAAGTTTCCGGCGCAGTTCAGAAAGCCTAGCCTTGGAGGAGGCTGAGAAGGACTTCTGAAGGTTAGCCACAAGTCGGCGGAGGTTTTGGCAGAGACCACCTGAGCAAGAATTTCGCGATTGAGAGAAGATCGCAACCATCCGAGGAGCATTTGGTCCTGTTTGTACCACGGCAAGTACTCAGGATTGGTCTGTAGTGAGCCGGTTGCTGTGGTAATGGTAGGCTGCGGAGCTTGAGCTTCAAGAAATCGGTACAGACCATAGCCGTGACGGAGAGGAACGATCTGCGAATGCCACGAGAGGTAATTTTCCCGATCCAATTTATTTGAGATAGGTAAGGTTAGCATCACAATTGGGATTTCTTGTGTGCTTTGAGAAGGGGTAGATACAGTGGAGGAATCATTTGAGGGATTGGAGTTTGGATCGATTTCCATGGTGCTCTGATACCATGAAAGCTAAGCTACTGGTAAAAGAAATAGAGAGAAGAAGGTGTTTGAGCTGAATTTCATTTCTGATTACTTGATTACAGAGGAATAGTACACGGCCTTATATAGGCTACAGTAAAGTAAATGTACAACAGTAATCTCTAACTAACTATCTTTGACTTAGACTAACTAATTGTTAGTTGTAACTAACTCCTTGCTGTTATGGTTAACACATATTTTACATTTTTTCGAATTTTTTTACTATTTTTTTAGATAGGTAGAAAATCACTGTTTTTGGATGGTCCAGAATTTTCAGATCAAGTGATTTTCTATCTATCTAAAAAAATAGTAAAAAAATTCGAAAAAATATAAAATTTGGTTTGCATGTACATATTTATTTTATAATTATGTTGAACGGTTCGGATCGACCGTTAAGATTTTGAAAACTCAAATATTAAGCCGTAGCACGGACCAAACCGTACTATGCATAGTACCGTAGCCTCACTCAAAATGAAATGTGCCGCAGCCATGCATAGAAAAGTATATGAATACAAAAGATAGTTATCTCCATCTGTCCTCTTAATTATAATTGAATTTTGACCATATTTACTTGTTATAACTATCTTTGGTAAGGACAAAATAATGACAAAAATAGAGATTTGCTTAATCAGGATTAATTGTATGATAATGAGTCACAATTTATTTATTTCTCGGTGTTATCTTGCAGATTATGGTGATTTAGACAACCAATCAACCATAATATTATACACCATAATTTATTAAATTTCTGTGCATGTAGGTTGATTAGGAAGCACAACCATGCCCATTAATTTTTTTTTTCCTTTCTAGCAAATAGAGCGTGTCAGTTGTTTGCTACATTGAGGGTCAGATGCTATCCGCCACAAAGGATCTGACTCTTCTAACTCGGTGATAACCTTTGCATCTATCTATCTAGAACGGTAACGATATTAACAGAGCAGTTTTTTTTCATGCTGTGCACGAGTTGTATACAATATTATTTTTGACTTTATTGTAAGAAGCAAAAACTACTCTGTCAATATATGTACCCGTCAACAACCGGAGGATGAAAACCTTGAACTACATTGGATTCTTTAATCCAGTTTTCTCCCCTCCTGGAATAATTTATTCCAAAAATTAGTTATTCCATAACTGTTCCCGCCCTGTGACTGTGAGCGAGGTTGTGAGTGTACTATACTGCTGGCACGCACATGGGATAACTTCCCCCAAACCGCGCTATTCCAGTCCAAACCCATGTTGAGGTTATTTCATTTCATTACCACCGGTCCCACACGCTTCTTCCAAATAGTTTTAATATCCTCACCAGTTTATCTAGTAACTAGCTGCTCCAGTCAATTTATTGAGAGGAAATATAGTAACAGGACATCTCCATTCATATAAACAGGAGATTAGTGAAGTGTATGTATCCACGAGTGCACTGCACCATCAGTCGGAAACATAATTAGCGAGACGAAGGAACAAAAGTGCAATTTATATATGTAACAAATTTAAAGCTTCGAAACACTGAAACACTGCGGCAATTCTATTGTAGTCCAGTGTATAAAAGTTCTAACTTCTAAGTATGATGTTTTGAGCAGAGAACTGAAACACATGTGACTATATCCATTTGGCAACTGGAAAATAAAAGAGGAGCATAAATGCTTCCCGTGTGGTCTTACAAAGCCAGAAGGTGGGGCCCGCAGGCAGCCCATTCCCAACTGTCACTGCACGATTTACAACGTCCTACTCGGCGCCTGAGCTGGCTGAGCAGCAGGAAAAAAAAAATTATCCTCTCCATTTAAGAATAGACTGGTAGAATTATTTACAGACAAAGGAGACTCCAGGTAAAAATAGCGGCTGTTAACTACGCTATATACACTCGTCAGTGACGTGGAGCAATGTAATTGGCTACAGTAAGTCGGATCAGAACGGAGACTGGAGAAGGGGTCGTACTACTCAGTCAGCATCTCTCTGCAAATGGACAAATAAATAGTAACCTCCTCCACTGTATACAGCCGAATAACCTCTACAATTTTTGCTTGCATTGCATGATACTACAGGAAGCATCTTTCCTTTTTTTTTTTTTTGTGATAGCATAGTGTGAATAAAGAGAGAACATTAAATGCCATGATTAATATAATTGTTAATTTTTTATTTTTATAAAGACATTAATAAAAGAATCGATAATTTAATTCACAGATAAAATTTTAGATATGGCCTATTTTGTTATATTTTTGGGTGCATTTAAATATAGTAAATATTGCAAGTGTTTTTATTGCACGGGATGAACAATATATATTGAACGATTGTCATGATTTTAAAATCTTAAACATGCAAATGGGACATCATAATTTTTTTTTTATCTATATGTTATTCATTAAAAATAAGGCTTTCGTAGTCCAATAAATAGCGAAATATGTTTCGGTCTAATAATTTTTTTTTGTCTATTTCAAAATACTATATAGATCAATCTAAAGAGATTTAATTATTTATTTCAAAACTTTATAATCATTTCTTACTATTATTAGTGCTATTTTTTTTTGTCTATTTCAAAATACTATATAGATCAAATCTAAAGAGATTTAATTATTTATTTCAAAACTTTATAATCATTTCTTACTATTATTAGTGCTGTCGTTGATTACAAAGTAAAAATTATAAATGGTGGGACATATAAACTTAGAAATAAAATCAATTTCCTCCTATTGCAAATTTACCAGATATGCTATTTAAATTGTTTACCAATAAAAGAGTCATTTAAAATTAGAATATACTTTCAAAAATCTCTCACAATTCACAAAACAATGGTGGCATGAACATTTTGTCTTACTAAAAAGTAAAAATTCTATATTTTGTGTTACTGCCAGTTGGATAATTTTACTAAAATTGCAGAAGATCCTTACCAAAATCTCGTTCCCAGCGTCTCTTTCCGTTTCCCACCAAACTCTCATAAATCCCTCAAAACCCTCCTTCCACCCCGCAGTCTCACCTGACCTCTCCTGAGTCTCCCCTCCTTTCTCTCCGAAATTAAAATAGAAAAATTCAAGAAAACCCGGAGATGGAGAGCTACCCCTACTCTTCATACCCCGACTCCGGCGACTCCTCTCCTCGATCTCGCGAGATCGACTCCGACAACGGCAGCCACCACCATCCCGTCCCCGATGAAGTCCCTCCTGCCACCTCCGTTGCCGGAAAGGTCAAGCTCATGATCAGCTATTGTGGCCGGATCCAGCTTCGACCGCACGACAACCAGCTCGCTTATGTCAACGGCGAAACCAAGATCCTCTCCATAGACCGCTCCATGCGCTTTGCCGACTTCCACTCCAAGATTGCCTCCATCTCCGGCTCAGACGACGTTTGCATAAAGTACCAGCTCCCAGGTGAGGATCTTGATGCGCTCATCTCTGTCACCAACGATGAGGATCTTGAACACATGGTGCTTGAGTTTGATCGCCTCCATCTTCACCGTTCGTCCAACTCCTCCCGATCCACCCCTCGCCTCAGAGTTTTCGTCTTCCCGATCAACCCTCCGCCTCCTTCCCCCGCACTCCTCGAGCCGAGACAGGAGCGTCACTGGTTTGTTGATGCTCTCAATTCCATTCCGCCACTGCCCCCTCCAGTCCCGGTCTCTGCTTCTCCGGCGTCCAATGGTCAGACCAGTCCGGATTATCTCTTCGGGCTGGACAATGGATTTGTGCCGCCTCCTGCTGTGAAAGTCAAGGATCCAACACCACCTGACCAGCCGGTCCCACGTGACAGTGCCCCAGTTGAGGTTCCTGCTAAGGAGGATCGTCAAATCGGGTCGGACCCGTCCCCTGATGGATCTCCACCTGAGATCCAAAGACAAATTCAAGAACTGGAGAAACTCCAGGTTGCTGATAACCAGCCCCAGCCGCAATCCCAATCCCAGCCTCAGATTCAACCCCAGACTCAGCCCCAAGCCGTGGCTACTACAATGCCAAAGAATGGAACTGATGAAACCCTAGGTAGAGCCTTCCTCCCAATGACTCAAGAGAAGCCGCCGGTACCGGTACCAGTACAATCGGTACAACAGCCTTCCCCACAGGCCCCTCCTGCCACAGCTGTGCCTCAGCCTACCATGGCCGCTCCGACTGGATACATGCCTAGGTTCCAATCCATTGCCGGTGGGGACCACCAGCCAGTTTATGTGATATCCCATGCTCCACACGGCTACTACGCTGCGGCGCCACCTGGCACTGCGTCATTTGTGTATGCTATGGCTCCTCCCGCACCGAATGGGGGAGGAGGTGACATGTCAGCGGGTTATGGTGCGGGGCATATGGCGGCGGGATATGATAATACTGGTCGGGCGGTGTATTATACCAGCATGGTGCCTCCTACTTATCATCACCAGGCGGTGACCAGCGTGGCGCTGACCAATGCAGAGGCTCCGAAAACCGTGAAGCCTTCACAGGTTTCTTGAGTGCGCGCGCGCCTGTTTCTTTCTCTAGAAGTTTCTTTTTTTTTTTACTAATGTCTATTTTTAAGATAGGAAAAGTTTGTGTTGGTTTGTTTGTTGAACTGTCAAGTGAGGTGTCAGTACCGGTCTCCAGTGGGTTTGCAATTTTTCGTGTGTGTGTTTGTTTGTTTGTTGGTTCGTTCTCGTACAATTCTCCTAGCGTTGTAAATACATATTATGCGTATATGAAAAGAATATATTAGCTTTTGTTGTTGTGCTGTTGCATTCTCGTACAATTACTTAGCTTTATTTGGTTGTTGTGCTGAGGCTGAGGCCTTGTTGGGCAAATGGTAAGCAGTTTGGATTTGTTTTGGGTGGTTGAAGGAGATATGAAAATATTCATTTGAGAGTTTGGATCAGTTCTCTTGCAAGATTCTAAGATATGCTTCTATCTTGACGCAAATAGGCATCTCAGACATGACGAGTAGATAAAGATATACACAAATTAGTCTCACCATTTACAAATGGTCAACTAAAGTAGATAAAGATCCATATTTGCATTCATGTTATAATGATATTTATGATAAGATACACACAAGTAATATTTTAACTAATTTATGACGGCGCAATTAATATTGGTGATAGTGTCACTTAAAATTGATATTTAAGGTATCAATTAATTACATTTATTTTCACATAATTTGTACTGTTTGATGAATACATTCATATAATTCAAATACCGAAAATAACGTTCTGATAGATGAAAATATTATATTTTTCAATAATGTAATTATTGCACTAATTTTATACATATTTAGAAGAATCAAAATTATAGACGAGGTGAGATTTAAGTCCCAAAACGTTAAAGGTTAAAGACTGAGTATAGGGGTGGCAAAAAAGCTCGTAGCTCGTGGCTTGATTGTGACTCGCACCTGACTCGCTCGTTAATAACTCGTTTGTTAATGGACCGAGCTGTTAACGAGTCAGTTCGTTACTAGCTCAGTTCAGAATTATCAAGTTCAAGCTGGGGCCTAGCTTGCTCACGAGCTAGCTCGGCTAGGCATCAATTTGTGTGCATATTATATTGTCTAGCTTGGTCCAGCTCAGTTCAGCTTGATCCAAAAAGTTTGTAGAATTTATTTTCTTCTTAAAACAATATTGAGCCAGACCCAGCGAGCCAGCTCGTCAGCTCGCGAGCTAGCTCAGGCTGGCTTGTCACGATTTCAAGCTGAGATTTTAGTTCGGATGCCCTAGGTCCAACTCGGTCAAAAATTAACAAGCTGAGTTAGGACCTGATACGTCCCTTCCCAAGGGGGCCGGGCCGTACTTGGACTCGGTCCAGTAAGGCGTGTAAACGTCCTGTTCCTGGGAAACAGGCCGCGCAGTGGCTAGCTGCCGAAAGTGTAGCTCGTCCCGGTCCGGGCGGATCGGGCCGAGAGGGTGGACACGCGGGGTGTCGGAGGGGTATTAACGCTCTAACCCTTTTTAATACCTCCTCTGGTTGTAATGAATGCGGTCCCTTTTTCTGGGGATTTCTCTGCCTTAAATAGGGGTCGCCTTTACTGTAGCGGGGTCTTGTCATCATTAATGATGGGGGCCCGCGTGACTGTTTTGGAGGCGTCCGCATAATAGGCGATCATGTCCGCACATTCTGGCGCAAGCCGGATCAGCGAGGCCATACGTCGGCCTTTTCTGGCTGTTCGGCATGCTTAGGCCTTGAGCCTTGTTTTATTAGACTCCGAGCTGGCCCTTGTGAGGGGTCCGAGTCTCAGGCTTTTAACCTCGGGCTGGCCCCGGGAGGGGGTCCGAATCCCGGGCAGTTCTTGACCTCGGGCTGGCCCCGGGAGGGGGTCCGAATCCCGGGCTTCTCTTGACCTCGGGCTGGCCCCGGGAGGGGGTCCGAATCCCGGGCTTCTCTTGATCGTGGCCTGTTTCTGCAGGGGGAGGGGGCCTATTTTATTTCATTCTATTTTGGGCCGGCCTTTTGTGTATTTTAAATCTAGGAGTGCTTTATCGGGCCAGGCCTGGGCCTTTTAAGGTCCACCGGTATATGGACCTACCATTAGCCCCCGAAGCCGAAATGCATCAGTATGACGCTTTCGGGTTCTTGATTAGGCGGCTTTGGTCCTATCGTGGGAGTTTTCTTGGCTTGTCTCGGCTTCTAACTTATTTTAATGTTTGCGAGTGTTAGCCCTCGAGTTGATCTTGGGAATTTTTTATGAGGTATTTGTTTGTTGTCAGCCCCCGAGTTATCCGTCGGGGTTTCTCTGTTTGTATGTTGGTTATTTTGAAGTTCTCGTTTATATGATCTCGCGTCGCACCGCTTATTGGTTACGCATAGTATGTGTCAATTTTGCTTTGCCGTTATATTTCGTAATTTTTGTTGTTGGCGGCCCCCGAGTTGGTCTCGGGGTTTTTCGTGTTTTCCAGATAGTCTTGACCTGTGTTATCGTTTTTTCCCTGTAAGGTCGTAATTTTGCTATTTACAAAGTTTGCGAGCGTTTGGTATGCCCTGTCTCGGGTAAGTGTCCGACTGATTGTGTCGGTGTGTTGGGTGGCTTTGGGTAGCTAAGTGTTATTTGGGCGAGCTACGCTTGGTGTTCTTCGCCGTCGTCGTCTTCGTTTTTTTTTTTTTTTTTTTTTTTTTTTTTTTTTTTTTTTTAGGGGGGGCGCGTCACAGAGGGTATGGCGACAATCATAAGCATATGTTGACATTAAAATATTCTTAAATAGCATGGCGCCCAAACATGACATGAAATCGGGACCATACAATGCCTAATAGATAAGGAAATATTGAAATCAGACCACGCGCTCGTTGTCAGTATCCTCAAAGAGGTTGTCCGCGTGGATTTCTTCTGGAGTGGCGGTATAGAGGCTCGGGCCTCCGGAATTGCGGGATAAACATCCAGGGCATTTCCAGAACCGGCGTCGGGGGTCCGCGCGACCTCGGATGTCATAGTGTTCGAAGCAGCTCCACTCATAGCACATCCGGCATTTCGCCATTTCGTGCTTGGGCCCCTGATCGTGGCATATGACACACCAACGCAGCTTGGGCTCGAAGTTGACGTCGTCATAGATGTTGTTCTCGTCTTCCTTAGTGAATGAGGGTGTACCGGCGAGGAGGAGGTCGATATAGTCGCAGATTTGGAGGTCCTCGTTATGGAGCATCCATTCCAAATCTTCCTCGGAGAATCGTTGGCGGAGGGCCCATCTCTCTGTAGGAGAGAGGACTTGTCGTGGGTTATAAGAGCGACGAGGTTTGGGGGGAGGTTGGTCGCGGCTACTTTGACCTTGGTCCGCGGGCCTCTTAGATTTTGAAACCACTTGCTTGAAAGGCATGTTTGTTTAGGGGGGATGGACTGAGAATGAGAAGGATGGTTGTCCCTTCTTTCGTAATGTGAGGTTGGTATTTATAGATGTAAGGCGGTACTGCGGCTATAAATGATGTGGGTCCCAGGCAACCCATGATGTATAGTCGTCGACTTTTTAGTTGATTGGCGTTAGGCCGCGGGATATATGTTCGACAAGAATGTCAGTGTGTATCTGGAGGAACCTACGCGGGGCCGAAATTCGGCCAATCGTAATGCGATAAAGGTGGACTGTTTGATACCGTAAGGAGGTTTGTCAACGAATTCAACTGTTTGTTTTTATAAGTGTAATGATGTTACATCGGAATGATACATATTTTGTAGACAACATTTGTCTTTAGTTGATACATGACAACGGATACATTTGTCCTAGTGAGCTACGATGTGCAGGGCGACTCGTTCCCTGTATACCCGCATGGCTGCCGAGGTGGGACCTGAGGCAGGCGGAAGAGACATTTCCCCTTCGGCCGTTGCACTCCGGGGTCCTCTTCGGCAAGAAGACGGGCGTGATGTCGCTGCTTAAGGGACATTCAGGCGAGGATCTCGTTATCGGTGTCCTCATATGTATTGTCTGCTTCGAGCTCCTCCTTGGTGGCTGTGTATAAGGTTGGTCCTCCGAAGTTGAGGTCGATGCAACGGGGGCATCGCCAAAACCGACGGCGGGGATCGGAGCGGCCTTTTATATCGTAATGATACATGTGGCGCCACTCGAAGCATGTTCGGCATTTGACCATCTCGGTCTTGGGATCTTGATCATCGCACACGAAGCACGTGCGCAACGACGGCGCCGTAGGTTGGATGGCATTTTCGTCTTCCGGGGTGAATTTCGGGCATGAGCTGAGCTTGAAGTCGAGGAAATCTCGGATACGAAGGTTCTCGTGGGTTAGCATCCATGCTAAGTCCGAGTGTGATACGTCTTGTAATAATACCCATCTCTCGCCTTCCGACAGTATTCGCAGTGGTGGCTGCGTGGGGTTAGGCCGGGGTCGGTGGGGAGGCGAATCGCGGGGGAGGGTAATGTTGAGACGTCGTTGCTCGGGTTTGTTAACCGAGTCGTTCGACGACATTGTGAGGGTAGATGTGGTAAGGGTTAGTTGACGGAATGGGGAATTGGTTGGTGAGGAATGATCTTCTTATGGCTTAGTGGGCCAATATATAGGCGGGGTGGTGCCATTGGTTATCGTGTCTGGGCCCCACCGACTCATAAAAGCTGAGGCTAGGTGACCTGACTGGACGAGCGTAGCCCTGTTGTTTTGACCGGTGTTAATATCGAAGCGTTTTGGATTTATGGGGCGGTCGTTTCGAGGCGTTGTTAGGGGTTACTGAATGGTTACTTCGTGGTGGTATTGGTAGGAGACATATCATTTTCGGAGCGTCTGAGCTAAATTAATGGCAATTCTCTGTTAGTTAGCCCATATTTGGGAAATGTGCGCGATTGCGCATACGAGGTTGATGGGTTGGAGTAGAGAATGTTTTTATGCCGCGGGGGACGTCGCGGGGCAGTATTCTGGCGATTTGTCGAGAGTTACTCCTTTGTCCAAGGTATCTCGAATCGTGCCCGTTAGAATAAGGGGAGGGTGGTTTCATTGCCTGTTTTGTTTGGACTACTTAAGTCTCGCGACATGGAATGTGCGATTATTGCTTACAAGGTAGCTTTGTTTTCATGCAATTGGTAAGATTAGAAGCGAGACATGTATCCCCGGGACTGTCCTGAGACAGGGGGTGTACCAACTTGTGTTGGTAACAGATGGGGTTGGTGTCGCGAGGTGGTTAGTTTCAGGTAGTATGTTCGTTAATGTCTCGCGATCTACCTCGGACCGAGAGGTCGTGGGGTAGGCAGTGCCAGTTGGTTTAGCGATATCGTAAATCAGCATTGTGATGTAGCGTACCGCCGGGCTTCGACGGGATTGTCATACAAACGACGTTCATTTAATATTCTGCCTTCGTGTCTCGTTATGCGAACATGCTTTTAGGAACTGAGCAACGTAGAAAAGATTATAACTACAGGTAATGTTATGTGGTTTATAGAGTTTTCCTTCTCAACAAAACATAGTAGTTCGCGGGGTTACCATCAGAATAAAAATAAAAATAAAAAACCCATTCTCCTGTCGGGGAACAAAAGAGATAATAGTAAACATCCGGCCAGGTGGATGGGGCGACGTCGCGCAGCGTATCAACCGCTGAAGAAGCTGTCTGTGGAGGACTCTTCCTCGGGGTCAGTGTTGTCAGACCTAGTGGGGTGATACTGCGGGCCCTCCTCGTCACCGTCCTGATTGCCGTCTTCGTCGCTGTCCTCGTTCATGTCGTCCAGGGAGTTGAGGATGGCGGTACATTCGTCGCAGTGCCAGCTTTCTAGGCCCGGGATAGGAAACAAGTAGTGAGTTTCTTCGGGTTGGCAAGCCTGGTGGAACCTCCGCCTGCATCGGTGGCACCGGGGCATCTCTGACCGATTACCTGTTTTTCCGCATGCTGGGCAAGTGCGGAGGGTTGCCGGCTTGGGTGGGGCGCAATGGGGGGGTGCGGGTTGGGGTTCATTGCGGCGAGCCTTCGGGCAGCAGGGGCAGTGCTCGTAAGAGCGTACTTCAACGTCGATCAGGTATTTGATGAAGTTCTGGAGCTTGCGATTGGGGCTTGACAGCATTCGGTCGAGGTTGCGTCGCGGGAAGAAACGGAGCCAGTTGGAGCGGATCTGTGGGGGTAGGTCTCGGACATTAGTCGGGTGCCTTGCCCTCGGGTCGCTGGGCTGGCCTTCGTCGAGGGGTTTCTTTCCACGCTTGTCAGATGGTTTTGGCGCCATGTTCCCGAGAGGTAAGTTAAACAGATATCTGGTGGTTAGGTACGGAAGGTCTACGCGTATATATAACGGGGGGTTACTGTAGATGCAATAAATGCATGTGTCAGGCCGTCATAAATGCTTAGGCTTGCTGACGTCATCGGGATCCGCTGCTATCTTGACCAGGCCGCCCACTGCTTCGGGTGAACGGTGATCCTAGCGTGGGGTCAGGATTCACTCGTTGGGACGGTCGTGGGATTGGTGTCTTGAGGGGCAGCATGCTCCAGGGTTGTAGAGGATTTACGTCATGGGGATTTTTTGCGCAGATGAAGCCGAAGAGACGCGATGGTTCGATATACCTTCGGATTTTGGCGCCAAAAGGCTGAACGACGCGACGTTTTGGGTTTTTTGAAGCGGCCGATCGAAGGGGAGCGAGACACGTGTCGAGAGTTGTTCCTTGAGATTGGTGCTGATTCCTACGGTTCTTCACGGGGGCCCTATATAAAGATAGGCGGGCCCGTGCGGATGTCCGCTTTCAGCAAGTTCCCTTGTCGGAGTAGTCTCGCTCGTCGCTCTCGCTGATAAGGACAATTGGCAGGGACGACTGCACGACCACCTCGCGGGAGCGTCGCTCACTATTCGTAAGTATTACTGTCGCAAACATTTCGTTCGGGATCCGGTATCTCGATCGATACCGTGAGCCACGAGGTTGGTATTGTTCTACCCCTGTTTGTCTACTATACGCGAGGTCCTACGGTTGGTCCGTAAGACAGTTTCTGGGCAGGTTCTTTTAAATGTCGGAGACGGGCGGTAATTCGGGTTCCGAGGGAAATTTCTTTGATTGGGAGGCGGCCGTGGATTGGGATGATATAGGCCCGGAGTCGTCCGTTGATTGGAAGGCGGCACAACCGGAGTCTTCTGTTGATGGGGCCGCAGCTGAACCGGGTTCTCCCGACGAGCTCGTTGACTGGGCCGATCCGGCGATGTGGGATTACGGGATAGAGGGTGAAGGTGCCGGGAAGTCGAGAGCTGCCCTGGAAAGGGCCTTCGCCTCGTTGGGTAAGAGGATAGTGCCCTCGGTAATATCTCCCATTGCTGACCATCTTATTAACTTGCCTTTGCAGTCATCGAAGATGGGGGGGAGGAAAAAGATAGCTCGGGAGCGGGTCCCGCTGGGGAAGGCTGATCCCTCGTATTATTCTTCCGGCAAAAGCGATAGTCGCTCTGTCGAAGAAGATGAGGAGTCGCAGGAAGCCGAGGCACCTGATCGCCAGGGGTCTTCCCGTGAGGCGTCAGTTTCGGCGCCCTCGCGGGTGTTCAAGAAGAAGAAGAATTCTGAGGGACTACCTTCATCGAAGAGGAGGCGCCCCGGGCATGCGCGCGATGCGCAGTTCACAGAAGTTAGTCTCCTATTCCCATCAGCGACAGGTTGTCGTAGTCAAGGTTGGTGGGTTGACGTTTTCTATGGTGAGTTCGTAAAGAAGGATGCCAGGGATCGTATTTCTTTTGATCAGTTAAAGTTCTTGTTGCCGCAAGCCGACGATCGAGCCCATGATGATGAGAGGGGGCTCTGTATTTACTGGAAGATGCCCCGATGCGGGTTCCAACTGCCTTTGACTCCCTTCCAGGTTACTTTTTTGACGACGCTGGACATAACTCCTGCCCAGTTGACAGGTGTAGGATGGTGCTATCTTGTTAGTTTCGAGAGGCTATTTGACGAATTTCAGGTTTGTTTTGACGGGCTACAGCCAAGCGTGGCCCTGTTCGCACATTATTTTAAACTGTGCATAGCTTCGTCGGATTTTGTTGCTGTCAAGAGGAGAAAGGACGCGCCGGAAGTTTTTGACTATGAGACGCATAAGAAGTTCTTGAGGAAAATCGATGGTTGGAATAGGGGTTGGGTGTATTTGACTAAGCCCGAGGAAGTTGAGTCGCTGCGAGGTATTCGTCGCTCGTGGCGACAGATTAAGAGGGGTGAAGATGACAGTTTGTGGGAGGGGAAACCCGAGATGAGCGGCTTTAAGATGAGCGCTGATGATGAACGAGCCGTCGACGTTATCGAGGATTTGTCACGAGGTAGTTTTTGCGCATATATATTTCTTTTAATAAAGAATCTTAACTGTTTCCCTATATATATGACCCTTGAGTGCATATTTTTGGTGCAGCTTACGGCCTGATGGATTTCTCTTTTAACGGGCTGAAGGCGATCCCCGAATTGGTGTGCTCGCACGCGGAGGGGCTGTATGCTGGGTTACCGGGGGCCAACGCGGCTCCTGCTCAACCGCCTGCTGGCGTCGCGGAGCGTACGGTCAAGAAGGGGGCTGGGGGTGCAGAGTCGAAGAAGCGGAGGGCGACACACGACATTGATAGCAGTGAGAAGGGGAAAGGGCCAGTTACCAATAAGAAGAGGAACGTGACTCGGCCACCTTTAGCCCCGAGTTCGAGGGACGTCGCCACTACCCCTTCGTCGGAGGTAGCAGTCCCTCCTTCGGGTGTGGCGTCAGTTGTGTTGGCCCAAGGAGTTCCGGTATCAGCTGGGGGGCAAGGTGGAGGCGGGAGTTCGAGCACGACCGCTTCCCCTGAGACGGCACCTACGCCGTCCGAGGGTTCCCGTAAGGCTAGTCTTCCGGGCAAGGTTGGGGTAGGGACCATTTGTAAGACTCCCTTCCCGTTAAGTCAACCAGACGGGTGCCTCGCTTTGTTCCCTCACTTGGCTAAGATGCAAAGCGCTAAGGAGCGGCCCCTCGAGAGCGCGACGTTTTATAGGGAGGCCTTCCGCGCTTTGGAGCCTCCTTATTTGGGTCGACTTATCCAGAAACGCGGGGCTGGTATGATGCTGGACGCAGTTGGTCGTCTTTTCGAGATAGGCTGCTTGTTTGGTCGGGCGGCGGAGGCAATGATCGCCAAGAATTTGACTGTGGCCCAATCTCCTGTAGAACCAGCGGATTTGACAGCGGCCCTTGTGGAGAGGGACTACTGGATGGAGAAGCACAAGTCTTTGAGTGACGACTACCAAAAGCTTCGGGGCTCAGTGGTGGGCAGCAGTGACGAGGTTGAGAAGTTGAGGAGCGAGGTCGACGCAAAGGCCCGTGCGTTAGAGGAAAGCGAAACCAGCGCTAAGAGGAGCACGGATTTGCTCGAGGAGGCCGTGTCTAAGCTCGTTGACAGTGAAGCGGAGGTGGAGGAGCTAAAACGGGCAAAGGAGGGACAGGCCCGGGAGTTGACGCATGTGCGGGAGCAGTTGTCCCAGGCCTTACGTGCAATCAAGAACTCGCAAGCAGAGCGTCTCGATCACGAAAAGGGGGTGATCCGAGAATTCCTGGTTAGCGATCCTTTTAAGCTCGCAGCGATGTTGTCGTTAACTGGGACGATTAAGAAGCAGGTCCATATCGAGTTATCTGTTTTGGCTGGTCTCTATCCGTTCGCCCCTGAGGATCTCGGGTACCCGCCTGTTGCGGACGAGGATGGGGCTCCTCAGGGTCTGGTGGGATATGAGTGGGATAAGGCTGGAGGCCAGTTGCTCAACCCCGAGGGTGGGCCTGTTCTCCCGAGCATGAACTTACTGAGCTGTACTCCGAAGACGCCTTTTCATACGTGGCGTAAGGTTGCGCCGTGGCCTCGTCATTTGGACCGAGAGGATACACCACCGCAGTCTCCTCAAGATCATGTGGGAGGCAGCGAGGGTCCTACGGTCCAAGAGGCCGTCTCGGGTACTGTCGATGGAGAGGCTTCGCTGGACAAGGTAGATTACAATCCAGAGTCGGGAGACGACCCTGCAGAAAACCTCGAAGTGAACCAGGTATAACTTCTTCCTTCTTTTTTTTTCTCTATACATATGTCATAAAACGAGGTGTAATGTGGGTAGTCACCTTACATTATTTGGTTTGTCGCAGGACAAGGATGAGTAAGTGTGTCGCGGCAGAGAGGCTGGGCGGAGCACATCCTTCTTCGTTTTTATTATTATGATTTTCTGTTATTTGTATTGGAGCGTATTTTGTGTGAGGAACCCTCCGAGGTGTGGAGGTGTTAACAGAATTTGTTGTATGCTTTTGCTCGGGTGGTTTGCTGAGGAATGTTTCTCAGCCACCCGAGATAACAGTTGACCTGACAATATTTATGTTTATGTGTTCGCCTTACCTTGACGTATAATTGTTGTGACATAAGTCTTTCGGTCGTGCGGGTTCGGGGTACGCGGGATACTTTTCTTATACGCGTTTGTAGCGCAGATATAAAAGAATAGACAGTTTGCTTACCTTGTGAGGCGTGCTTCCGTGACTTCCCGAAGCGAGTTGGGTCCTCGGTCCTCTTTTTTCTATGGCTCGTCTCGAGGAAATGCCTGCTTTGCAGGTCGGTGGTGTTGCGTGCTGTATTATTGCGCATTGCCCCTAAGGGCTTGTCCTCTTGATTTCTTTAAGTTCGCGAGATTGCTGGGCAACTCTCTGTTTGGTCGCCCTGCGGCATCGCAAGGCTGGTAGGAATGTTCTTGCAAGGTTATTATTTGGGCATGTCGCTATGCCCGTTCGTTTGTCTTGCGAGGCCAGTAGATATATTCCTGCGAGACTTTGTTCGGACATGTTGCCATGCCTACTTTCGGTCTCGCGAGGCCAGTAGGTTATTCACGCTTATCCCGCCGGACTTTCGTTTGTACCTACTGCTTAGGCAAGCTCGTTGTCCTTGCGGAATGGCGGAATGTTTTGTCCGGTTTTGCGTGTTCGTTGCCCCGTCGGGCTTCCGTTTACGCTGTGCTTCGGGATCCTCGGAGAGATTTTTTCATTACGCTACGGGTTTTCGCTATTATTTATCCAAAGCAGGGTTATGCGCATTCGTTATCCTTTTGGGATTTTGCTTTTTTGCCCAACTGTTCCTTTTGATTTCGCGAGTCGCGTGTATTCGTTGCTCTTTGCAGAGTTTTTCGTTCACACTGTTGTGACTCGCGCCTGTGTTGCCATGTTCGAGAGTCATGTGTACTCGTTGCTCTTTGCAGAGCTTTCGTTCACACTTCTGTGACTCTCTTCCTGTGTTGCCATGTTCGAGAGTCATGTGTACTTGTTGCTCTTTGCAGAGCTTTCGTTCACATTTCTGTGACTCTCTTCCTGTGTTGCCATGTTCGAGAGTCATGTGTACTTGTTGCTCTTTGCAGAGCTTTCGTTCACATTTCTGTGACTCTCTTCCTGTGTTGCCATGTTCGAGAGTCATGTGTACTTGTTGCTCTTTGCAGAGCTTTCGTTCACATTTCTGTGACTCTCTTCCTGTGTTGCCATGTTCGAGAGTCATGTGTACTTGTTGCTCTTTGCAGAGCTTTCGTTCACATTTCTGTGACTCTCTTCCTGTGTTGCCATGTTCGAGAGTCATGTGTACTTGTTGCTCTTTGCAGAGCTTTTGTTCACACTTCTGTGACTCTCTTCCTGTGTTGCCTTGGAGAATTGTTTTGCTGTTTCGTACTTCAGGTTGTTTGGCCCGAGTTTAGCGCGAATCTTCCTCGCGAGGCGCCTCGTGTGTACTCGTCATCTTTTCAGAGTATTCGTTCGTACTTTGCACGACTAGCGCACGCTCGCTATTTATGGAAAAGTTGTTTCGGGCTGTCTTATACTCGAGGGCCTTTGTTCTGAAGTCGTTGTAGTAGTTTCCAGTTTGGTCGGTTAAGGCGTATGTTGCCCATAGGCTTTTATCCTTCTGCTATGAGAAGCGCCGTTGTTGTTTTATTGCGGAGGCGTTCGTTGCCCATTAGGCTTTTCGGTTATCCTCTTAGCGCAATAATTTTATTTATTATTTTTTATTTTTTGTAGAGGCATTTATCGCCCGTAGGCTCTTGTTTGCCCTTGTGATAATCAGTTGTTTTTGTGAGGTGGTTCCGACGGCAGTTTTGTGTCGTCGGGCCTCGAATTTGTTAGTCGGACATCGCGCACCGGGGCCGTGCTTATAATATCGCAACGGCGCCCTTGGCCGCTCACGGGCACTTCCGTGTTGGCGCAAAAGTACGAAATGTCGGGCCGTGCTTATAATATCGCACCGGCGCCCTTGACCTTGCACGGGCATTCCCATGCTGGTCCAAAAGAGACAAAAGATAGTAATTACATTTGGGCAGACGGCATGTCCGCTGTTGTACCTGTTCTTTCTCCCCCTCCTTTTTTTTTAAGTATAAAATTTGCGGAGATGGACAACGTTCCAGGGCCGGGCGAGCAGTCGCCCGTCGGGACCTTCGAGCTCGTAAGCTCCCTTGCCGCAAGGGCGAATTATCCGGAAGGGGCCTTCCCAATTAGGTTGGAGCTTACCAACATGTTGTCCGGCAGCTTCGACCTTTTTTAGCACCAAGTCACCTGGTTCGAACGCCCGGGGTGACACGCGTCTATCGAAGGCGCGTTTTACCCTCCGCTGATATTCGGTGGTCCGGATACGGGCCTTGTCTCGGAGTTCTTGCACTAGCTCGAGGTCCACCGCTCGTGCTTCGGAGTTGCTTTCTGTGGAATAGGCCGTCATCCGGAGGGAAGGTGCGATGAGTTCGAGGGGGGTGACAGCCTCCATGCCATATACTAAGGAGTACGGTGTTTGCTGGGTGGCCTCGCGGGGAGTAGTTCTGTATGCCCAGAGGATCTCGTCTAGTTTATCGGGCCAATTTTTCCTGTTGGAGGCCACCTTCTTTCTGAGACCATCCAGAATGGTCCTGTTGGTGACTTCGGCCAGGCCATTGCTGGCCGGGTGACTCACCGAGGTGAAGTTGCTGCGAATGCCTAATCTTTCGAGGAAGGACAGGGTGACATCTGCATTGAATTGTGTGCCGTTGTCCGAAATGAGTGCGTGCGGAATGCCGAAGCGGCATACGATATTGCGCCAGATGAAGTTTTTGGCGGCTTCTGCCGTGATGTGGGCTAATGCCTTGGCCTCGACCCATTTCGTAAAGTATTCCACGGCCACAATGATCCATTTCTGCTGTTGGACGGCCATGGGGAAAGGGCCTAGGATATCAATCCCCCATAGGTCGAAGGGCCAAGCTCCCGAGATTGTGATCATATCGTAACCTGGGACGCTGGATAATCGGCAATGGTATTGGCATCTTTCGCATTTTCGCGCCATGTTGGCCGCGTCTTGCTGCATGGTGGGCCAATAATATCCTGCGCGCAGGACTCTCTTGGCCAAGGTTTTCGCTCCTTGATGGCTACCACAAAGTCCCTGGTGGGCTTCCTCCAGCATTGCCTGAGCGTCTTTCTCTCCGATGCATTTAAGCCACGGGCGAGCGTATCCCCTTTTGTATAACTGGTTGTTGTGTATCGAGTATAAAGGGGCTATTCTCTTCAATCTCCTGGACTCCAGCGGGTCCTCAGGCAACGTCCCCGAGGTGAGGTATGTCCACATGGGGGCGTACCAAGCGACCCCGGGTTCGTTAATAACATGAACTTCCTTCACGTCACCCGATATACTTGACTCGGGTATGTCCATGACTATCACGGGACAATCTTTGTCAAGGTTTCCAGCCGCTCCTAGTTTCGAGAGGGCGTCTGCCTGACAATTTTTGTTTCTAGATACATGCTCGATCACCACTCTATCGAATTGTCCTTTCAAGGAATGGAACTGCTCACGGTATCGTCGTAACCGGTCGTCGTGCACACGGCACTCTTCGTTGATTTGCCTGACCGCGAGCTCTGAGTCACTATGTAGATGGACCTCTCGGGCTCCCAGCCCCGCCGCTAATTTGAGGCCAGCTATCATGGCCTCATACTCGGCGGTGTTGTTAGTTACAGGGAACTGGAAGTGGAGCGCGTAGTTGAGTGCTTCTCCCTGGGGGCCCGTGAGAGCTATTCCTGCTCCTGCTCCTAGGTGGGACGAGGAGCCGTCTACGTAAAGTGTCCACTTGCCGTCCAACTCTTCCGGCGCTCCCGAGTACTCCGCGATAAAGTCCGCGAACACTTGTGATTTAATGGCACTTTGAGGATGGAACGTGACATCGAATTCGGTCAACTCTAGCGCCCAGGCCAACACGCGGCCCGATGAGTCAAAGTTCGCAAAGGCTTTCTTCAAGGGTACGCCTGTATATACCTTGATCGGATGGGACTGGAAGTATGGTCTCAGTTTTCGTGCCGCAATTATGAGAGCATAGGCCGCTTTTTCTATCTGCGTGTATCGGGTCTCGGCATCTCGGAGGACGTGTGACACGAAATATACGGGTTTTTGTTCCCTTCCTTCTTCTCTTACCAGGGCGGCGCTGACCGCGTGGTTGGTCGTGGCCAGGTATACAACCAGTGTGTCTCCGTTTATGGGTCGGCTGAGGCAAGGGGGGCTGGCCAAGTATTCTTTGACCTTGTCGAAAGCCGTCGCGCATTCCTCGGTCCACTCAAATCTGGCGGATTTGCGCATTGCTTTGAAGAAAGGGAAGCAAACGTCGCCGGATTTGGCGATGAATCGGTTCAATGCTGCAAGTCGGCCTGTAAGTGCTTGAAGTTCCTTGAGGTTTCGGGGGGGTTTCATATCTAGGATGGCCTGCGACTTGGAGGGGTGTATCTCTATGCCTCTCATGGACACCATGAATCCGAGGAACTTTCCTCCCGTGAGACCGAAGAAGCTCTTCTTTGGATTGAGTTTCATATCAGCCTGATTTAACGTCGCGAATGTCTCGCGCAGGTCCTGCACGTGGTCCAGGTCGGACATGCTTTTCACTAGAAGGTCGTCTACGTAGGCCTCTACGTTCCGACCTATCTGCTCGTGGAATACCTTATTCACCATTCTTTGGAAAGTGGCCCCCGCATTCTTCAGCCCAAAAGGCATCACTCGATAACAGTACAACCCAAAGTGAGTTGTGAAAGCCGTTTTGTCTTCATCTTCTGGGCACATCCTGATTTGGTTGTACCCCGAGAACGCGTCCATGAAGCTCAGGAACGCGTGTCCGGAGGTAGAATCTACCAGCTGGTCGATCTTTGGCAGGGGGAAAGGGTCCATAGGGCACGCCTTGTTCAAGTCAGTGTAGTCGACGCACATTCTCCAGTCTCCGTTTGTTTTTCTCACAAGCACAGGGTTCGCCAACCATTCCGGACAAGTCACATTTCTGATAAAACCGGCTTCTAGTAGCTTGGCTACCTCGGCCTTCACCGCCGAGCGCCTCTCGGCTCCCATGTTCCTTCTCCTCTGTACAACAGGTTTTGCCCCCGACTTGACGTGTAGTCGGTGCTCTGCTATGGATCCTGGGATCCCGGGCATGTCTGCGGCGGTCCATGCAAACACAGCCTGGTTTTCTCGGAGGAACTCAATCAACTTCTGTCTTGCGTTCCCCTGAACTGCCTTGCCAACATTCAGAAACTTGCCATTGCCGAGGTCAACTTGGTCGACTTCATCTACCGGCTCGGCGAATGCATCTAATTCCCCTCTGTCAACGGGGTCCAAGACCATGGGTGTGCGTGGGGGTAAGAACTCTCTGCTGGACCGCAAATGCGGGCCAGTGGGATCCGACCTCGTTCCTGCTTTCGCATCTACCTGGTGAACCGCCCCTCCTCGTCCTTCGAGGGAGGTTTGATAGCACCCTTGGGCCTCCTGCTGTTGCCCGCATTCCTCTCCCACCCCATGGCTGGTAGGGAATTTGATCTTTAGGTGGGGGGAGGACACTATGGCTCCAATTTTGTTCAGGGTGCCCCTGCCAATGATCGCGTTGTATGCGGAAGGGGCATCCACTACAAGGAAGTCGACCATGACTTCAGCGATGCGCGGCGAGGACCCGAATGCTACTTTCAGCCGGACGACCCCCTTAGGTCGGAGGGAATCGCCAGTGAATCCAACTAGCGGCGTCACCTTCTTCTGGGACTTCTCAAGCTGTATCCCCATCTTTTCGAAAGCTGAGAAGTACAAGATGTCAGCCGAGCTTCCCGTGTCTACAAGGATCCTCTTTACCCCGAACTCCTCAATTTTGAGCCTTAGCACTACGGGGTCGTCGTGGGGCCACGCAACGGTGCCGAAGTCTTTCTCGGAAAAGCATATGGCCTCGTCCATCCGGGGCCTCTTTCTTTCAAGGGGCCTTTCAACGTTCAGCACGGTAGGGTACGGCTTGGTGGTGCTTCGGTTATGTTTCTCAGGGACCGGCACCTCGTGCCCTCCGCTGATAACATTGATCTCCACGCTTGGCCGCCTGTCGGATGTTCCCGGTCCTTTTCCCTTACCCTCTCCGGGTTTCGGTCCTGCATACCCGGGTTCCTTATAGTCGTCTCGGTAGGAGGCCTTCTTCTTACGCTCAATTTCCCCGTTGTACTCCTTCGTAAACTTTTGAAAAAATTCTGGCTTGATGTACTCGATTAGTTTCCCCTCTCTGGCCAGTCTTTCTAATACATCCTTCAGCTGGAGGCATTCCCCCGTAGAGTGCCCATTGAAACGGTGAAATAGGCACTTTACGGCCTCGTCTTTTTTCTCGAAAATACTCTTGCGCAGCGGCCTTGGAACTTCGGGCATGTCTTTTATGACATGGTACATTTCGCTCCTTTTCTTGATAAAGGGGGCGTATCTCACATAGTGGGGTCGATAGCCCTCTCTGCCATCTTCGCGCCGTTCTTCTTGTGGCGCTGACAGGATGTTTCTTTTTGGCGGCTCCCGTCTTCGGGACGGACCGCCACCGGGCTGCCGGTCACGCTGCTGCGGTTTTGGTGATCTGGACCGCGGCCTAGCGAATTGGACAGCATCCTCCTCAGCTCGGATGTATCCTTCGGCAAAGGCTAGGAGCTCGGGTAAACTCTTGAATTCTCTTTTTCGGGCGTCGTACCGGAGGGTGCCCGGTCCTCCTTGCCAAAGTCCATTCAGTATGGCCGCCAGGGCGATGTCCTCACTGTAGTTGCGGACCTCCCTAGAGGCCTTCACGAACCTGTTTACGAAGGTCCGAGTTGCTTCTTGGGGTCCCTGAACATGTTTCAACAGGGAGTCACATGTCGCTCGTGGGGGCCGGAGCATGTCGTAGCGGGTCAGGAAAGCTCTTGATAGTTGATCGAAAGTCTTTATCGATCCTTGCCTTAATCTCATGTACCATTCCCAAGCCTCCCCGGTCAGGCAGGTGGTGAAAATGCGACACGCGACAGCGTCCGACGCTCCATGTAGTCGGAGCCTTTCGTAGAACCCGTATACAAAGTTCTGGGGGTCCTGGATATCCCCACTACCTTGAAAACAGGGAAGGCCAGTAGGGTACTTGAAGTCACCCATGGGGGCCTTGTAAAGTTCCGGGGCTAATGGTCCTTCCAAAATATTCGTCGACCCGGAACGAGTCCCTGCTCTCCTTCTATCCCTCTTAGCCATCTCTTTCTCCACCCCTTTCTTGATCATCGTGTTTATCATTACCATGTCCACTCCTGCTGCTTCTGGCGGGGTGAGTGGCCTTCGCCGCCTCTTCGGGGGTGTTTGGCGACGCTCTTCTCGTGAGTGACGAGACTGATCATCCTTCCTCGAATGGTGGGACTGATCGTCTTTCCTCGAGTGACGAGACCGTTCCTCGGCTTGTTTGACGGGGCCTTCTCGAGTCCGCCCCGTTCTCGCTCGACCAGCACTCCTTCTCGAGCTGGCCGCCGCGGATGAGCCTTCGCTTTCTTCCCGCTCAGCCCCAAAGGATAACCTTCGCCGTGATCCACCACCCTGCCTCGTTTCCCCCTCGCCTGCAAGGGTCTCAAGCTCGGGGTCAGGGTTGTCGAAATCGCCTTCTGTGTTGCGCAGACTGGGCTCCGGGTTGTTCGATCCAGGCCCGGTTCGGATTAATTGCACTACGGGCGGTGGGGGGTGAATCATTCGTATCCCGGGAGCTGAGGTGGGAGTTTGGGGATAGTAGGGCAGGTTGGGATCGGCCTGCGGAGGGTAGTGTGCTAAGGGGGTGGCTGGGTACGGTGAGCAGGGGGGAGCGTACTGCTGGTACGGAGGATAGTTGTAGGGAGGTGAGTACACGTACTGGGGGACGTACGGAGAATGGTATTGGGCATAAACCATCTGGTTTTGTGTATTTTGAGGGGTGGATCCGATCGGCCCGGTGGCCTGGGCGGTTACTATAGTCGAGTCGGTCGGCCTTACAATTGGTGTGGAGACTCCGAGGGATTCCAAATTCATCCTGGATGGGTTAACCAGTGCCCCTTCGGGTGGCATGCCCAGGGAGGGGTTCGGCGGGATGATCGGGTTGGAAGTCTTCTGACCCAGTTTATCGAGGGGGTTTTTGCTCGTTGCCCCCACAGTCGGGTCATGTCGGGGAGTTTTCTTCGAGGACGCTTTGGGTGGAACGCCCGAGGTTAGGTCGGTCGGGGGCTTCACGTTCTCAGTTCGTCGGTTAGATTGTTCCGCCCGGCGGGCTTCCTCCTCGGGGGCGATCTTGCCCATATCGGTTTGTTTGGTTGCGGAAGTCATCTTGCTCAGTTGAGGCTGGGGGCCCCACGGTGGTTGATACGTCCCTTCCCAAGGGGGCCGGGCCGTACTTGGACTCGGTCCAGTAAGGCGTGTAAACGTCCTGTTCCTGGGAAACAGGCCGCGCAGTGGCTAGCTGCCGAAAGTGTAGCTCGTCCCGGTCCGGGCGGATCGGGCCGAGAGGGTGGACACGCGGGGTGTCGGAGGGGTATTAACGCTCTAACCCTTTTTAATACCTCCTCTGGTTGTAATGAATGCGGTCCCTTTTTCTGGGGATTTCTCTGCCTTAAATAGGGGTCGCCTTTACTGTAGCGGGGTCTTGTCATCATTAATGATGGGGGCCCGCGTGACTGTTTTGGAGGCGTCCGCATAATAGGCGATCATGTCCGCACATTCTGGCGCAAGCCGGATCAGCGAGGCCATACGTCGGCCTTTTCTGGCTGTTCGGCATGCTTAGGCCTTGAGCCTTGTTTTATTAGACTCCGAGCTGGCCCTTGTGAGGGGTCCGAGTCTCAGGCTTTTAACCTCGGGCTGGCCCCGGGAGGGGGTCCGAATCCCGGGCAGTTCTTGACCTCGGGCTGGCCCCGGGAGGGGGTCCGAATCCCGGGCTTCTCTTGACCTCGGGCTGGCCCCGGGAGGGGGTCCGAATCCCGGGTTTCTCTTGACCTCGGGCTGGCCCCGGGAGGGGGTCCGAATCCCGGGCTTCTCTTGATCGTGGCCTGTTTCTGCAGGGGGAGGGGGCCTATTTTATTTCATTCTATTTTGGGCCGGCCTTTTGTGTATTTTAAATCTAGGAGTGCTTTATCGGGCCAGGCCTGGGCCTTTTAAGGTCCACCGGTATATGGACCTACCAGGACCTAGCTCGGACTCGTTGCCACCCCTAACCGAGTACCACTTTAATAACTATTGTTATAATTTACTAAAAAAAATATCGTTTCATTATAATGGAGCCGTCAAATAGTTTAAACCATAGTCGTATAATCTGTCGGCTTTTATTTTACAAATCCCAAAAGTAGAAAGCATAAAAGGGATTATATATCCAAAGTATGTCATAAAGTTGATTCGAAGGTTGACTTAATTACGTGTTCATATAGCGACAATGCTACGGCAGAGAGATTAGATTTGTTGGTCAAGCTTAGGTGCTATGAAAATGCAACTTGCATGGTTTAGAATATTTAATTGGCCACTTGGTGCTAGATAGCCTTCTCTGATTATAATATTCACATATGCAATTTCCTTAGCAATTGGCAAGTAAGATTGTGTGATTTGTTCACAGTTTCACGGATTCGAATCAGCTGAAAGTCAAGATACATGAACAATATCACTGGAATTTCTAAAATTTCGAATCCAGCCATTTAACTTTTTCTGTGTACGTATTTCGAAACAACTAGTTTGTTTGTGCACGTATCTCGAAACAGTTCAACGGCTGGATTCGGGATTTCAGAGATTTCAACGTTACTGTTCATGATTTTGAATTTCAGCAGATTTGAATCCCAGTTTCACACAATGAAAAGGTGGAGTCCAGATTATTGTATATTTATATTAATTAATGGGATAAATTATATATACAAGACATTTATTTAATAATGAAATCTTATTGGGTATGTCATTAATAATTAATTAAAATGAAATTTAGGTAAGTCGTCAAATTTTAATGAAGTTTGAATAATATTTATTTAATAATCAAATTATATTTACTATGACAATCCGAATAATATTTATTATCTTTAAATATATTTATTTATAATTTAGGCAAGTCATGTATTAATTTGAAATTTTTTTTTATTATAAGTTTGTAGCATTTTAAAAATTGATTTCTAAACTATCAAAGAACATAAGTTCTTATTTTATCGTTCGATCGATCGAGATGACAATAAGTTTTATTTGTATTAAATTTGACACATAATCTATTTAAATTTGATAGATGCAACTTGCATGGTTTAGAATATTAAAATTGGCCACTTGGTACAAGATAGCTATTTCTAATTATGATAATACCAAAAATTACAGCAATTACTCTGTAAGATAAAAAATTATACTTGATAGTCGCTGTCAAAGTTTAAAAAGAAATTAGCAATTATTAGGTATGTCATGAATGATATTTATTAAAATGAACTTTAGGTAAGTCATGAAATTTTAATAATGAAAAATTATATTTTCTTATTTTAGTTACATTTCTTTATAATTTACTAATTTAGGTAAGTCATGTATTAATTTGGAATTTCTTTATTAGAAAATTGTTGCAGTTATAAAAATTGATTTCTAATTTATTAAAAAATATGAGTTCTTATTTTATTGACATTCGTTCGAGATGACAATAAATTGATTTTTTTAGTTGTATCAAATTTTACACATAATCTATCTAATATGATAAATGCATCAATATTTTTTTTTTGACAAACTCTTTAGATAATTACACAAAATGTTTTAACAGAACTTAATCTTAAAAGGGGGAATTTCACGTATACCCCCTCAAAAACTTCAAAATTACGTATTCCCCCCTCTAAAGTTTATTGACATGCGTGCAGATCGGACGGTAGAGGAACCCTTCAGATTCAAATTTGAGTCCGATGGGCTTTTATATGCTTTTAATAAAGGGTAAAATGGGTATTTTAAAATTTTAGAATGAGTTTTAATATAAAAGACAATAAAATGGGTAAATTTGTGAGTTTTTGAAGTTTAGAGGAGGAAATACGTAATTTCAAAGTTTAGAGGGGGAAATACGTAATTTTGAAGTTTTTGAGGGGTATACTTGAAATTCCCCCATCTTAAAAATGCCAGCAAGTAAAGAGACAGGTGTGAATAAAAAGCAGGAAATAATGAAGAAATCCAACAATGTGGTGGCCTAGTGGTAAAATTGCCATCATTTATATGAAACTTATAATTACCATAGCAACAAAGATTATATACAATTTTTATGTGTTTTAAGCCAATCATGGTCACCGCAATTCTATCGGTTGTAAGGAATTCTATCAGAAAACTTCCAACAAAAGTTTTGTTTCCTTTAAAGTCAACTCAAAAATTATTTTTGGGGTAGTTTGGATCCTTCCATTTGTTTAAAAAAAAATTATAACACACATTTCAAAACACCTACTAAATTCACAATGTCAATGTGTATAGGTGTGTCCAATCGAATTAATTTCGAACCGAGCTGATTTGAAATTAAAGCAGGGTTTCAAACTAAAAAGAAGAGTTTGAGTTCGATTCGGTGTGATTCGAACTAGTTCGATTTGGTTCGTTAAAGTTCGAATTGAGGTGAATCGGAGGAGAATCGGAGTTGGAGGTTTTAGATCGAACCGAGCTGGATCAATTTTGAACCGAGCCA
Organism: Carex littledalei; assembly: GCA_011114355.1. Lineage (NCBI taxonomy): Eukaryota > Viridiplantae > Streptophyta > Magnoliopsida > Poales > Cyperaceae > Carex > Carex littledalei. The sequence goes on along the minus strand of CM022080.1, from coordinate 14,610,280 downwards.
AACCCAGTTTCGAACTTAACTTGTTTGATTTGTTTCAAAACGAACTTCCATCGAGCGAGTTAATTGCGAATTTTTTTTGAATCGAACTCAATCGAATCACGAACTACAAACTTTTTTACCAGCTCTATGTGAGATGATAAGGATGGAAACAAGTCTGTTGTTATTCCAAAAGAATAACAGGAAACTTTTATTTCGATTTAAATCGTTCAAATTTTTCTATGCACAAATATCAAAAGAAAGTTTTTCATACGCAAATTTTATTTATAGTTAGAATCGGAATAACAGGTTTCTGTTATTCCTTTAGAATACAACAGATTTATTTCCGATAAGGATTAACAATCAATTTCTTTGAGAGAAGTTTAAATGTTATTCATCTTTGATGACTTCAGATTCATTTAGGTATTGCACAATGAGATCTAATCGTTTATTTTAATCTGATATGAATTTCAATTGCATCTAAGTCAGGTCCGAAATACAAGATCTGAAAAGAGACGATTATGCTGTTCGTGTTCTTAAATTTTAAAGAGAAGGGATCCACTTACACTATTTTTTGATGACATCATATTATACTTTACATTTTCAAAGTTTTCAAAGTCCAAACAGTCGATTCAAATTGTTCAACATGATTTCTATATAAAAATATGCTTGGAGATTAAATTTTATATTTTTTTGAATTTTTTTAATATTCATTAAATATTTTACAAAATCGTTATTTTCACCATTGAATCTTTGTATCCAATAAATAATAAAAAAATTCAAAAATATGTAAAATTTGATCTGCAAACACATTTTAATATAACCATCATGTTGAACGGTTTAGATCGGCTGTATAGATTTAAAAAATGTAGGGTGTAATCCGGTGTCACAAAAAAAAGGCGTAAGTGAATTCTTCCTCAATTTTAAAAAAGTTTTAATTCACATTAATATTTGTGTGCGAAATTAAAACAATAAATTACTCTGTAAATTTGAGTAAAATTCTCGAAACTTGACACAAATTCTCGAAAAATTTGAGTAAAAACCACCTTCACGGCTTCGCTCCCAATGCTTTGTACTATGATTGCTCGATTTTCATCAAAAACCACCTTCGCGGCTTCGCGGCTTCACGGCTTCCCGGCTTCACGGCTTCGCTCCCAATGCTTTGTACTATGATTGCTCGATTCAGTGCACCTTAATCATTCCCTGAATTTTCGATAGAAACTTTGTTTCTGCCAGATACATGTTCCTACTTGCGATTTTGGTGAAACCATTATGTACTGCTACTCTGCTACACTTGTAATTCATATCTAATGTCTTGTCACGATGTTTAGGAGCTTTTTTGTAATATTTTGCTTGCAATTTTTAGATAAGATTTTAACAAAACAGTTTTGACTTCAAGCACCGCAAGGCCTATAGAATCAAAACAGCACAGCATATTATTCGTACTGTATGAAGCCAAAACTGCTCTGTTAAAATCTTTACTCCAACCTTCTTTAAATGGTAATAAAAAAATATTGCTCTGTATGAATAATTGGACTTTTTCGCTATAGAAAAAAAAGTTGAGGGTACAATGGCACATGGAAGGAAAATGGTTGGCACGTTAGGGAAATGAATTGTACAAGACTCAATGATTGAGCCTAATTATGCCAAAGTATGGCTCTTTATATTTAAAAACAAATTTAATAGGAGGCATTTACTACATTAATATTTATGTCTTTACTATTTTTATTTTATAAAATATCAATGATTTAAAAATCTAAATTTATATTAAAATAAGTGCTGGTGGAAAAGCTAGGGAAGGGAAGAGATTTTGCTCAATTCTCTCAATCTGCTGTTATTCCAATGAAAAAGCAGGAACCTTTTTACCGATCCCAACTATTAAATTAATTGAGATTCGTGCATGAAAAAAGTATCTTTATCGAGATACATGAATGAAAAATTTTGAATAGTTGGAATCGGAAAAACAGAACTCTGCTTTTCAATTGAAATAACAGTAGAGTTCATTCCCCTGCTCAGAGGCCTAGCTACTTTATACACAATCTCTTTATAAAAGAAGAGAATTATTTTTTTATTTTTTTGGTCTTGACGATTATTAAGTAAAATTCAAATTTGAAATCCAACGAAATAGTCACGATTGACAGTATTTGCATACAAAGTTAGAAAATATAATGAGATTTGATGTCTGTTTCGCATGCATTAAGTGGTTTAAAATTTTAACGATACATCATTAAATAATATGTATATTCTATTAAATTTGATGAATGAGGCTATGGTACTATGCATAGCGCGGATTGGGGATTTTTTTTAAAAACAGTAATTAAAATAATTAAAGTTAAAGAACCAACATGATTACCGACTTTTTTACAAAAACAGCAAAAATCGAATAGGCTATTCGGTTAAGGTTTTTTTTTTTTTTTGCTTAACCGAATAGCCTATTCGGTTTACTCTATTTTCACAAAAACAAATCACCGAATTATGTAACCTTTCGTGTAACACCCCTAAACCGAGATGGCAATTCGGTTTAGTTCTATTTTTTTTTTTTTAAGACTAAGAAGAGCAAAATAAAGAAATCTAACACAAAAAATTTGAATTTTTTGTTTAAATTATTTGTTAGATTACTTCTTTTGATTATAATTAGCAACAAAAAAAAACACTAAATTACTTGAAATTATGTTGAATTACACTGTATTACAATAAATTATGTTGAATTACACTAAATTACGCTAAATTACACAATAACTCCGCTAATTACGCTAAACTACGCAAAATTACGCTAAAATAGACCGATTATGTGCCATCTTTCACGAATCATAAAAAATAGTAAAAAAATTCAAAAAATAGTAAAAATTGGTATTCTACAAGTTCATTATGTAACTAATTTACTAAGCTACTTGGATTGAATAATAGAAATGAAATCTTAATTGGAAACTTCAACTCAAGTTTTGAGGCTCTTCCCTTAGTTTTTTTGGTGATTCTAAATTTTGGAATCCAGTATCGTGGCACGGACGCATGCGTATTTTCGCAAGCTTTTCGAAAAGTGGTCATTTGCTAAAATCGGACACTCGAGCGCCGTTTTATGACCGTTTGAAGTTTCGCCGTCGTTTTTCGCTTTTTCAGTGAAGATATCGTCCCTATTCATATGTAATTTAGCGTAATTAACCGTATTTTAGCGTAATGTAATGTAATTTAGTGTAATTTAACTTAATATAGTGTAATTCAACATAATTTCAAGTAATTTAGCGTATTTTAGTATAAATATGCTAATTATATATCAAAAGAAGTCAAATAATTTAAATAAAAAATTTAAATTTTCAGTATTAGATTTCTTTATTTTGCTCTTCTTAGTCTAAAAAAAAAAAAAAACCTAAACCGAAATGCCTATTCGGTTAAGCCCAAAAAAACACCAAACCGAATAGCCTATTCGGTTAAGCCTATAAAATGGATTTTCTGTGGCATCGTATCCTACAACCCCAGTTAAAACCCCACTAAACCGAATAGCCTATTCGGTGAAGCAAAAAAAAACCCTTAACCGAATAGGCTATTCGGTTTTTGCTGTTTTTGTAAAAAAGTCGGTAATCATGTTGGTTCTTTAACTTTAATTATTTTAATTACTGTTTTTAAAAAAAATCCCGCGGATTGGTCCGTACTACGTATCAATATTTTTGTTTTCAAAATTTTAATGATCGATCCAAATCGTTCAACATGATCTCCGTATGAATATATACTTGTAAAATAAATTTTTCATTTTTTAGAATTTGTTTACTATTTTTTAAATGAGTAGAAAATCACTATTTTTGGATGGTCCATAATTTTCAGATCAAGTGATTTTCTACCCACATAAAAAGTAGTAAAAAATTCTAAAAAAAAAAGTAAAATTTAGTTTACATTACATATTCATATGGAGATCATATTGAACGGTTCAGATCAACCGTTATGACCTTTAAATTGAAAATTTGAGTCTATAGCGCGGACCAATATGTGCTATGCATAGTACCATAGTCTCATTCAAATTTGATTATTTGGCTATTTTTATTTGATTTTGTAAAAAAATATATATAATCACAATTGTCAAAATAATCACTATCAAGGGATCCATCCTCATGGAAAGAACGGTTGTTAAAAACCCACATGAGGTTCTTCAAACAATATCTATGTAGGTGCCCTGATGCTTCTTGCGCATACTTGGACTAATAACATGACTGCATAATATGTCGTATTCATATATCATATTATATCATATCATACGAGATTAAACACTTCACTCAGTAGCATACTGACAAACGAATAGTTTGACTTTGGTTCGGCGGGGTAAAAAATTTGTAATTCGGATATAATTTGAATATAATTTAGGAATGATTCAGTACAACAAGAAAGTGAAAGTAAAAATAAAAACTAAAAAACCCCTCCAAAAAAAATATTTTAGAAAAATTCGCGTTTTTTTTCTTGTTTTTATCGCGAATAATTCTTGATTCGCGTTTTATTCGCAAATAAAACATATTATACGTTTTTTTTTGCGTTTTATTCGGAATTTGGTTTGGAAACGTCCAAAAAACGAATAAAACGTGATTTATTCGCGAATTAATCGCGTATATTGTTACTATGCTCAGTAGCAGAGACAGATCTAAGGAGTAATCAAAGGGGGAAAAGTCATCCTGTAAATTACAAATTAGTAGCTTGGTCCTCTATATTTTATAATTTTTATAAGTACTTCATAACTTTTAATCTCTTATAAAATAAAATTATAACAATAATTTATTCAGTTCCTTCAACATCAATTTTCTAGTTCAACCCTGTGGACTTCATGGACACTTTAGACCAGTGTTGTAAATAACGGTATGCGCTCGTCGGACGGACAAGGTACAGTGAAGCGATTAATCATGAAAAATAAAAAATAAGTGGTCATAATCAGAAACAATCGGCCGATTTATCGGAAAATTTCTTGACAGTTTGGTCACCGTCAACAACTAATCGACCGATTAATCGGCCTAAACCAACAGTTTTTTACAACAATGCTTCAGACAATTATGATATTGTCATGACAGTTTCCTTTTTTTCAACCCAAACTTGCATACTCTATTGAAATCCATTTGATTGTCTTCTCTTCTATTTACCTCAAATGACAATTCAATTCCATGAACTTTTGTGCCTTGTCAATTCATAAAGGCAACAGCGTGTTTACATTATATTATATTATTTTATCATTAATTTGAAAAATATTAAGATTATCAAATTAATTTGTTAGTTAACGATGCAATCCTCATTTGTTATACTATTTTCTAAAACCAGCGGTTCTCATTTAATTAATTAAATCTACAAAGTACTAAATTTGGGCTATTTCCAAGAGGTTACTTCACATACTATTTATATGGGCTAAAAGATTCATTTACAACTTTATGGGCTGAAAAAAAACCAAGCTTAATTTCTATTTTCCTCTGACGGTCTAAAACAGTAACATCCATCAAATATAGAAAGTATATTTAATTTTGTCATATATATTACCATTCCAGAGTTAGATTTGCACTCCAATAATAAGTTTCTATATATATTATCATTCCACAAATAGATATTTGCATATTATAAATACGAGGCTGTAAATTCCACAGAAACCAATTCATATATTCGATTTCAAGTTTTCAACCATAACCAACCTTCAAAAAAGAAGTTTTCAGCCATAACCAAACAAGACGAAAATGGAAGGTCTCATTAATTATCTCCCCGAAGGCTGTCTTTATGAAGTGATGCGTCGCACCTCGCCTGATGGCGTTCACAATTTTTCTCTCACCTCCACCAGCTTCCGATCAATGGCGGACTCCGACTTCTTGTGGAAATCTTTTCTACCATCGGATTATGCCGACATTCTATCTCGGACCGTTGATCCGGTGGTGTTTACCTCTAAGAAGGATCTCTTCTTCCAGCTTTCCAACCGCCATGTGCTCATCGACGGAGGCAAAATGGTACTTTCAATTATTTCTTTTTCGTTGACAGGCAAAATGGTGTTTATCTCTAGGCGGGTTTCAACTGTTCGGATTCGTCGTTTGACGCCGATCCGATGGGTTTTAGACTTGAGTTCACCAAGGGGCTTGATGAACTTAAGAACACCCTAGTTCTACCCTATATATATATATATATATATAGGGTAGAACTACGGTGCTCTCGAGTTCACCAAGTCCTTGGTGGAACTCCAGTCCAAAACTCATCGGATCGGCTTCAAACGACGAATCCTACCGTTGAAACTCGTCTACCTTACGAGTGATGCGTCTACATGCAAAAATTTTAAATTTTGAAATTAATTTTGCATAGAGTCAAATGGTAAAAAAATGTCAAAAAATGAATGCATTAAAATTAATTTATTAACCTTCTAATTTTGACCACTTGACTCTATGCAAAATTAATTTTAAAATTTAAAATTTTTGCATGTAGACGCATCACTCGTAAGGTAGACGGATTTCAACGGTCGGATTTGTCGTTTGAAGCCGATCCGATTAGTTTTGGACTTGAGTTCACCAAGGACTTGGTGAACTCGAGAGCACCCTAGTTCTACTCTATATATATATATGGTTTCTAATGAAAGAATGATTGATTGTTTACTTTTGTCTGTAGAGCTTTGGACTCGATAGAGGCAATGGAGCTAAATGCTACATGCTATCGGCAAGCATATTAGACATAGACTTTGCTGATGCTCCTCATTTTTATTGGAGGCGCATATCTCTTGCTGATTCAAGGTATAATTTTATTTGAATATGGAATTTTTTATGTAAAATTAGTAAAAATCCGCAAATAGTATGAATATCGGATCAGTAGAATTTTGAACTTCTCTAATTCATAACATATGGCATTAGTATAATTAAATAGAAACTATGTTTTTTGAAATTAGTCGGAAGGATTGGGATTAAGGTTACACTTGTTGTTTGATATTGTAATATGACATTATTCGATAGTAATAAAAAAAAGACTTCTCATCAATTTTACAAAACAAAACCACTTTATTTTTCCTTTTTTCACAGTAGCATCAAATTACTTTCTGATAGTAAATCTAAGACTACCAAACGGTAAATTACATGAGTCTTTTTTAAATCAAAATATTACTTCACATACATATATACATGATATTGTAGTAATTAAAATATTAAATGGTTTGCAGAAAATATCTTAAAATTATTTAGTTCTAATTTTATTTTTTCACTTTATTTAGTTCTAATTTTATTTTTTGTCACTTGTGAGCAGTCTAAACATATTATTCTCTAATATTTTAAATTATTTGATACTAATATCATGTTGAGTACATATTTTTACAATGCTCTAGGAACTTGTGTTGTTTGTAAATATGGCATCAAAACTATTTGAATCGTTATTAGGAATGATACGTCCCTTCCCAAGGGGGCCGGGCCGTACTTGGACTCGGTCCAGTAAGGCGTGTAAACGTCCTGTTCCTGGGAAACAGGCCGCGCAGTGGCTAGCTGCCGAAAGTGTAGCTCGTCCCGGTCCGGGCGGATCGGGCCGAGAGGGTGGACACGCGGGGTGTCGGAGGGGTATTAACGCTCTAACCCTTTTTAATACCTCCTCTGGTTGTAATGAATGCGGTCCCTTTTTCTGGGGATTTCTCTGCCTTAAATAGGGGTCGCCTTTACTGTAGCGGGGTCTTGTCATCATTAATGATGGGGGCCCGCGTGACTGTTTTGGAGGCGTCCGCATAATAGGCGATCATGTCCGCACATTCTGGCGCAAGCCGGATCAGCGAGGCCATACGTCGGCCTTTTCTGGCTGTTCGGCATGCTTAGGCCTTGAGCCTTGTTTTATTAGACTCCGAGCTGGCCCTTGTGAGGGGTCCGAGTCTCAGGCTTTTAACCTCGGGCTGGCCCCGGGAGGGGGTCCGAATCCCGGGCAGTTCTTGACCTCGGGCTGGCCCCGGGAGGGGGTCCGAATCCCGGGCTTCTCTTGACCTCGGGCTGGCCCCGGGAGGGGGTCCGAATCCCGGGTTTCTCTTGACCTCGGGCTGGCCCCGGGAGGGGGTCCGAATCCCGGGCTTCTCTTGATCGTGGCCTGTTTCTGCAGGGGGAGGGGGCCTATTTTATTTCATTCTATTTTGGGCCGGCCTTTTGTGTATTTTAAATCTAGGAGTGCTTTATCGGGCCAGGCCTGGGCCTTTTAAGGTCCACCGGTATATGGACCTACCATTAGCCCCCGAAGCCGAAATGCATCAGTATGACGCTTTCGGGTTCTTGATTAGGCGGCTTTGGTCCTATCGTGGGAGTTTTCTTGGCTTGTCTCGGCTTCTAACTTATTTTAATGTTTGCGAGTGTTAGCCCTCGAGTTGATCTTGGGAATTTTTTATGAGGTATTTGTTTGTTGTCAGCCCCCGAGTTATCCGTCGGGGTTTCTCTGTTTGTATGTTGGTTATTTTGAAGTTCTCGTTTATATGATCTCGCGTCGCACCGCTTATTGGTTACGCATAGTATGTGTCAATTTTGCTTTGCCGTTATATTTCGTAATTTTTGTTGTTGGCGGCCCCCGAGTTGGTCTCGGGGTTTTTCGTGTTTTCCAGATAGTCTTGACCTGTGTTATCGTTTTTTCCCTGTAAGGTCGTAATTTTGCTATTTACAAAGTTTGCGAGCGTTTGGTATGCCCTGTCTCGGGTAAGTGTCCGACTGATTGTGTCGGTGTGTTGGGTGGCTTTGGGTAGCTAAGCGTTATTTGGGCGAGCTACGCTTGGTGTTCTTCGCCGTCGTCGTCTTTTTTTTTTTTTTTTTTTTTTTTTAGGGGGGCGCGTCACAGAGGGTATGGCGACAATCATAAGCATATGTTGATATTAAAATATTCTTAAATAGCATGGCGCCCCAACATGACATGAAATCGGGACCATACAATGCCTAATAGATAAGGAAATATTGAAATCAGACCACGCGCTCGTTGTCAGTATCCTCAAAGAGGTTGTCCGCGTGGATTTCTTCTGGAGTGGCGGTATAGAGGCTCGGGCCTCCGGAATTGCGGGATAAACATCCAGGGCATTTCCAGAACCGGCGTCGGGGGTCCGCGCGACCTCGGATGTCATAGTGTTCGAAGCAGCTCCACTCATAGCACATCCGGCATTTCGCCATTTCGTGCTTGGGCCCCTGATCGTGGCATATGACACACCAACGCAGCTTGGGCTCGAAGTTGACGTCGTCATAGATGTTGTTCTCGTCTTCCTTAGTGAATGAGGGTGTACCGGCGAGGAGGAGGTCGATATAGTCGCAGATTTGGAGGTCCTCGTTATGGAGCATCCATTCCAAATCTTCCTCGGAGAATCGTTGGCGGAGGGCCCATCTCTCTGTAGGAGAGAGGACTTGTCGTGGGTTATAAGAGCGACGAGGTTTGGGGGGAGGTTGGTCGCGGCTACTTTGACCTTGGTCCGCGGGCCTCTTAGATTTTGAAACCACTTGCTTGAAAGGCATGTTTGTTTAGGGGGGATGGACTGAGAATGAGAAGGATGGTTGTCCCTTCTTTCGTAATGTGAGGTTGGTATTTATAGATGTAAGGCGGTACTGCGGCTATAAATGATGTGGGTCCCAGGCAACCCATGATGTATAGTCGTCGACTTTTTAGTTGATTGGCGTTAGGCCGCGGGATATATGTTCGACAAGAATGTCAGTGTGTATCTGGAGGAACCTACGCGGGGCCGAAATTCGGCCAATCGTAATGCGATAAAGGTGGACTGTTTGATACCGTAAGGAGGTTTGTCAACGAATTCAACTGTTTGTTTTTATAAGTGTAATGATGTTACATCGGAATGATACATATTTTGTAGACAACATTTGTCTTTAGTTGATACATGACAACGGATACATTTGTCCTAGTGAGCTACGATGTGCAGGGCGACTCGTTCCCTGTATACCCGCATGGCTGCCGAGGTGGGACCTGAGGCAGGCGGAAGAGACATTTCCCCTTCGGCCGTTGCACTCCGGGGTCCTCTTCGGCAAGAAGACGGGCGTGATGTCGCTGCTTAAGGGACATTCAGGCGAGGATCTCGTTATCGGTGTCCTCATATGTATTGTCTGCTTCGAGCTCCTCCTTGGTGGCTGTGTATAAGGTTGGTCCTCCGAAGTTGAGGTCGATGCAACGGGGGCATCGCCAAAACCGACGGCGGGGATCGGAGCGGCCTTTTATATCGTAATGATACATGTGGCGCCACTCGAAGCATGTTCGGCATTTGACCATCTCGGTCTTGGGATCTTGATCATCGCACACGAAGCACGTGCGCAACGACGGCGCCGTAGGTTGGATGGCATTTTCGTCTTCCGGGGTGAATTTCGGGCATGAGCTGAGCTTGAAGTCGAGGAAATCTCGGATACGAAGGTTCTCGTGGGTTAGCATCCATGCTAAGTCCGAGTGTGATACGTCTTGTAATAATACCCATCTCTCGCCTTCCGACAGTATTCGCAGTGGTGGCTGCGTGGGGTTAGGCCGGGGTCGGTGGGGAGGCGAATCGCGGGGGAGGGTAATGTTGAGACGTCGTTGCTCGGGTTTGTTAACCGAGTCGTTCGACGACATTGTGAGGGTAGATGTGGTAAGGGTTAGTTGACGGAATGGGGAATTGGTTGGTGAGGAATGATCTTCTTATGGCTTAGTGGGCCAATATATAGGCGGGGTGGTGCCATTGGTTATCGTGTCTGGGCCCCACCGACTCATAAAAGCTGAGGCTAGGTGACCTGACTGGACGAGCGTAGCCCTGTTGTTTTGACCGGTGTTAATATCGAAGCGTTTTGGATTTATGGGGCGGTCGTTTCGAGGCGTTGTTAGGGGTTACTGAATGGTTACTTCGTGGTGGTATTGGTAGGAGACATATCATTTTCGGAGCGTCTGAGCTAAATTAATGGCAATTCTCTGTTAGTTAGCCCATATTTGGGAAATGTGCGCGATTGCGCATACGAGGTTGATGGGTTGGAGTAGAGAATGTTTTTATGCCGCGGGGGACGTCGCGGGGCAGTATTCTGGCGATTTGTCGAGAGTTACTCCTTTGTCCAAGGTATCTCGAATCGTGCCCGTTAGAATAAGGGGAGGGTGGTGTCATTGCCTGTTTTGTTTGGACTACTTAAGTCTCGCGACATGGAATGTGCGATTATTGCTTACAAGGTAGCTTTGTTTTCATGCAATTGGTAAGATTAGAAGCGAGACATGTATCCCCGGGACTGTCCTGAGACAGGGGGTGTACCAACTTGTGTTGGTAACAGATGGGGTTGGTGTCGCGAGGTGGTTAGTTTCAGGTAGTATGTTCGTTAATGTCTCGCGATCTACCTCGGACCGAGAGGTCGTGGGGTAGGCAGTGCCAGTTGGTTTAGCGATATCGTAAATCAGCATTGTGATGTAGCGTACCGCCGGGCTTCGACGGGATTGTCATACAAACGACGTTCATTTAATATTCTGCCTTCGTGTCTCGTTATGCGAACATGCTTTTAGGAACTGAGCAACGTAGAAAAGATTATAACTACAGGTAATGTTATGTGGTTTATAGAGTTTTCCTTCTCAACAAAACATAGTAGTTCGCGGGGTTACCATCAGAATAAAAATAAAAATAAAAAACCCATTCTCCTGTCGGGGAACAAAAGAGATAATAGTAAACATCCGGCCAGGTGGATGGGGCGACGTCGCGCAGCGTATCAACCGCTGAAGAAGCTGTCTGTGGAGGACTCTTCCTCGGGGTCAGTGTTGTCAGACCTAGTGGGGTGATACTGCGGGCCCTCCTCGTCACCGTCCTGATTGCCGTCTTCGTCGCTGTCCTCGTTCATGTCGTCCAGGGAGTTGAGGATGGCGGTACATTCGTCGCAGTGCCAGCTTTCTAGGCCCGGGATAGGAAACAAGTAGTGAGTTTCTTCGGGTTGGCAAGCCTGGTGGAACCTCCGCCTGCATCGGTGGCACCGGGGCATCTCTGACCGATTACCTGTTTTTCCGCATGCTGGGCAAGTGCGGAGGGTTGCCGGCTTGGGTGGGGCGCAATGGGGGGGTGCGGGTTGGGGTTCATTGCGGCGAGCCTTCGGGCAGCAGGGGCAGTGCTCGTAAGAGCGTACTTCAACGTCGATCAGGTATTTGATGAAGTTCTGGAGCTTGCGATTGGGGCTTGACAGCATTCGGTCGAGGTTGCGTCGCGGGAAGAAACGGAGCCAGTTGGAGCGGATCTGTGGGGGTAGGTCTCGGACATTAGTCGGGTGCCTTGCCCTCGGGTCGCTGGGCTGGCCTTCGTCGAGGGGTTTCTTTCCACGCTTGTCAGATGGTTTTGGCGCCATGTTCCCGAGAGGTAAGTTAAACAGATATCTGGTGGTTAGGTACGGAAGGTCTACGCGTATATATAACGGGGGGTTACTGTAGATGCAATAAATGCATGTGTCAGGCCGTCATAAATGCTTAGGCTTGCTGACGTCATCGGGATCCGCTGCTATCTTGACCAGGCCGCCCACTGCTTCGGGTGAACGGTGATCCTAGCGTGGGGTCAGGATTCACTCGTTGGGACGGTCGTGGGATTGGTGTCTTGAGGGGCAGCATGCTCCAGGGTTGTAGAGGATTTACGTCATGGGGATTTTTTGCGCAGATGAAGCCGAAGAGACGCGATGGTTCGATATACCTTCGGATTTTGGCGCCAAAAGGCTGAACGACGCGACGTTTTGGGTTTTTTGAAGCGGCCGATCGAAGGGGAGCGAGACACGTGTCGAGAGTTGTTCCTTGAGATTGGTGCTGATTCCTACGGTTCTTCACGGGGGCCCTATATAAAGATAGGCGGGCCCGTGCGGATGTCCGCTTTCAGCAAGTTCCCTTGTCGGAGTAGTCTCGCTCGTCGCTCTCGCTGATAAGGACAATTGGCAGGGACGACTGCACGACCACCTCGCGGGAGCGTCGCTCACTATTCGTAAGTATTACTGTCGCAAACATTTCGTTCGGGATCCGGTATCTCGATCGATACCGTGAGCCACGAGGTTGGTATTGTTCTACCCCTGTTTGTCTACTATACGCGAGGTCCTACGGTTGGTCCGTAAGACAGTTTCTGGGCAGGTTCTTTTAAATGTCGGAGACGGGCGGTAATTCGGGTTCCGAGGGAAATTTCTTTGATTGGGAGGCGGCCGTGGATTGGGATGATATAGGCCCGGAGTCGTCCGTTGATTGGAAGGCGGCACAACCGGAGTCTTCTGTTGATGGGGCCGCAGCTGAACCGGGTTCTCCCGACGAGCTCGTTGACTGGGCCGATCCGGCGATGTGGGATTACGGGATAGAGGGTGAAGGTGCCGGGAAGTCGAGAGCTGCCCTGGAAAGGGCCTTCGCCTCGTTGGGTAAGAGGATAGTGCCCTCGGTAATATCTCCCATTGCTGACCATCTTATTAACTTGCCTTTGCAGTCATCGAAGATGGGGGGAGGAAAAAGATAGCTCGGGAGCGGGTCCCGCTGGGGAAGGCTGATCCCTCGTATTATTCTTCCGGCAAAAGCGATAGTCGCTCTGTCGAAGAAGATGAGGAGTCGCAGGAAGCCGAGGCACCTGATCGCCAGGGGTCTTCCCGTGAGGCGTCAGTTTCGGCGCCCTCGCGGGTGTTCAAGAAGAAGAAGAATTCTGAGGGACTACCTTCATCGAAGAGGAGGCGCCCCGGGCATGCGCGCGATGCGCAGTTCACAGAAGTTAGTCTCCTATTCCCATCAGCGACAGGTTGTCGTAGTCAAGGTTGGTGGGTTGACGTTTTCTATGGTGAGTTCGTAAAGAAGGATGCCAGGGATCGTATTTCTTTTGATCAGTTAAAGTTCTTGTTGCCGCAAGCCGACGATCGAGCCCATGATGATGAGAGGGGGCTCTGTATTTACTGGAAGATGCCCCGATGCGGGTTCCAACTGCCTTTGACTCCCTTCCAGGTTACTTTTTTGACGACGCTGGACATAACTCCTGCCCAGTTGACAGGTGTAGGATGGTGCTATCTTGTTAGTTTCGAGAGGCTATTTGACGAATTTCAGGTTTGTTTTGACGGGCTACAGCCAAGCGTGGCCCTGTTCGCACATTATTTTAAACTGTGCATAGCTTCGTCGGATTTTGTTGCTGTCAAGAGGAGAAAGGACGCGCCGGAAGTTTTTGACTATGAGACGCATAAGAAGTTCTTGAGGAAAATCGATGGTTGGAATAGGGGTTGGGTGTATTTGACTAAGCCCGAGGAAGTTGAGTCGCTGCGAGGTATTCGTCGCTCGTGGCGACAGATTAAGAGGGGTGAAGATGACAGTTTGTGGGAGGGGAAACCCGAGATGAGCGGCTTTAAGATGAGCGCTGATGATGAACGAGCCGTCGACGTTATCGAGGATTTGTCACGAGGTAGTTTTTGCGCATATATATTTCTTTTAATAAAGAATCTTAACTGTTTCCCTATATATATGACCCTTGAGTGCATATTTTTGGTGCAGCTTACGGCCTGATGGATTTCTCTTTTAACGGGCTGAAGGCGATCCCCGAATTGGTGTGCTCGCACGCGGAGGGGCTGTATGCTGGGTTACCGGGGGCCAACGCGGCTCCTGCTCAACCGCCTGCTGGCGTCGCGGAGCGTACGGTCAAGAAGGGGGCTGGGGGTGCAGAGTCGAAGAAGCGGAGGGCGACACACGACATTGATAGCAGTGAGAAGGGGAAAGGGCCAGTTACCAATAAGAAGAGGAACGTGACTCGGCCACCTTTAGCCCCGAGTTCGAGGGACGTCGCCACTACCCCTTCGTCGGAGGTAGCAGTCCCTCCTTCGGGTGTGGCGTCAGTTGTGTTGGCCCAAGGAGTTCCGGTATCAGCTGGGGGGCAAGGTGGAGGCGGGAGTTCGAGCACGACCGCTTCCCCTGAGACGGCACCTACGCCGTCCGAGGGTTCCCGTAAGGCTAGTCTTCCGGGCAAGGTTGGGGTAGGGACCATTTGTAAGACTCCCTTCCCGTTAAGTCAACCAGACGGGTGCCTCGCTTTGTTCCCTCACTTGGCTAAGATGCAAAGCGCTAAGGAGCGGCCCCTCGAGAGCGCGACGTTTTATAGGGAGGCCTTCCGCGCTTTGGAGCCTCCTTATTTGGGTCGACTTATCCAGAAACGCGGGGCTGGTATGATGCTGGACGCAGTTGGTCGTCTTTTCGAGATAGGCTGCTTGTTTGGTCGGGCGGCGGAGGCAATGATCGCCAAGAATTTGACTGTGGCCCAATCTCCTGTAGAACCAGCGGATTTGACAGCGGCCCTTGTGGAGAGGGACTACTGGATGGAGAAGCACAAGTCTTTGAGTGACGACTACCAAAAGCTTCGGGGCTCAGTGGTGGGCAGCAGTGACGAGGTTGAGAAGTTGAGGAGCGAGGTCGACGCAAAGGCCCGTGCGTTAGAGGAAAGCGAAACCAGCGCTAAGAGGAGCACGGATTTGCTCGAGGAGGCCGTGTCTAAGCTCGTTGACAGTGAAGCGGAGGTGGAGGAGCTAAAACGGGCAAAGGAGGGACAGGCCCGGGAGTTGACGCATGTGCGGGAGCAGTTGTCCCAGGCCTTACGTGCAATCAAGAACTCGCAAGCAGAGCGTCTCGATCACGAAAAGGGGGTGATCCGAGAATTCCTGGTTAGCGATCCTTTTAAGCTCGCAGCGATGTTGTCGTTAACTGGGACGATTAAGAAGCAGGTCCATATCGAGTTATCTGTTTTGGCTGGTCTCTATCCGTTCGCCCCTGAGGATCTCGGGTACCCGCCTGTTGCGGACGAGGATGGGGCTCCTCAGGGTCTGGTGGGATATGAGTGGGATAAGGCTGGAGGCCAGTTGCTCAACCCCGAGGGTGGGCCTGTTCTCCCGAGCATGAACTTACTGAGCTGTACTCCGAAGACGCCTTTTCATACGTGGCGTAAGGTTGCGCCGTGGCCTCGTCATTTGGACCGAGAGGATACACCACCGCAGTCTCCTCAAGATCATGTGGGAGGCAGCGAGGGTCCTACGGTCCAAGAGGCCGTCTCGGGTACTGTCGATGGAGAGGCTTCGCTGGACAAGGTAGATTACAATCCAGAGTCGGGAGACGACCCTGCAGAAAACCTCGAAGTGAACCAGGTATAACTTCTTCCTTCTTTTTTTTTCTCTATACATATGTCATAAAACGAGGTGTAATGTGGGTAGTCACCTTACATTATTTGGTTTGTCGCAGGACAAGGATGAGTAAGTGTGTCGCGGCAGAGAGGCTGGGCGGAGCACATCCTTCTTCGTTTTTATTATTATGATTTTCTGTTATTTGTATTGGAGCGTATTTTGTGTGAGGAACCCTCCGAGGTGTGGAGGTGTTAACAGAATTTGTTGTATGCTTTTGCTCGGGTGGTTTGCTGAGGAATGTTTCTCAGCCACCCGAGATAACAGTTGACCTGACAATATTTATGTTTATGTGTTCGCCTTACCTTGACGTATAATTGTTGTGACATAAGTCTTTCGGTCGTGCGGGTTCGGGGTACGCGGGAAACTTTTCTTATACGCGTTTGTAGCGCAGATATAAAAGAATAGACAGTTTGCTTACCTTGTGAGGCGTGCTTCCGTGACTTCCCGAAGCGAGTGGGGTCCTCGGTCCTCTTTTTTCTATGGCTCGTCTCGAGGAAATGCCTGCTTTGCAGGTCGGTGGTGTTGCGTGCTGTATTATTGCGCATTGCCCCTAAGGGCTTGTCCTCTTGATTTCTTCAAGTTCGCGAGATTGCTGGGCAACTCTCTGTTTGGTCGCCCTGCGGCATCGCAAGGCTGGTAGGAATGTTCTTGCAAGGTTATTATTTGGGCATGTCGCTATGCCCGTTCGTTTGTCTTGCGAGGCCAGTAGATATATTCCTGCGAGACTTTGTTCGGACATGTTGCCATGCCTACTTTCGGTCTCGCGAGGCCAGTAGGTTATTCACGCTTATCCCGCCGGACTTTCGTTTGTACCTACTGCTTAGGCAAGCTCGTTGTCCTTACGGAATGGCGGAATGTTTTGTCCGGTTTTGCGTGTTCGTTGCCCCGTCGGGCTTCCGTTTACGCTGTGCTTCGGGATCCTCGGAGAGATTTTTTCATTACGCTACGGGTTTTCGCTATTATTTATCCAAAGCAGGGTTATGCGCATTCGTTATCCTTTTGGGATTTTGCTTTTTTGCCCAACTGTTCCTTTTGATTTCGCGAGTCGCGTGTATTCGTTGCTCTTTGCAGAGTTTTTCGTTCACACTGTTGTGACTCGCGCCTGTGTTGCCATGTTCGAGAGTCATGTGTACTCGTTGCTCTTTGCAGAGCTTTCGTTCACACTTCTGTGACTCTCTTCCTGTGTTGCCATGTTCGAGAGTCATGTGTACTTGTTGCTCTTTGCAGAGCTTTCGTTCACATTTCTGTGACTCTCTTCCTGTGTTGCCATGTTCGAGAGTCATGTGTACTTGTTGCTCTTTGCAGAGCTTTCGTTCACATTTCTGTGACTCTCTTCCTGTGTTGCCATGTTCGAGAGTCATGTGTACTTGTTGCTCTTTGCAGAGCTTTCGTTCACATTTCTGTGACTCTCTTCCTGTGTTGCCATGTTCGAGAGTCATGTGTACTTGTTGCTCTTTGCAGAGCTTTCGTTCACATTTCTGTGACTCTCTTCCTGTGTTGCCATGTTCGAGAGTCATGTGTACTTGTTGCTCTTTGCAGAGCTTTTGTTCACACTTCTGTGACTCTCTTCCTGTGTTGCCTTGGAGAATTGTTTTGCTGTTTCGTACTTCAGGTTGTTTGGCCCGAGATTAGCGCGAATCTTCCTCGCGAGGCGCCTCGTGTGTACTCGTCATCTTTTCAGAGTATTCGTTCGTACTTTGCACGACTAGCGCACGCTCGCTATTTATGGAAAAGTTGTTTCGGGCTGTCTTATACTCGAGGGCCTTTGTTCTGAAGTCGTTGTAGTAGTTTCCAGTTTGGTCGGTTAAGGCGTATGTTGCCCATAGGCTTTTATCCTTCTGCTATGAGAAGCGCCGTTGTTGTTTTATTGCGGAGGCGTTCGTTGCCCATTAGGCTTTTCGGTTATCCTCTTAGCGCAATAATTTTATTTATTATTTTTTATTTTTTGTAGAGGCATTTATCGCCCGTAGGCTCTTGTTTGCCCTTGTGATAATCAGTTGTTTTTGTGAGGTGGTTCCGACGGCAGTTTTGTGTCGTCGGGCCTCGAATTTGTTAGTCGGACATCGCGCACCGGGGCCGTGCTTATAATATCGCAACGGCGCCCTTGGCCGCTCACGGGCACTTCCGTGTTGGCGCAAAAGTACGAAATGTCGGGCCGTGCTTATAATATCGCACCGGCGCCCTTGACCTTGCACGGGCATTCCCATGCTGGTCCAAAAGAGACAAAAGATAGTAATTACATTTGGGCAGACGGCATGTCCGCTGTTGTACCTGTTCTTTCTCCCCCTCCTTTTTTTTTTAAGTATAAAATTTGCGGAGATGGACAACGTTCCAGGGCCGGGCGAGCAGTCGCCCGTCGGGACCTTCGAGCTCGTAAGCTCCCTTGCCGCAAGGGCGAATTATCCGGAAGGGGCCTTCCCAATTAGGTTGGAGCTTACCAACATGTTGTCCGGCAGCTTCGACCTTTTTTAGCACCAAGTCACCTGGTTCGAACGCCCGGGGTGACACGCGTCTATCGAAGGCGCGTTTTACCCTCCGCTGATATTCGGTGGTCCGGATACGGGCCTTGTCTCGGAGTTCTTGCACTAGCTCGAGGTCCACCGCTCGTGCTTCGGAGTTGCTTTCTGTGGAATAGGCCGTCATCCGGAGGGAAGGTGCGATGAGTTCGAGGGGGGTGACAGCCTCCATGCCATATACTAAGGAGTACGGTGTTTGCTGGGTGGCCTCGCGGGGAGTAGTTCTGTATGCCCAGAGGATCTCGTCTAGTTTATCGGGCCAATTTTTCCTGTTGGAGGCCACCTTCTTTCTGAGACCATCCAGAATGGTCCTGTTGGTGACTTCGGCCAGGCCATTGCTGGCCGGGTGACTCACCGAGGTGAAGTTGCTGCGAATGCCTAATCTTTCGAGGAAGGACAGGGTGACATCTGCATTGAATTGTGTGCCGTTGTCCGAAATGAGTGCGTGCGGAATGCCGAAGCGGCATACGATATTGCGCCAGATGAAGTTTTTGGCGGCTTCTGCCGTGATGTGGGCTAATGCCTTGGCCTCGACCCATTTCGTAAAGTATTCCACGGCCACAATGATCCATTTCTGCTGTTGGACGGCCATGGGGAAAGGGCCTAGGATATCAATCCCCCATAGGTCGAAGGGCCAAGCTCCCGAGATTGTGATCATATCGTAACCTGGGACGCTGGATAATCGGCAATGGTATTGGCATCTTTCGCATTTTCGCGCCATGTTGGCCGCGTCTTGCTGCATGGTGGGCCAATAATATCCTGCGCGCAGGACTCTCTTGGCCAAGGTTTTCGCTCCTTGATGGCTACCACAAAGTCCCTGGTGGGCTTCCTCCAGCATTGCCTGAGCGTCTTTCTCTCCGATGCATTTAAGCCACGGGCGAGCGTATCCCCTTTTGTATAACTGGTTGTTGTGTATCGAGTATAAAGGGGCTATTCTCTTCAATCTCCTGGACTCCAGCGGGTCCTCAGGCAACGTCCCCGAGGTGAGGTATGTCCACATGGGGGCGTACCAAGCGACCCCGGGTTCGTTAATAACATGAACTTCCTTCACGTCACCCGATATACTTGACTCGGGTATGTCCATGACTATCACGGGACAATCTTTGTCAAGGTTTCCAGCCGCTCCTAGTTTCGAGAGGGCGTCTGCCTGACAATTTTTGTTTCTAGATACATGCTCGATCACCACTCTATCGAATTGTCCTTTCAAGGAATGGAACTGCTCACGGTATCGTCGTAACCGGTCGTCGTGCACACGGCACTCTTCGTTGATTTGCCTGACCGCGAGCTCTGAGTCACTATGTAGATGGACCTCTCGGGCTCCCAGCCCCGCCGCTAATTTGAGGCCAGCTATCATGGCCTCATACTCGGCGGTGTTGTTAGTTACAGGGAACTGGAAGTGGAGCGCGTAGTTGAGTGCTTCTCCCTGGGGGCCCGTGAGAGCTATTCCTGCTCCTGCTCCTAGGTGGGACGAGGAGCCGTCTACGTAAAGTGTCCACTTGCCGTCCAACTCTTCCGGCGCTCCCGAGTACTCCGCGATAAAGTCCGCGAACACTTGTGATTTAATGGCACTTTGAGGATGGAACGTGACATCGAATTCGGTCAACTCTAGCGCCCAGGCCAACACGCGGCCCGATGAGTCAAAGTTCGCAAAGGCTTTCTTCAAGGGTACGCCTGTATATACCTTGATCGGATGGGACTGGAAGTATGGTCTCAGTTTTCGTGCCGCAATTATGAGAGCATAGGCCGCTTTTTCTATCTGCGTGTATCGGGTCTCGGCATCTCGGAGGACGTGTGACACGAAATATACGGGTTTTTGTTCCCTTCCTTCTTCTCTTACCAGGGCGGCGCTGACCGCGTGGTTGGTCGTGGCCAGGTATACAACCAGTGTGTCTCCGTTTATGGGTCGGCTGAGGCAAGGGGGGCTGGCCAAGTATTCTTTGACCTTGTCGAAAGCCGTCGCGCATTCCTCGGTCCACTCAAATCTGGCGGATTTGCGCATTGCTTTGAAGAAAGGGAAGCAAACGTCGCCGGATTTGGCGATGAATCGGTTCAATGCTGCAAGTCGGCCTGTAAGTGCTTGAAGTTCCTTGAGGTTTCGGGGGGGTTTCATATCTAGGATGGCCTGCGACTTGGAGGGGTGTATCTCTATGCCTCTCATGGACACCATGAATCCGAGGAACTTTCCTCCCGTGAGACCGAAGAAGCTCTTCTTTGGATTGAGTTTCATATCAGCCTGATTTAACGTCGCGAATGTCTCGCGCAGGTCCTGCACGTGGTCCAGGTCGGACATGCTTTTCACTAGAAGGTCGTCTACGTAGGCCTCTACGTTCCGACCTATCTGCTCGTGGAATACCTTATTCACCATTCTTTGGAAAGTGGCCCCCGCATTCTTCAGCCCAAAAGGCATCACTCGATAACAGTACAACCCAAAGTGAGTTGTGAAAGCCGTTTTGTCTTCATCTTCTGGGCACATCCTGATTTGGTTGTACCCCGAGAACGCGTCCATGAAGCTCAGGAACGCGTGTCCGGAGGTAGAATCTACCAGCTGGTCGATCTTTGGCAGGGGGAAAGGGTCCATAGGGCACGCCTTGTTCAAGTCAGTGTAGTCGACGCACATTCTCCAGTCTCCGTTTGTTTTTCTCACAAGCACAGGGTTCGCCAACCATTCCGGACAAGTCACATTTCTGATAAAACCGGCTTCTAGTAGCTTGGCTACCTCGGCCTTCACCGCCGAGCGCCTCTCGGCTCCCATGTTCCTTCTCCTCTGTACAACAGGTTTTGCCCCCGACTTGACGTGTAGTCGGTGCTCTGCTATGGATCCTGGGATCCCGGGCATGTCTGCGGCGGTCCATGCAAACACAGCCTGGTTTTCTCGGAGGAACTCAATCAACTTCTGTCTTGCGTTCCCCTGAACTGCCTTGCCAACATTCAGAAACTTGCCATTGCCGAGGTCAACTTGGTCGACTTCATCTACCGGCTCGGCGAATGCATCTAATTCCCCTCTGTCAACGGGGTCCAAGACCATGGGTGTGCGTGGGGGTAAGAACTCTCTGCTGGACCGCAAATGCGGGCCAGTGGGATCCGACCTCGTTCCTGCTTTCGCATCTACCTGGTGAACCGCCCCTCCTCGTCCTTCGAGGGAGGTTTGATAGCACCCTTGGGCCTCCTGCTGTTGCCCGCATTCCTCTCCCACCCCATGGCTGGTAGGGAATTTGATCTTTAGGTGGGGGGAGGACACTATGGCTCCAATTTTGTTCAGGGTGCCCCTGCCAATGATCGCGTTGTATGCGGAAGGGGCATCCACTACAAGGAAGTCGACCATGACTTCAGCGATGCGCGGCGAGGACCCGAATGCTACTTTCAGCCGGACGACCCCCTTAGGTCGGAGGGAATCGCCAGTGAATCCAACTAGCGGCGTCACCTTCTTCTGGGACTTCTCAAGCTGTATCCCCATCTTTTCGAAAGCTGAGAAGTACAAGATGTCAGCCGAGCTTCCCGTGTCTACAAGGATCCTCTTTACCCCGAACTCCTCAATTTTGAGCCTTAGCACTACGGGGTCGTCGTGGGGCCACGCAACGGTGCCGAAGTCTTTCTCGGAAAAGCATATGGCCTCGTCCATCCGGGGCCTCTTTCTTTCAAGGGGCCTTTCAACGTTCAGCACGGTAGGGTACGGCTTGGTGGTGCTTCGGTTATGTTTCTCAGGGACCGGCACCTCGTGCCCTCCGCTGATAACATTGATCTCCACGCTTGGCCGCCTGTCGGATGTTCCCGGTCCTTTTCCCTTACCCTCTCCGGGTTTCGGTCCTGCATACCCGGGTTCCTTATAGTCGTCTCGGTAGGAGGCCTTCTTCTTACGCTCAATTTCCCCGTTGTACTCCTTCGTAAACTTTTGAAAAAATTCTGGCTTGATGTACTCGATTAGTTTCCCCTCTCTGGCCAGTCTTTCTAATACATCCTTCAGCTGGAGGCATTCCCCCGTAGAGTGCCCATTGAAACGGTGAAATAGGCACTTTACGGCCTCGTCTTTTTTCTCGAAAATACTCTTGCGCAGCGGCCTTGGAACTTCGGGCATGTCTTTTATGACATGGTACATTTCGCTCCTTTTCTTGATAAAGGGGGCGTATCTCACATAGTGGGGTCGATAGCCCTCTCTGCCATCTTCGCGCCGTTCTTCTTGTGGCGCTGACAGGATGTTTCTTTTTGGCGGCTCCCGTCTTCGGGACGGACCGCCACCGGGCTGCCGGTCACGCTGCTGCGGTTTTGGTGATCTGGACCGCGGCCTAGCGAATTGGACAGCATCCTCCTCAGCTCGGATGTATCCTTCGGCAAAGGCTAGGAGCTCGGGTAAACTCTTGAATTCTCTTTTTCGGGCGTCGTACCGGAGGGTGCCCGGTCCTCCTTGCCAAAGTCCATTCAGTATGGCCGCCAGGGCGATGTCCTCACTGTAGTTGCGGACCTCCCTAGAGGCCTTCACGAACCTGTTTACGAAGGTCCGAGTTGCTTCTTGGGGTCCCTGAACATGTTTCAACAGGGAGTCACATGTCGCTCGTGGGGGCCGGAGCATGTCGTAGCGGGTCAGGAAAGCTCTTGATAGTTGATCGAAAGTCTTTATCGATCCTTGCCTTAATCTCATGTACCATTCCCAAGCCTCCCCGGTCAGGCAGGTGGTGAAAATGCGACACGCGACAGCGTCCGACGCTCCATGTAGTCGGAGCCTTTCGTAGAACCCGTATACAAAGTTCTGGGGGTCCTGGATATCCCCACTACCTTGAAAACAGGGAAGGCCAGTAGGGTACTTGAAGTCACCCACGGGGGCCTTGTAAAGTTCCGGGGCTAATGGTCCTTCCAAAATATTCGTCGACCCGGAACGAGTCCCTGCTCTCCTTCTATCCCTCTTAGCCATCTCTTTCTCCACCCCTTTCTTGATCATCGTGTTTATCATTACCATGTCCACTCCTGCTGCTTCTGGCGGGGTGAGTGGCCTTCGCCGCCTCTTCGGGGGTGTTTGGCGACGCTCTTCTCGTGAGTGACGAGACTGATCATCCTTCCTCGAATGGTGGGACTGATCGTCTTTCCTCGAGTGACGAGACCGTTCCTCGGCTTGTTTGACGGGGCCTTCTCGAGTCCGCCCCGTTCTCGCTCGACCAGCACTCCTTCTCGAGCTGGCCGCCGCGGATGAGCCTTCGCTTTCTTCCCGCTCAGCCCCAAAGGATAACCTTCGCCGTGATCCACCACCCTGCCTCGTTTCCCCCTCGCCTGCAAGGGTCTCAAGCTCGGGGTCAGGGTTGTCGAAATCGCCTTCTGTGTTGTGCAGACTGGGCTCCGGGTTGTTCGATCCAGGCCCGGTTCGGATTAATTGCACTACGGGCGGTGGGGGGTGAATCATTCGTATCCCGGGAGCTGAGGTGGGAGTTTGGGGATAGTAGGGCAGGTTGGGATCGGCCTGCGGAGGGTAGTGTGCTAAGGGGGTGGCTGGGTACGGTGAGCAGGGGGGAGCGTACTGCTGGTACGGAGGATAGTTGTAGGGAGGTGAGTACACGTACTGGGGGACGTACGGAGAATGGTATTGGGCATAAACCATCTGGTTTTGTGTATTTTGAGGGGTGGATCCGATCGGCCCGGTGGCCTGGGCGGTTACTATAGTCGAGTCGGTCGGCCTTACAATTGGTGTGGAGACTCCGAGGGATTCCAAATTCATCCTGGATGGGTTAACCAGTGCCCCTTCGGGTGGCATGCCCAAGGAGGGGTTCGGCGGGATGATCGGGTTGGAAGTCTTCTGACCCAGTTTATCGAGGGGGTTTTTGCTCGTTGCCCCCACAGTCGGGTCATGTCGGGGAGTTTTCTTCGAGGACGCTTTGGGTGGAACGCCCGAGGTTAGGTCGGTCGGGGGCTTCACGTTCTCAGTTCGTCGGTTAGATTGTTCCGCCCGGCGGGCTTCCTCCTCGGGGGCGATCTTGCCCATATCGGTTTGTTTGGTTGCGGAAGTCATCTTGCTCAGTTGAGGCTGGGGGCCCCACGGTGGTTGATACGTCCCTTCCCAAGGGGGCCGGGCCGTACTTGGACTCGGTCCAGTAAGGCGTGTAAACGTCCTGTTCCTGGGAAACAGGCCGCGCAGTGGCTAGCTGCCGAAAGTGTAGCTCGTCCCGGTCCGGGCGGATCGGGCCGAGAGGGTGGACACGCGGGGTGTCGGAGGGGTATTAACGCTCTAACCCTTTTTAATACCTCCTCTGGTTGTAATGAATGCGGTCCCTTTTTCTGGGGATTTCTCTGCCTTAAATAGGGGTCGCCTTTACTGTAGCGGGGTCTTGTCATCATTAATGATGGGGGCCCGCGTGACTGTTTTGGAGGCGTCCGCATAATAGGCGATCATGTCCGCACATTCTGGCGCAAGCCGGATCAGCGAGGCCATACGTCGGCCTTTTCTGGCTGTTCGGCATGCTTAGGCCTTGAGCCTTGTTTTATTAGACTCCGAGCTGGCCCTTGTGAGGGGTCCGAGTCTCAGGCTTTTAACCTCGGGCTGGCCCCGGGAGGGGGTCCGAATCCCGGGCAGTTCTTGACCTCGGGCTGGCCCCGGGAGGGGGTCCGAATCCCGGGCTTCTCTTGACCTCGGGCTGGCCCCGGGAGGGGGTCCGAATCCCGGGTTTCTCTTGACCTCGGGCTGGCCCCGGGAGGGGGTCCGAATCCCGGGCTTCTCTTGATCGTGGCCTGTTTCTGCAGGGGGAGGGGGCCTATTTTATTTCATTCTATTTTGGGCCGGCCTTTTGTGTATTTTAAATCTAGGAGTGCTTTATCGGGCCAGGCCTGGGCCTTTTAAGGTCCACCGGTATATGGACCTACCAAAGAATATATACCAGTTGAAAAAAGATTTGTTGATTTACTATATGAAGATAAGAAAGGTAAGTTCAAAATATTGTTGTTGCAAAAAGATAAAATAGAATATATATATTTAGTTTTTTAATACTGTTTTTGATAAAAATTTATCTTACTAGAAAATTTGATCTAATGAAGCAAAAACTTAAATATTTAACCTTGCTTTACGCATAAAATTAACTCAATTAAATAAATAGGTTCGCTGAGGTGGCGGAGCCAATGTTCAATTGCCAATTAGCCGTTTGTGGTAAGATTGATTGCAAAGCACTTTCTCCTAGAACAAGGTATGGTGCATATCTAGTCTACAAGCTCACTGAAATATCGGACGACCAATATCATCGTCATCCGATTGGGCAAATTAGGCAACGAACATCAGTGATCGTCGGTAAAAATATTACGAAAAGAACAGTGTATCTCGAGCCGAATTATGACAAATATGTGAGAAAAATATTCAGCGAATGGAAGATTGCATATGAGGATTCAGAGTTTGACAACAAGGAAACAATATCAGCTAAGGAAAGAGATGACGGATGGATTGAGGTGGAAATCGGAGAATTTTATATTGAGAAAGATGAAGATGGAGAAGTGCAGATGAAATTGGAAGAGGATAATGCGCAAGGATTAAAAAGCGGAATAATAATAGAAGGAATCGAGATTCGGCCTATGAATTAGATTTTTTTTTATAATGTTGTATTGTTCTTAGTATTACTATTATTAATTGTTTTGAAAACATGTTGTAACATTTATATCGAGGCATACTTCAATAAATATGAATGTATTTCTCTTCGAGAGTTAATATGGAATTATTTTCAATTGGTGAGCTCTATTTATTAGTGAATTATTTTTCTTGTTAGTCTGATTTTTTTATGGTGAAAAATGTTGTTATTTTAATTGACGACTTTTTGTTCGGAAGTTTAATAATGAATCCATACCTAATTTTGTTTTCATGGCGAACTAATTTTACTAACAACTATTTGGTGAATTTATGTCTATTTATATTTTCATCATGAGCTATTTCTGTTTCACCTATGGCTCTGATTCTCTTATTTTAAATGTGTGCCACTTTTTAGACACATATGATAGAATTTCGCTGACATAGAATCTCATCATGCAATTTGGAGATAAGCATGGAAACGGACTGAAAAGATTGGAAAAACTATTAGTTGGATGTATGAGAATTCTAACATAAAAAAATTAACTTTTGAAATTTAATAATTTTAAATTTATCTTTTAGATATTACTCTCTCATTTTCATATGGAACTCCTTTTACGACGTGTTTGACAATTGCAAAATTACATGAGAAATGATTCTACGGAATATATAGAATCTCACAATGCAATTCATAGAGATCTCACGAGGAAAATGACTAAAAAGATTGGAAATTAATTCTTTTGGACATAGTAAAATTATAATAAAAAAATCATTTGAAATGCAATCATTTAATTAAATTAATTTTTTTGGGACTATTTATTCACAATTAAATTTCAAATAAAATATATTACTACTGTAAAATCCCGAATTTTAACCATCTGGATCAGGATGATTATAACAGCATCTTCGCACGTTTCCTTTGTTGTTGTAAACAATATTCTGTGCTGTTTGAATAATTTGCAAAACATATAAATATTGAATTTTACAATTTATCTGTTTGAGATGTATGCAGGTTTAGTCGTTACGACTGAAGGTCAAAGCAAGTCAACAATACTTACAATGACAAATTGGCGTAACAAATCGCGTCCGAAGGTCAAAGCAAGTCAACGTGTATATCATGACAAGTTGGAACGACAAGCTGCACAAGTGATCACGCAAATCATGTTGCTTTTAAAATTTGTAAACTCGGTGTAACTGAGGTTCTTTTCATCTAATTAATACAAACAACTTTGGCTACGGCCAAGCTTTTCAAAAACATAATAATATGAGAGAAACAAATTTTAAACAAATAACATACTTTATAAAACATAACTTTTAAGAAGAAGAAATTATGTAGTAATATATGAAATAAAATCAGTTTTTAAAGAAAATACTCAATGAAAGGAAAAATTATCCATATAGTTAAATATTTAGATAATATTTTGTTAATAAATAAAATTAGTAGTTTAATTATCATCAATCTTGATTTCTACTCATTTCATACATGCATGCTGCCTAGCTCATGATCTCATGCCGCCTCTCACGGTCTAACCTTTTGCTAATCTCCTAATTATATTTTTATATCTGGAATTTCTTTTCTTAGTCCTGCCTAAAATAGTAACATCCAACCATCTACTCATGCAGATTTTCGACCACTATAATAAAAAATGAAAACTAGATTATAAATACAGGAACAAATACTCTTGCAAAATTCCACCAAAAAAAATTCAGATTTAAGATTTCCATCCTAACTAAATGACACAAGGATGAACTCTACCATTAATTCTCTTCCCGAGGACTGTCTTTGTCGTGTGATATCTCTCACCTCGCCGCGCGATGCTTATAACTTCTCTCTTGCATCCACCCGCTTCCGATCAGTCGTGGACTTTGATACCATGTGGAAAGCTTTTCTCCCATCAAATTATGCTGTAATTCTATCTCGGACTGTTGATCCGGTCATGTTCACCTCAAAAAAAGATCTCTTCTTCAAGCTCTCTGAAAGCCATGTGCTCATCGATGAAGGCACAATGGTACTTTTGTCTTTCTCTCTCTCTTTCTCAAAAAGCTATGTTGAATATGTGGTTTCTAATGAAAATACTGACTCCTTAATTTGTTCGTAGAGCTTTGGATTAGAGAGATCCAGTGGAGCGAAATGCTACATGATATCAGCAAACTTACTAAAGATATTTTTGGCTGATGCACCTCATTTTTATTGGAGACGAATTTCTTTTCCTGATTCTAGGTATATTTTTCTGTTTTGTTTTTTTTTTGTCGAGAAGAAATAATGATTTTCATGAAGATGTCAATTTTAACATGAAAGCATTTGCCTGCGAATCATGTTTGAGTGAAAAGTCAATTTTAACAATTTTTTTTAACTTAGGAATAAAAGATAATTCAGTAAATTTTGAGATTCGTAAATATAATATAGGTATAGTTCGAAATATTATAGACTTAATTTGCACAATGAAAATAATATATCAACATTTTTAAAAGTTAATAAAAGATAATATAAAGTTTGTGAATTATTCGGGTTGAATCATAAATGAATATTATTCATAAAATAAATAGAAACTTTGTTTTTTGGAATTATGTGGACCCACGGATTAATGTAACACTTATTTGATATTGTAATATGACAATATTCAATAGTACAAGAAAATTGGGAGGTTAATACTTCACACCAATTTGACTAAACAAAAAATGTGAAAGAAATTTGGCCAACATAGCATTTGTCACTTGTCACTCTATGCATTATTCTCTGGTATTTTTAGTTGTTTGATGGTAATTAATATTATTTATTTTTAGAATGACGCTATGGTACTATGCATAGCGCACATCAGATCAATATTTTTATTTAAAAAAAATTCTAATAATCAATCTGAACCGTTCAATGTCATCTTCATATGAATATATGTACTTGTAAACTAAAGTTTACATTTTTTAGAATTTATTTACTATTTTTTTAGATGGGTAGAAAATTACAGTTCTTGGATGGTTCAGAATTTTCAGATCTAGTGAATTTCTACTCTAAAAAATATAAAATTTAGTTTACAAGTACATATTCATATGGAGACCATGTCGAATGGATTGGATCGATTGTTAGTACTTTAAAACTAAATTTTTAGTCCATAGTGCAAGTCAATATGCGCTATGCATAAAAACACTTTAAATCGATAGTTGGAAAGATCGACACAAGTAACTAATTCTATTGAATAAATAGGTTCCGTGAGGTGGCAATGCGGACATTTCCAAGCCGATTGGACATCGTCGGCAAGATCAACGGTAAAACACTCTCTTCTAAAATAAGATATGGTGCATATCTAGTCTACAAGTTGACAGAAACTTGTGAAGATATTTCCTATACGATTGGAAAAATGAGGCAACGAACATCAGTGACTGTCGGTACACATGTTAGCAAAAGAATTGTTTTCCTTGAACCATTTTACGTCAAATACACATTAGCAAAACCACGATTTTTCTTGAATAATTTAAATGTTAAGAAGGTTCTACTGTATGAGAAGCCCGAATTGGACAACAATATCGAAATAATAGCTAAGAAAAGAAATGACGGGTGGATAGAAGTGGAGATGGGAACATTTTATATTGATAAACAAGAAGATGGAGAGGTGGAGATAAATTTACAATCGATTGATGGATCACTCTTAGAAAATGAGATAATCATACAAGGAATTGAGATTAGGCCTGAGCATTAGAATTTTTATTTTCTTATTTTTGTTATTTTGAAAAACATATTATGGCTGTGTTCTCGTGTGTTATAGAGAATTTGAGACATTGACTTTGTTGTACCCATATTAATAAATAATAAAAAAATTCAAAAAAAATGTAAAATTTGATCTGCAAGCACATTTTATTGTGGAGATCATGTTGAATGGTTTGGATCGACGATTTGAACTTTGAAAATGAAAAAAATAGTTGTGGTAACTTTGTGGTAACTCAAAAGTGTTGTAATCGGATCCCTCCTCTAAATACATACATACACACACATATATATATATATATATATATATATATATATGAGCTTGGCTACTATGCTTATATAAGCAAAAGCCCACATATGCTTATAACTCATTTTTGCGTTTCCAATGTTGAAATGGTCGATCCGACCGTTCATCTTGTTCTCCATATTAATATGTGCTTGGAGACTAAATTTTACATTTTTCTGAATTTTTTTACTATTTATTAAGCCACTTTGAAAATTGCTGATCTGGGTGAACAGTAAAAACAGTGTTTCCAAAATTCTGGACCACCAGATCAGAAACTTTCAAAGTGGCTTAATAAATAGTAAAAAAATTCAGAAAAATGTAAAATTTAGTCTCCAAGCACATATTAATATGGAGAACAAGATGAACGGTCGGATCGACCATTTGAACATTGGAAACGCAAAAATGCTCATTTAAGCATATGTGGGCTTTTGCTTATATAAGCATAGTAGCCAAGCTCATATATATATATATATATATATATATAGAGGCTGGCTACTATGCTTATATAAGCATATGCCCCCATATGCTTATAACTCATTTTTGTGTTTCCAATGTTCAAATGGTCGATCCGACCGTTCATCTTGTTCTCCATATTAATATGTGCTTGGAGACTAAATTTTACATTTTTCTGAATTTTTTTACTATTTATTAAGCCACTTTGAAAATTGCTGATCTGGGTGAACAGTAAAAACAGTGTTTCCAAAATTCTGGACCACCAGATCAGAAACTTTCAAAGTGGCTTAATAAATAGTAAAAAAATTCAGAAAAATGTAAAATTTAGTCTCCAAGTACATATTAATATGGAGAACAAGATGAACGGTCGGATCGACCATTTGAACATTGGAAACGCTATTATGCTCATTTAAGCATATGGGGGCATATGCTTATATAAGCATAGTAGCCAAGCACTATATATATATATATATATATAGTGCTTGGCTACTATGCTTATATAAGCATATGCCCACATATGCTTAAATGAGCATTTTTTCGTTTCCAATGTTCAAATGGTCGATCCGACCGTTCATCTTGTTCTCCATATTAATATGTGCTTGGAGACTAAATTTTACATTTTTCTGAATTTTTTTACTATTTATTAAGCCACTTTGAAAGTTTCTGATCTGGTGGTCCAGAATTTTGGAAACACTGTTTTTACTGTTCACCCAGATCAGCAATTTTCAAAGTGGCTTAATAAATAGTAAAAAAATTCAGAAAAATGTAAAATTTAGTCTCCAAGCACATATTAATATGGAGAACAAGATGAACGGTCGGATCGACCATTTGAACATTGGAAACGCAAAAATGAGTTATAAGCATATGTGGGCATATGCTTATATAAGCATAGTAGCCAGCCTATATATATATATATATATATATATATGTTAATTAACGGATAGAACTTACAAATTACTCCGTTAATCTTTATGCGGAAGCGGAATCTTGCGAGCGTAGCAGTATCACTGGTTCTGCAAGAAATCACAAGCCGAAGCCGGAAGCCTTGCGTTTTCCACGACCTAAAACCTTCAAGTATTAACAGAGTGTTTCTTGGTGCTCTATATCTTTTCTCTCTTTCTTGGCTGTCATTTACACACACGATTTTGACAGAGAGAATGATATAATTTATATAAAACCAATGCATCTCTTCATAACGGGTCGACACCTCTTCATAACGGGTCGGATTTTGAATTCGGGTTTCCCATAATGGGCGTACCATTTAATAAATCCAACAATATATATAGAGTACGGCAAACACGCTTCCTCTAGTATATCAACAATATGCTTCCGGCCTTCAAAATTTATCGAATGGGCTTCAAATGACAAATCCAAACCGTTCAAACCAATCTCCTTACCGAGAGCTTCGTTTTCATATAAAAAATTTAATTTTTGAATTTATTTACTATCAAGTCAAGTGGTCAAAGAAATGAGCAAAATAGTGCATTAAAATGCGCACAAAATCCTTCATATTTTGACCGCTTGACTTGATGGTAAATAAATTCGAAAATTAAAATTTTTTATATGAAAACGAAGCTCTCATTAAGAACATTGGTTTGAACGGTTTGGATTTGTCGTTTGAAACCCATTCGATATATTTTGAAGACCGGAAGCATATTGTTGATATACTAGAGGAAGCGCGTTAGCCGTACTCTATATATATATATAAGAAACTATAATTAATCCACAACACGTGAAAATAATCTCCATGTTATGTGTATGAGTATGACAATAGTTTTTGGATCAAAAGACCTCGTTCAAATCGTGGTTATCCCGTCTCTTTCAAAATTTTAACCCATCAACTCTAGATTAAATTCAAATTTAAATGTTTGTTTTAACCATTGGATACAATTCACAGTGCTCAGCAAACATTAAGAAAAAAAAAATGAAGTCCATTAATTGACATATGGAAAACAGGTGTTCAAATTCAACTGAGATAGTACACTTAATGAATGTATCTCTTCTGAGCAACTAATCTGCTCTCTCACACATCATACTGCCCACTTAAACAGAGTATCCAGCAGAGAACAATAGACAATAAAGAGTTGAAAAAGTATCCACTTAAACAGAGTATCCACTTAAGCAGAGAACTTCAGATCTTCCGTGGCATTGCCTGACGTCGAGGCTTATTCAATGGTACATAATACCTTGAATTGGGGATGGCTTTAGATTTTGGTCCTATGTTGCAGCTCCTGTTGAACTTATGTTCAAGGCGTAAAGTACGCTGATCGGTGATGCAATCATGCGGAGGTTTCATCTTAATAGTGTATCTCACTCTACTTGCCCCGGGGTGATGAAATCTTGCAGGTAGATCAGGTACTCGGGGGATACGACAGATCTTTCGGCCTAAGCCGTTGCCCTCAGTTCTCTGTGGCAAGGAAGAACAGAGCATGTATTGTAAGATAGATTCAGTAGCCAAAAAGTTGATTAAGGCATCTGGTTACTATCAAATGTATTGCATATTGATTATTGAGTTAATTAACAAATCGTGGATTTAAGAAAGATGGAAAGTAGATTGCCCCTGAGTTGGGGCAATTTGTCTCTGTGCTGACCTTTGTATAATAAAAGAAAATTCTTTTAAAATGTTTTATTGGTTCAGTGTCACATCCTTATTTTCATTTTCAAAGTTCAAACAGTTGATCCGAACAACTCAACATGATCTCCATATTAAAATATGTTTGAAGATCAAATTATATATATATATTATTTTTTTTCAACTTTTAGATAAGTACAAAATAACTGTTTTTCAGAAGATTTTGAACCATAAAAAAGAAAGTGATTTTGTACCTACCTTAAAAAAATAGTAAATTTTTTTTCAAAAAATATAAAAATTTGGTCTAGAAGCACATTATAATATGGAGATCATATTGAGCAGTTCGGATCAACTGTTTGTATTCTGAAAACGGAGAAAACGATGTGAGACATTATCGGAACACAAAAACAATGAGGCATATTAACCTTATTCAGTAAAAATAAACTATTAAGCATGTTAATAATTTGAATACTTTAATTAAATTTGAAATGAGTTTTTAACCATGTAAAGGTCATGTTAGAATAATGCTCAGTTCTCTATTTATTCCAGCTTTCAAACTAGATCTATGATTTTGATTGCAAATGTTTACGAAAGAGGCTTTATTGAGGAAAACACCGAACTGGTGAGGAGGGTAGCAACTAGCAAAAAAAAAAAAAAAAAATTATTAACAATAACTTACATATTTTCGTGCTTCAGGGGCCGCCATTTTTTCTTCTCTGCTCACGTACATCAGAAAATATTGCATTATAAATAAAAAAGAAGATTGAATTCAACTAGGATAAACTGTTAGTTTTATTTTATTATGTGACCTATGTTATTACTGTGCATCAATTTCATTTAAAGAAATTAACGAAAATGCATCTGAATTTTTGATGGAAAAATTCGGATTGCTATTAATAAATTTACTGGTCCCAAAGGTTGCCTCAGATAATATAAAAAAAGACATCTTCTCTATTTGGACGAAAATTATTCCAAAAACGTTTTTCTGCCCATTTATTTTAAGGGATCTTTTTCTGAAAACGTCTCCATCATCAGATCTGAGGAAAACCATTGAAGATCAGTACTAACGCTTCCGCCTAAAGATGTCTTCAATTCAGAACTGTAAGATTTAAATTCCTTTGCTATTTCATTTTGGATTTACGGATTATGAATTACGTGTTCTAATTGTAAAAACACGTTATGTTTTATTAAGTCTATCATAAACAATTAACTGCTGAAACCAAGGATTTATGAGAAAAAAAAAAAAATATTAAATAAGACTAAAAGATACGAACTTACTCGAACTTCTTGCGATATAATGATTTTGAAGGGGGTTCAGAAGATGGATAATGTGATGAAGGGAAATCACGAGAAAGAAGGGTGGCCCATAAACTAGAATCGTTTGACAGTTCATTAAATTGGGAATTCACCATGGCAAGATTGCAGAGATCTCTATGATCCAATCGGCGCGTCTTGTTTCCCATTTCAAGGACTTGAAGCAACACATCATCTGGGAGACTTGACATGGTTAGCTCTGAGAGAGATTTGTTTGGACAAGCAAAGCATGCAGGGAGGTAGGGAAGAAATGGAGGTTGAGAATATATATATATATATATATATATATATGAGACAGGCTAATGTCATAACGTTATAACTTCGGCCGAAGTTATAACGAGTCGTTTTTGCAATTTCAAAATCCAAACAACCGATCCGAACCGTTCAACTTGTTCTCTATATTGAAATGTGCTTGGAGACCAAATTTTACATTTTTTTGAATTTTTTTGCTATTTATTAAGCCACTTTGAAAATACTGATCCGGTGGTCCAGAAAATTTTACTGTTTTTTACTGTTCACAGTAGATCTGCGATTTTCAAAGTGGCTTAAAAAATAGCAAAAAATTTCCAAAAAATGTAAAATTTAGTTTCCAAGCATATTTCAATATTTAGAAAAAGTTGAACGGTTCGGATCGGTTGTTTGGATTTTGAAATTGCAAAAACGACTCGTTATAACTTCGACCGAAGTTATAACGTTATGACATTAGCCTATCTCTCTCTCTCTCTATATATATATATATATATATATATATATATATATAAGAGAAATTACAAGGATACTGCCTCCTGGCACTTCCATATAAGTTCTATTATATTTAGACAATATTTCTTAATTTAATGTCTCTGTTGTTGTTTTAGCATATTAAGAACAAAATAATAGCAAAGAAAGATTTTGCCCAAACTTACCCTTGAAATAGATAGGATACGATCTTTTTACCTTAAATTTGCCAATGAAAAACCAAAATTGGAAAGATAAAAATTACACTGCATTAAATTTATGAAGATTTCATGCGCCTTGCCATATGGTAATATGGGAACCAATTCAATATTGGGCTTCAAACTTGACATTAAAATTATGAGCCGGGCCGAGATATGTATCTGACAATTTTTCTAATGTTATCTTCTATACCACTGAAAATTTGAGGAGATATTTTATTATTTTCTTTGTCAAGTCTTTGTAAATATTAGACATATTAACTTTTTATGAAAACTAGATAGCTGACGCTAGTTAGTTTTTAATTTGAATCGGAATCTTTCATAAATGTTATGTATCAAAAGTATGACTACTTAGTGTAAAATATTATACAAATCATTGATTTTAAAGTTTAAATAGTAAGACTTTATACTTAGCATATTAAGTATTTATACCTAATATATCATGTTTTTATACATAACGTATCAAGTCTTTTAAATATTTAAAGTGCAAGTTTTAAAAGGTTCAAAGTGGAGATCAAGTCTTTATAACCCAAAAAACACAGAGAAACGAATATAATCCAAAAAATTTTTATACATAATATATCAAGATGAAAAACACAGAGAAACAAATATAACTCAAAAATACTTCATCATGGATCTCATTTGAAAGAGAAAATCAAGTACAAGACGCATGTAGCTAATTTTAGATTTGCAAAATTCCTCACATATGCGCGGGGTCAGAATGTTTATCTTATTTTTAGATTGCTGAAATTAACTATAACTATAGATGTTTAGTTATTTATAGCTTCAACATACATGTTGGTCAACACACAAGAATGACACCAACCAAAGGCAAAGCTAGACTGGTTCAGGGTTAGACAGTTGCTCTATCCTGAATTTTTAAAAATAATTTCAGCTAATATGTTATTGAGTTGTTGCTCAATTCTGAAAAAAGTTTTGCCTATCCTGTGAAGTCCGATTTCCCACACAACTCATATTTCCTTTTCGTCGCCCACTAACTCACCTTTGGCAGTTCACCTCTTCACTACAGGTTGTCATGGATTAATTTATTTTTTTTCCTTTTCTAACTCCTCTTTTCCTCTTCGCTATGAGCGCTTGTGAAATAATCACAGAAATAGTAGAAAAAATAACAAAACAGGAGCACAAAAGGGAAAAAAAAAGGGTCAGTGATGACGACGCAAATAAGAGGTGGGTAGAGCGGTGGCCGGTGGAACAGGAGGCGATAGGTGGCTCAGGGCTCCAGCTCACACAATCAGTGAATTGGTAACCCTTAATTTTTATCAGTAACCATATTTTTTTTTTACTGTTAATATTTTGCCCACCTCTAGACTCAAATTCTGGCCACACCACTGACGCCAACTAAAACCTTCCAAACATCTCATAGAGGTAGGAATTTGTTGAACGATAGGATCGATTTAATATTTGAGGCAAACTTAGTATAATTTAATAGTGAAAGAGAGAACACATAAATTTATTTGCTATTATCAATATTCTTTTACTCTCTTACATTATAAAAAGTCCTTAAATATTATATAGATCCATAAAAATTTTCTACACACTCTACAATCACTAAATGACATTTAACCCTGTCTATTTCGTAAATACGTTTTTCCAACTTTCCAAGACAACATAGACGACTACAACATGACTTCTAGATAATTTCAACATTAACTAATATATTCATGAGACTTCTAGAGAGTTCTTACATTAAGTTTATTATTTTGAACATCCCCTTAATTATTTTTCTTTCTTGCATCCCGAGCATTTTCTTGAATTTGTTGAAAAGTTCAGCCGGCAATGGTTTGGTAAAAATATCCGCCACTTGATCACGACTCGCCACATGAGTCATCTCCATGTCACCGTTCTTCACATGCTCTCGTATGAAGTGAAAACGCACATCAATATGCTTGCTTCTTTCATGATGCATTGGGTTCTTTGCTCGTTCAATCGTCGACTTGTTATCCACTCGAATTTTGGTTGGCTTCTCTTGATCAAAATTTACCTCCTTCAATAATTACACTTACGTAGCCATATAGCATGACATACGCATGTTGATGCAGCAACATATTACACTTCACATGTTGATAAAGTAACAATCGGTTGTTTCTTCGAGAGCCATGTAAATGCCGTATTACCCATATAAAATACAAAACTCGATGTCATGGTTCTGAAACTCGGAATCGGAATCGGAATCGGATACTTGACTGTGAAATCGGAATCGGGTGAATCGGTCGGAATCGGACGAATCGGATCGGAAACTCGGATTTTTTTGGCAGAAGCATGTTTTGTACTAAATTTGTCAAATAATTTATTCCAACACTCATAATAATTAAATTTGGACGGATAACAATCAAATTTGCAGTGTATTACTTAAAAAATAATATTTATCTAATTTAAAAATTAAATATACACTGTTCGATAAAACAATTAAAAAACTGAATAAATTTACAAAAACAAATAAAATATTGAATTTTAACTTTTACATTTTCATATTTTATTTTGTATATGCATTGATTTCTTTTCATAGAAAATATTTTATTTCATAAACAATTAATATTTTATTTTTACTCAAGTAAAAATAATAAATAAATAAATCAAACTGTCTCTATTTAATAAATAAAGTCATGTTATTATTAATAACCGGTCCCTGTTTAGACAGTCTAAACATCCATTTTTAATAAATTCATTTTAATAACTGGTCCGCTCCCTATTTAATAACATGTTTGGACATGGTCCACAATGAACCATGTTATATTTTCAAAACATAACTGTACACTACATAAACCAAGTCTATTCAATATTTTATAATTATTTAAGCTTTCTTCTTCTTTGTTCTGAATCGCGACTCCCCTCTTTCTAAATGGCGACTCCCAAATTCTTTCGACTGCCTTCCAAATTGGTGAGAATCGGTAATTTTTGCCTTGAATCGGCTCAACTCGGTATAAAATCGGTTGACTCGGCTTGACTCGGCCCAAAAATCGGCTAACTCGGCCGAGTCAAGTACTGTTCATCCGAGTTTTGCTGAAAAACTCGCATGGGTGCGAGACTCGGGTGAAAATCGGATCGGAGACGGCCGATACCGAGTTGACTCGGAATCGGCCGATTTTTCAAACCATGCTCGATGTGCTCTTTCTATCATCTATATCTCAACTCCAATCACTATCGGAATATTCAACAAGATCAAACTCATTAGTATAATGGTAGAATAAACCATGAGATAATGTACCTCTAATGTAACGAAGAATTTGTTTAATGGTTTTGCAATGTGTCATTTTGAGCTCCTTCATATATCGGCTCACCAAGCCGACTCCATATGCAATATCCGGCCTTATGCATGTGAGGTAACACAAGCTTCCAACTAAACTTCTATATAAAGTTGCGTCAACCGCCTTTGCCTTCATCATATTGGGATAATTTTGTACCACTCTCAACCGGAGTGCTAACGGGATTGCACAAAATCTCCTTGGCATATGTCTCTTGAAACACAAACATTCCAAATTCATCTTGCTTCACTTGTAACCCGAGAAAATATGACATCATGACCCAAATCGGTCATTTCAAACTCCATTGTCATTTCCAACTTAAACTTTTCAATCATTTCTCTATTATTTTCCAAAAAAAATTAAATCATCAAAATATAAGGCCACAAATAAAATATCATCTTTATGTACCTTCACATATAACACATGCTCATATGGACATTGCACAAATCAAGTTTATTGTTTTGAACAAGATCAAGGTAGAAAATTCCAAAATTAAAAATAAATTTATCTGCGTGTGATGGAACATTTATCTAGCCTATTACTGAATTTTATAAAATTTGAGAGTTGGTTTTATTATGTACCAAAGTTTGCAAATTTAGACTGCTAAAAAAAATTCGAGGAGGGTTTAAATGCCTTCATT
The DNA here is from genome assembly GCA_011114355.1 of Carex littledalei. NCBI lineage: Eukaryota > Viridiplantae > Streptophyta > Magnoliopsida > Poales > Cyperaceae > Carex > Carex littledalei. Next base: position 14,571,039 of record CM022080.1, on the reverse strand, counting down.
TTTTGTGCCTCCATCATGCCTCTATTTTTAAAAACATTAATAACTCAAAATTTAAAACTTAAAAGTCAAAATAAAATCGTTGGATATGTTCTACATCATTTTATCTATGTGCTCATAAAAAATTATCACATTTTGATTTTGCTTTTATGTGAATCAATAAGTTGAAAAATCAATGTTTAGAAATTGTCCACATTAGTACGTTTTTTACAAGCTCTTGATGACAACCAAAACAAAATTGAAATGTCATAATTTTTTACACATGCATAGATAAAATGAAGTATATCACATCCAACAGTTTTATTTTGACTTTTAAATTTTAAATTTTGAGTTATTAAAGCTTTTAAAAATGAAGGCACAGTGGAGACATGAAAAATAAAGGCATTTGAACCCTCCTCAAAAAATTCACATCTGATCATTCTTTACATGCATGGTTATTATCATATATGTTATGTACAAAAATACTGATTTCAGAATTGATGTAAAGATTCAAAATAAAAAATTACAAAATTAAAATTGTTTCCTTACACAGAGAAATTCAGAAATCTTATCGAGACTTGCAAAATGAAAATTTGTAACCGGTATTATAAAAAGTTCAGAACCAAAGTAATCGGTATTCACATCAATGTCGATTTATTTTCTTTACTTACTCATCAAACAAAGATTTATAAACAAATATTATTGCAATATACAGTAGATCATTAAAGAAGAACAAGCAGAACAAGATTCAGTTCTTCAAATTTTCCTTGGCATAGACCTGCGTGGTGGTCTATTCATCGGTATGTATGATTTATTTTCTTTATTTACTCATCAAACAAAGATTTATAAACAAATTTTATTGCAATATACAGTAGATCATTAAAGAAGAACAAGCAGAACAAGATTCAGTTCTTCAAATTTTCCTTGGCATAGACCTGCGTGGTGGTCTATTCATCGGTATGTATGATTTAGAGTTCGGAATGACCTTTGTCCTTGATGACTTATCAAAACGCTTACTCAGCTTGCTTTCATAGTAGCGATTGCGTGCTTCTCTTAAACTGGGTTGATTGACTTGAGGCAGTACTTGATCGCGTTCTTCACGGAAACTTAAAACCCTCAAACTTGCATAAAAATTGATGAGATCATCATCAGATAAATTCAATTGGGGTCCGGAGTTGACTAGGATTGCCGAGTGAGAAAATTGGATTGGAGTGTAGTCGATTGGTTCAAAGGGCCAAAATTCGTCATACCATGTGTCATTGTTCCATATGTTCAGAAGACGCTCATGTTCTCTTTTTGCCCTGAATGTTGTAAGAAGAATTAGTTGCAAGTAACAATATAACTATAAGATATCTCCCTTATTCAAAGTGAAGGCAATAAGATATCACAAATTGTGTGATTGAGAGCTTCAGATTAGAATCTGTTTTGCTCTTTTTTTTTTTTAATGGTTCTGAATTTTCTACAATAGTGAATAAGGATCCCCTCCTGTCAGCAACATAGGTGAGCTCACTCTAAGGATCCCCTTCTGTCAGCAAAATAAGTTTTCTGAATTATCAGACTTTTTATACACTTGCCACTAGGGGTGCAAATGGATCGGATATTATCCGTCTGGATCCGGATCCGTATCCAAATTATTGCGGATTCGGATATTCGGATAAGGATAGTTTATGGATACGGATAAGGATATGATTTATACGGATGCGGATACGGTTTCTATTTCGGAAGCGGATACGGATTCGGATACCGTAAGTTTAATTAAAACGGATATCTGTTAGGAGTTTAGCACCCGGTATGCCACCCTTTCGACTTCTTCTCTCGATCCCAATTCTCGCTGTTTCAAACCTCTTCTCTCGTAAAGAATTGCTTGGAGAAATTCTCTCACCGGCCTTCTTCTCTCTCCTGAACCCTCCTTTTTCTTTCCCCGATTCTTCCTTTGTTCCTTTTCTTCTTCTTCGGTTTGCTAGGTTTTTTCTTTGTTGCAAACTGAATCGTTGGTTGGGTTGCGATTTAGTCGCTGACTGGGTTGCTCTTTCTCTCTCAACAGAGCTTGTGTTATCTTCCCCTTCTTCCTTGATTCTGATTTTTCTCTCTCATTTTAGGTTTGTTATTTGTAAAGGACTATGTAAGCAGGTTAATTTTTCTGTAAATCAGGGTTGAGCAAGTTCATTGATTGAAATTTCTCTTCTTTTCCCTTTGATTTCTTGTGGGCTAAGCTTAGGACCCCTAGTCTGAATTGATTTTTGGTTTTACCGAGCTCAAATTCTTGCTATACCGATGCATAGCTATTTATTTCCCTGTTGATTATTTTTGTGTTACTATGTAAAACAAGTATTGAATTTCTGTAAGTCTCTCCAATACTGGTACCAATATTAGGGGGTGCTTACTGGTATGCTATATTGGTTGTTCTAGGGACTTGTGTACAACAAAAAGAAATATAAAGGGTAAAAGTTGCAAATTTATCTAAGTTGATAATTAGATTATGTCAGAAAGACAAAATTGCATAATAGTAACATTTTATCAAACAATGAAGTTTGACACCATGTCTGACAGATTTATTCAAAGCCCAATTTATCCATTTAAAAAAAGAAAACAAAGATGGCATAATCGCATTTTTGTATATTGGATTCTATCTCTGTGCTATTACTGTAACTACAACATCATTTTAAGTTAGTAATTAATTTTGTTAATTATATATATTTTGTATCCATTAATATCCGATCCGTTTGCGCCCCTACTTGCCACACAAGTTTGGTTATCTTACAATGAACTTGCAATGAAAGAATGAAAGAACTTACTTATGCTCTCTCCTATAGAGGGCTTTTGAAGGAACTTGAAAAAAAGAGAAGAATGAGGGGAAATCACGAGAAACGAGGGTGGCCCACAAGGCAGGGTCCTGCGTCAACTGATCAAAGTGGCTGTTTACAATTGCAAGGGAGCAGAGGTCGGTGTGTTCCAATCGTTCCTCTTGAATGCCAATTTGCAAGATCTTGTGCCAAACATCGTCTGGTAGGGACTCCATTTTTGATCTCCCAAGTTGCTTCCTTCGAGAAGAAGATAAATGAATCTGGACAATTTGTTTTGTTGTTTTTTATTTTAAAAAGTTTGTTTGCGTTGACATTCAATTTTTTTTGGGTTGAGATGGTGAACTATGGGCCGGGCCCAATCTTGACTTTGAAACTATGGGCCGGGCCGAGATGTGGTTATTATTTTTTTCTCTTATTTTTTCCTATGTGCGCTTCTTGTCGTTGAGGATAACTTCATCCTTGATTTTCTCATAAAGGGATGCATACCATGTTACTTGCAAGTGTGTGACCATTTTTCTTAATTATAAATAATTCACAATTTACAAATTTGAATTTGTGCTTGAAATTTGCCGGGATTACTTTTGCTCATTGGGAAGTATGTTGCGAGCCTGCTGGTGATAGCTTGAATTTCAGAAGGTTCTTTGCTCAATTGAAGCTAGGCTTACAACTTGGTTTGTCGTCTTGTCGAGAAGCAACTCGGTGATATAAATAAGAACTCAAAGAATTGGTCCATCCCACTGCAATATTCTTTTGTCATATGCACTATACATTTGAAATATAAATTCCAGATGCTTGCTTATATTGGTACTAATAATTAATTAACCTGAGACAGGGGAATGGTATGACAGCAAAGGAGATTGGTCAATAAAGCAAAGGAATACACCACACATGTACATCATGAACAATTCAAACTTCATTATTAATTAATCGTTGTTTTAGATAAAAATTAAAATAATTATAGAAATCAAAGGACACCATTAACACTATGTTCACCCAAAATATTATTTATTTCTAAAAAAAAACTAGAAAATTAAAAACAGAACTGGTACAGGTAAATGTTACAAAAAACTGAGCTAGTAATGAATGGTTCTCTTCTCTGAGCAACTAGTACACTTCTTGAATTATGATTACAAATTAACGAGAACTAGTAATGAATGTTTCTCTTCTCTGAGCAACTAATCTGAACAATTAAATACATAAGACTTCAGATCTTCTGTGGCATTGCCTGACGTCGAGGTTTATTCAATGGTACATAATACCTTGAATTGGGGATGGCTTTAGGCTTTGGTCCTATGTTGAAGCTCCTTTTGAATTCATGTTCAAGGCGTAAAGTACGTTGATCGGTGATGCATTCTTGCATAGGATTTCCAGGTCCTGTTGAATTGGGGATGTTCACACTCGTTTCCCCGAGGTGATGACAGTACACATCAATTATGTAAAACAGAAGTTCACTAGGATCGAATGGTTCGCGTAGAAGTCGACTGAGGAGACCGATTATTCGGCCTAACCGATATAAATTTGTTCTCTGTGGCAAGGAAGAAAAGAGCATGTATTGTAAGATAGATTCAGTAGCCAAAAAGTTGATTCAAGCATCTGGTTATTATCAAATGTCTTGCATTATTTGCATATTGATTATTTGATTAATTAACATGTCGAGCTTTTCTGAAATACCCATTTTGTTGACATCTTTCTGAAATATTGCTACATATTTTTTTTTTCTTTTTTTAATAATTGGTAATTAAAATGGATATTATAAGTTTTAGAGGGGGATACGTAATTTCAAAGTTTGTGAGGAGAATACATGAAATTCCTCCTAAATAATAAACTATTAAACATGTTGATATTATGAATATGCTTTAATTAAATTTTGAAAATGGTATAAGGATTTGGTTCTCTATTTATGACACCTTTCAAACTAAATCTTTGATATTGATTGAAGATGTTTATGAAAGAGGCTAAATTGAGAAAGCAATGAGCTTCAAGTGCCGCCATTTGTTCTTCTGCAAACGTCAGAAAAGAGTAGTGCATTAGAAACATAAAAGAAGATTGAATTCAACTAGGACAAACAATTAAGTGCTGAAACCAAGGATTTATGAGAAAAAAAACAAATAATCGATACATGTTTTGTAGTATAATTGATGATAAATGATGAAACTTGATTTATATTTGTCCCTCATAAACAACTTAAATCTTGTAATAATTGATGATAATTAAATTCCATGAAAGTTTCTGCATTGTAAATCTGTAAAGGCAATAACGTGTTTACAATTTTTTATTTTCCTATTATTTAAAGGATTTAATATGAAAAATATTAAGATTTTTAAATTATTTTGTTTCGTGATCCTTATTTGTTAATTATTTTATTTTTCTAAAAACAGCTCTTCTTTATTTTATTAATTAAATTTTGTGACATTAATTAAAACAGCTCTTCTTTATTTTATTTCTCTCAGTATTCATTCTCTTCCCGACCGATATCACAGAGATATTCAAAACCACCTGTAGGATAAAATTAATGCAAATAAAGAGGGGTCCATCAACGCCATCTGCTTCTTAAACCCGAACAATCGGTAAAAAGTTTAAAGTAGTTATAACGTTTCCCCTAATTACAAACTATCGATGCCTTAGGCCAACCGATAATAAAGAGGCGATGATAGTTATGTTTTCTGTAGGAGTGCAACGTGTTTACAATTTTTTATTTTTCTATTATTTAAATGACTTAATTAGAAAAATATTAAGATTTTCAAATATTTTGTTTTGTCATCCTTATTTGCTATTTTTATTTTTCTAAAAACAACACTTCTTTATTTAATTAATTAAATTTAGTGACATTAATAATTATACTGTGCTAGCTAGGGAAGTCTCTTAGTTGGGCTATTTTCATGAGGTTATTTTTAATTACTAATATAAGTGTAGTTATTTTTGTCATTAACACTATGCATCCATGCATATTTTCAACTGCTAGAATAAAACAAAGAGATTATAAATAAGAGAACAAATATTCTTTTATAAAACTTCACCAAACTAGTTGTAATTTTCATCCTAATCCTACGAAACAAAGATGGACTCTCCTATTTATTCTCTTCCTGATGATTGTCTTTGTCATGTAATTTCTCTCACCTCTCCGCGTGATGTTTACAACTTCTCCCTCGCCTCCATCTGCTTCCGATCAGTCGTGGACGTCGATGCCATATGGCAAGCTTTTCTTCCGTCAGATTATGCTGTCATTCTATCTCGGGCTGTTAATCCGGTCATGTTCACCTCTTTGAAAGATCTCTTCTTCAAGCTCTCTGAAAGCTATGTGCTCATCGACGGGGGCACAACAGTACTTTTCTCTTTCTCTTTCTTAAGCCCGCTCACGATGAAATTAATACATTTGTTGTATATGTAGTTTCTAATGAAGATGACCAATTCCTTAATTTGTTCGTAGAGCTTTCGACTAGAGAAATCCAGTGGAGCGAAATGCTATATGATATCAGGAGGAATACCTTATCCAGATGGATCTCTTTTCTATTGGGAGCAAGTTTCTCCCCCTGAATCTAGGTATAGTTTTCTTCTTTTCTGTCAAGAAGAAAGAATGATTTTTGACTTCTTTAGTATTTTTAGAGGTGCTATTGGGTCGGGTCGAGTCTGAATACTATTATATTTGGACCCGTACTCTAAAAGTGTTCGGGTCCAAATTTCGATCCATATACTTATTTGTTTCAAATTGGGTCGGGTCCGGATCGGGATACCTATCTATCCGTAGATATTTCGGATTCAGTCTTTCTGTTCCAGGTACATAGATACCTATAACTTATTTGTGGATTATCGGGTCTGGTCAGGATACGGGGTGGTTCCGGATCCGGAGCAGGTATATGTCACAACTCCCAAGCATTTGAGAAATCATTTACATTTAAATATAATTATAATTTCTTAAACATCTCACATAATAAATCATTATAATATAAATTAAAAGCTGGTGCAAAATATAAATTATAATATTGTTCTCGTTCATAAATAATACAATATATCATGCTACATAGCAAAATTAAAATAATCACCCTAAATTTATTAGTTATCTATCTAAATTAAAAAATAATATCCTATTGATTCAACATTTGCATGTACATTATCCCAATTACAATTTTCCCAATTGCTGTAAAAAATGAGAGCTTCAATTGTTGATACTTCCAAACTTGCTCATTTGTCATCAATTACTCCGTTACTTGTGCTAAAAACGGATTCTGAAGCTACTGTTGTAATTGGAACAGCTAGCAAGTCCCTCGCAATATAAGAGATGATTGGGTACTTCTGTTCATTGCTCTTCCAATACTTTAGAACATCAAAATTATTTTCATTTGAACGGACCCGTAAGAAAATAAAAAAAATGAGTTTCATTGCTCAAAATAATATACATTTTGCTCAAAATAATACATATTGGAGATGATGATTTCCTTTTCTATGGTTCAAAAATCCATGAATAGAATATTAATACTATTTTCAATCAATGAATAGAGAATTAAATTTCAATAATTTGTGTATAAAGAGAAAGACATATATATGGTAGACAAAGAGATAAAAAAGGATATATGGCAGATATTTGATTTCAATGAGATTTATTGCGAAGGACATATCAATGCAATAAATTTTCATGATTATGCGGAGGATATACGAGGCAAATATTGAAGGATATATTCAAAGCAATAAATTTTATTCAAAAAAATAATATGCAAAATGTGATTACTGGCGTGACATTTGTTGATTTGATTATCTGCAAAATTGTATTTTCATAGTTATTAATATATGTTTTATCAGGTATTTATACGGGTATCGGATTGGGTTCGGTTATGAGTCGGATAATTAAATCAAACCCATATCCTATCATTACAATATCGGTTTTGGTTCGGATCCGAATTGGATATTAAATTATTAATTTTGAACCATACCCATAATTTAACCGTACCTATAATTTAATCGGTTATATTTCTGAAACCATACTCTATCCAAATTAACCGAATCTGATTCGATTCCATATCAGATCCGGATAATTGGGTAAAAGTAGCACCTCTAAGTATTTTTAGTTACATTGGTGTTGTCAATGTGAATTTTAACATAGAAGTGTGTGTCTACAACTCATTATTAGAGCGGAATTGTAAATTGGAATACATTTTTTTATTCAGTAAAGAACAAACTTTTAGTTTAATGACAAAGGTTGCTTTATGTCCGATTCTGTATACATCACATTATTAAATGTGAAGTAATCAGATCAAGTCCGCATTTGTCACTTGTCACTCTAAGAATTATTCACTGATATTTTTAGTACATATATTTATTACAATGGGCTAAACCCTTGTATTGTTTGTAAATATGTCATAAAAATAATTTAAATTGAGTAGAACTAGGGTGTTCTTAAGCTCATCAAGCTTCTTTATAAGTTTAATTCAAAAATCTATTGAATTGGCTTCAAACGATGCATCCAAACTATGGAAACCGATCTACTTTACAAATGATGCATTTACATGTCAAATTTATAAATTTTCAAACTAATTTAGTATAAAGTCAAGCGGTCTAAAAAAGATGGTTTATAAGTTAATTTTAATGTGTTCATTTTTCATCATTTTTTGACCGTTTGACTTTATATTAAATTAGTTTGAAAATATTTAAATTTGACATGTAAACTCATTACTCGTGAAGTAGATCGGTTTCAACGGTTTTGATGCAATGTTTGAAGCAATGGGCTAAACACTTGTGTTGTTTGTAAATATGTCATAGAAATAATTTAAATCGATAGTTAGAAAGAACAGAAGAACATATTATTATGAAACATTTGCTAGTACAAAGTTTAGAAATTGTGACCTGATTAAATATTGGAAAATAAGAAAGTACCTTATATAAATTTTTTTGCGAACAAGATAAAATAGAATATATATATATATATATATTTAATTTTGTATATTTTAAATAGATCATTTTACAAATTTTCTTACTAAATTTTTTACTTAATTAAATTAATTTTGAATATTTAACTTTGTTTACACATGTAATTAACCGATCTAATGCATAAATAGGTTAGCTGAGATGGTAATACGAATATTGCCAAGCCGATTGGACATCATAGGTAAAATTGACAGTAAAGCACTCTCTTCTAAAACAAGATATGGTGCATACCTAATCTACATATTGACTGAAACATATGGAGATATATCCTATGGGATTGGCAGAATGAGGCAACCAACATCAGTGACTATCGGTAGACATGTCAACAAAAACATGGTTTACCTTGAACCATTCTACGGCAATGAAAAAATAATAGCTAAGGAAAGAAACGACAAGTTTATAGAGGTGGAGATGGGAGAGTTTTACATTAATAAAGAAGAAGATGGAGAGGTGGAGATGAAGTTGCAAATACATTGTAGGTCATATTTGAAATGTGAGATAATCGTGGAAGGAATTGAGATCAGACCTAAGCATTAGAAATTATATTTTATTTTTCTTTCCTTATTATTGTTATTAAAACAATATTATGGTTGTGTATTGCCGAGAGTGAGACATTGACGTTTCTCTTACTTATGTGAATATGAATCACAAGTGTTGTCTTTTCTTGATTAAATGATGAGAAGCGACATTTTTTTTTCACTTGACAATTTTTTGTTTGAACGTTGTTTATCTATGAATTCGACTATTTTTATTTCCATGTTGTGAGATAATTTTATGAGTGACAATATTTATTTGTGAATTCATGTTTATTTTTTTAATCATAAAAGAATCATAAATGAATCAAATAACATATGTAGAGATTTACATAGAACACAATTAATCAAATAACATATATGCACATGGATTTAACAAACAATAAAAATGTATTGTAAGAAAAGATATTTGCTACTTATTGAATTAATGGGCAAAAAACAAAAGAATGATAGTCTTTTGCAAATTTAAACAACTAAATATTGATTTAAACCCTTTTCATAGTTGGCCTTTGTGGCTCTTTGGCTCCTTTATTTTTACAAATGGGCTAAAGAACCACAAAAGCTGAATATGAAGGGCAAAGCTCAACTATTTCCTCCACGCCGATCAATTCATGATATATGATGTGTCATTCCCTCTCTGTATGGGTGTAAAACAATCAAACAAAACACATATATCGTCGAGATTATTCTTCCGATGACTTTGGACACCACCGATATCGCCTAAATCTTGGAGACTCAGAGTCAAAGGGAGATATATCTCCTTATCACAGTGAGAGGATTGAATGAGATATGAGAAGGATAAGAGTGAAAATGAAGATATACATGGACCCAATGAGAAAATGACACTGAAGAGCTAGAACTTAAATTGGGTTGATGACGGGAATAGGAAAGGCATGAACGCATAGCGAGGGGGTTTGGCCTGTTTGGGTTGAGAGAGCGCGAATAAAGCATGCACGGTTATTTAATACAAGTCCGTGTTTGGAGATTTAACATAATCATACACTGTTTGTTTCGAAAAATCCGTGTATGATCGTCTAAGATCGTACACTATTTCATATTAATAAACAGTGTACTAATATAGGTATCTTTCTTACATGGTTGATTTTTAAATGACCGCTTGAGTATGTCTGAGCTTATTTTCGCGTGAGCACATCCTCTCATTATACACTGATTTAGAGCAGGTGTTCATCAGTTGGGAGCGGGTGTTGTTTATCTGGAAGTGGGCGCTCGTTGGTTGGGAGCAAGTGTTGTTTGTCTAAAAGTGGACACTCATCAGCTGAGAGTGGACACACGCAGGCTGTGAGCAGGCGCACGTCGGCGGTGAGCAAGCACTGTTGGCCTAAATTTCCGTTTTGGTCCACGTGTTGGTCCCAAATTCCCTTTATGTGCTCATTATTTGTTACCATTGTTATTATTCTTGTTATTCATGTATATTTATTTGTTCTCTTTCATTTTGTTGTCCTTTGTTCTTGATTATTCGAGTTTTGTTTGTGTGAAAATTTGGCGGCATTTCGCCTTTATTTTATTTTCTCTTATATCATGGCCATTAAAGGATGGGAGAGCATTTCGGCAGCATTTTACCTCAAAGTCTCTTCCTTAGCACATGGTTTTTGTTCTATGGGCGCCTATTGCCCTTTATATGGAGATTGAAGAAGTTGGACAAATAAGTATCAAGTGACTTTATTTAATGATGATAGGGACTAATATTATTTTTTAATAAATTATACATCATTTGACGAAAGGTAAAATTTGCATCAACCGAGTAACTTTTATAGACATTATATCCAATATTCAAAAATCAAAATCAAAATCAAAAGATCCAACATTAATTATAGACATGACTTATAAGATACAAATATTATATCTATAAAACAGAATGGAATTTGTGTATATTTTACCATACATTAAAAGACTTAGAAATTTAGTGCTCCAAATTAAATTAACGGTCTTTAGATGGATCACTAATGATACTTAAATTATATAAAATTGGATGGTTATGTTATTTATATGGATAACAAGCCTATAAATTTACTTTAATATTTTTAACTTGATTTCAGTTTATTTTAAAAATAATTGTTGAGATTGTCTAGGTAATCATTATCAAATGATCCCTTTCGAATGTATATTTAGTTACTCAACTTTAATTATTTAATTCATAAATCATTAAATTTATATATCTCTTGGTCCGGTCACTTTTCTGTTTCTATCAATATATAGTGATATTTGATGAAAAAAACGCATTAGATTACATTAGTATATTTGATGAAAAATATGAAGTGATGAAATTGAATGAAATGCAATGCAACAGTTCCTGGAAATTATTTCTGGGATCTTTTGCGGACATAACTAAGCGAACGTCTCTGTAGCGTGTTAACAAACAAGCAAAGATGGGTGGCAACGCTCTATATATTGTTTCTAAACATTACTGTGTAGGCTTCCGTGTTAAAGATCTTAAGATAGTCAAAAACTGACTGCCACACAAAAGGTTGTACGAAAGATGTTGCAGAACCTACTGTCCAACCCTTTAACAACTTTATTTATTGGTTAATTTACGTCTGAGCTCCAGGAATGTTTATAATTTGAATAAATTTCATAGGAAGGACTTTAAATGAATGTGTGCTCAAATGCAAATATTGTGTTCGTTTAGGTTGATTCAGAAATATTCGCTTACTCAATACGACCATATATAACCGCATAATGAGCCTAATATTTCATATATTTTGTGTTCTTTTAGTATTTATGCACAAAAAATTATTATTTCATAATAGAACCAACTTGTGTCTGGATAGTTGAATATTTTTTTTATTCTTATTAATTGCATGATTTGTAAAAAAAAAAAAAAAGGTTTTGTATTAATTTTGTACGCTGGCTGGCGTATTTAATTTTCTCTCATTAATATTATGTATGTTATCATCAAATTTTCTTATATGTTGTTTTATGATATTGATTGAATGAGACGCAAGATATTCTCTTGGTGCTAATTTTTTACACTAATATATATATTTTCTTTTATTTTTTATATTATAAATATTGTCATTGTTAAATTGGAAAAATATTAATTATTTTATTTAACTCTTACAATATTGAAATTATATAAATTTAACAAAATTAAATCTTACCTTCATCTGGTTGCAATTTGTTTTTATATTATAAATATTGTCATTCTTAAATTGGAAAAATATTAATTATTTTATTTAACTATTACAATGAAATTATATAAATTCTAAAAAATAAATCATACCTTCATCTGGTTACAATTTGTTTTTATTCCGTACATGTCAGCCAGACAGGAGAAAATAAGGCATGTTGTTTAATACTGATCAAATGGTCCTGTATTAATTGGTATTATCACACATTATTACAACCATTTTATCAAGGGAAAATTGTTTTTATGCCACTCCAAAACATGAAAATTAGAAAATTGCCACCCCAAAACATGAAATTAGTTATATGCCACTCTAAAATCATTAAATTTATGAAATTGCCACAATTATACATCTAATATACATATTTGATTAAAATTATTCTGAAAAATATTGTATAAAAAATATATTTTGATATTTTCAAAATTACCCCTTCACCTCTCTTTCACCCTTCCTCCGCCAGTCTCATGAAATCGTCCCCTTCGCCTCTCTTTCACCCTTCCTCCGCCAGAGTACAGGGCCAAATGTTACTAACTTGTTCTTTGGATGTTATTTTTTCAGGGCAAGCATTGAACCGAACTTTCATGACCTGTACTTAAAGTTCCTTGACAAGGTGAATTCCAAATCACTGAACAAGGAAATATTGAAAGCCACATACGAGAATTGCAAGGTAACCTTTTGTTTGTACCTTGTATTGTTTTTTGTGTATCAGCAATTCAATACAGTTGATATAAACTGCAGTGCACCAAATGTTTGAATTTTTTCTCCTATTGTGGTATCTTTCAAACTTTTGCTTGTAGGTTTTGCTAAGATCTGACCTGATAAAGTCAAGTTCGGAAGAAAGGTCCTTACTGAAAAACCTTGGGAGCTGGCTGGGGAAGTTCACGATTGGCAGGAACCAGGCATTAAGAGCCAAAGAAGGGGACGATTTCATGAGACTGGCGGAGGAAGGGTGAAAGAGAGGTGAAGAGTAATTTTGGAAATATCAAAATACGTTTTTTATACAATATTTTTCAGAATAATTTTAATCAAATATATATATTAGATGTATAATTGTGGCAATTTCATAAATTTAATAATTTTAGAGTGAAAAATAACTAATTTCATGTTTTGAGGTGGCAATTTCCTAATTTTCATGTTTTGGAGTGGCATAAAAACACTTATCAAAGAGTAGGGTTAAAATGCACCATTGGTTTTGTGCCCCAATTATACCTCACATCTCTATCTTTGTTTTCAAAGGTCAAACAGTCAATCTGAACCGCTCAACATGATCGCCATATTAAAATGTGCTTAGAGACCAAATTCTATATTCTTTGGAAATATTTTACTATTTTTTTAGATAGGTACAAAATCACTCATTCTGGATGGTTGAACTTTGAACTTTGAGAATAGAGATAGAGATGTGGGGTATGGTTAGGGTACAAAACCAATAATGTATTTTAACCCTACTCTTAATCAAAATGGACTTGCTACGTACAAACACAAATTTACAAATTAAACAAAATTGTGATGTGCTTTTAATTTCTAAACCAGCATGTATAATAACTCTTTTCTATATATATATAGTTAACAAGTTGTTTAGAATTTATTTTCTTTTTTTTGCTTAAAATTTTGTATGTATTATAAAGATGCCCTTTTCTTTTCATGCAAAAAAATGTACACAAAAAAGAAGTAACAAGCCGAAGAAGAACAAAGCTTTAATTATTCTTACTCTTATTAAATCTAGATGATAAATAAAAATGAATGAATGACATGCTCTTTAGGTCTGGGAAATGCTCGATCGGATTCGGATCTGGATCGCTAATTCCATGTACATTCAAACCCGAAACCTTCATCTCACAAGCTTTATAAAGGCCCATGTAGATGTAGGGCACTGTTCACGTAGCCCATGTGCATGCGCCATGCAAGCTGGTATAGGCAACCTCTTAATTTGCATCAACAGCGGCTCAGCCAGAGTTTTCCATATTCTCCAAACCACGCACACAAACCACGTCGTCCGAAGCTTCGCTCCTTCCTAGCTTCTTAATTGCTGCCATTGAAACTCTGCCTGAAAGAATCGCATGAGTCATGCCATATTTGCTCAACAGTACGTACCCCCGGCTTAAACAGAGACATAAATACCTAGTGTTGAGGCAATTATCCACCACACTGTGACAGCATAAGGAAGGACACAGGAAACACAGATATATGTATTGCTGATTCAATCGGACACGCTCGGCACATGATACATCCTAGCTAGTTCACATAGAATGTTTCTCTTGCGTCAAAATTCTGTTTTTGCCTTAATATATACCAGTTTTACCCTCAATAATTATCTTCTATCTTTGCTTTATATTGTCAATAAAGGAAAGTTAATTAATTCCCACTAATACATTAAAAGAAATATATAGCGAAAGTACCAGGCTCTTTCAAAATTTATCATTTATTTCCATAATTTCATACATCATTCTAGCTCCATCTATTTTAGAATCTATCTTTACTCCTTAACAATGAGAATTAAAATTAATCGAATTCTGTAAGACCTTGCTTGGAAAAAAAAAATTGTTCTATTAGAAGACATCTTGAGCTTTAACATATTCACACTTGCCGTGGCGGAACCAGGAATGATCGGTAGGGGGGGCCTAACTAGTTTTTCTCAGAATATCAGTTTTAGTTTCATGTTACATGATTAAATGATAAAAAAAAAATATTCAGCAATTATCAATTGTCATAATCTTTTACTTCTAAAATAAAATATTTAACAAAAATAAATATTAGATTAAGTAACAAAGCACCTATTTGATGAATCATTCTTCATGTCTTGAAGTCAAAACAAAACATCAAAACAACCTACATAGAAAAAATTAAAGAAACAATCTTACAATGAATCCATATCTCACAATCATAATGATTTTAAATTTTTAATTAGAAAACGTACCACTAAGTATAGCACAGTGAAGAGACGATTAAAAATTAATCAGTAAGCCCTATATTAGATGCGTCTACTTTTCATAGTACTAAGTATAGCACAGTGCTGTAAATCCCAAGGGTAAGACCTCATTGGATTAAACTGCATCAACTCTTGTTTCGGGTCAATAGGCAGAATTCTTTAGCTGTCTGTGATCTTTTTTGTACATTTCCAAATTATATCCACATTTCGTCCCTCTGCATTTAGAATCCATATTCATGGGAAATGAGCACTAGCTCTTTGATTTTGTTGGTAGAGAAAGAATTTGCTTTCTATTACCTACAGTTATATCTGATTGCTACAAAGGGGGGGATTGTTCATATCGGAGGGCCACTATGAATTTATAAAGAACTCTTTTTTCTTCTTTTTATTAATCATGTAATTTGGGCAATTAACTTAGACAATAGATAATTCTTTACCTTAGTTTCTCAAATTGAAGAATTGATCTCTTACCTGTGCTCCTCCAGGACCAGCGACGAAGTTCGCTTCGACAACTGGCTTCACACTTGGGGAAGACAAGCGGGGGTGCTGGGTGCAGGGTGCCAGAGGGGGTGTGGAGAGGGTCGGAGTCTCGGAGAGGAAGACAAGCGGGGGTGTGGAGAGGAAACAGAAGGGGTGCCGATTTTTTTTTTTATTAAAAGGGTGTGCATTATGTTTCTGGGCCAAGGGGGGGCCAAGGCTCAGGCTGGCCCAGGCCTTGGTTCCGCCCCTGCACACTTGATAGTGGCTGCAAAATGTTTGTTTATACTATATGAATGTTTGTATTATACTATATTAGTACATTATTTGAGTGTAATTATTTGTCTTATTATAATTTTTGACATTTTTTTTATATTTTTTTTCTTTTAAATTTTGGAGTACAAAACAAGCATTATTTGAAAAAAAAAAAAATATGAGTTTCTGATTCGATTCGGCCCATCCTACCGATTTATCCAATTCCAATGCCATGATCAACTTATTGTTGTCAATTCCTAATTCAATTTTCAGAGCCATGAATGTAAACTCAAAAAAGAATTACTTTAAAATAAGTTTCATACATTATATAATTTTATGCTTTTGTATTTCATGGATATTCAAATTATTATTCATATATGTTTCTGTATTCATTTAATATTTAATTCATATTGGTATATACTTAATATTAAAATATTCAATTGATTTTTAATATTGCTTTACCATTATCCGATCGTTTAATTTCATGCGAAGTGAAACTCTTTTTAATTACTAACAACTTATTTATAATTAGAATTAAGATCAATTATGATCGATGAGTAAAATTAATTAGGGATATTACAATAATCACCTAGGTCCACACCTCTTAAAAATCACCAACTAAAAACAACAAATATTTCATTGTGCAATAGCAATAATGCATTCCACATCAACAAAGTGTGCATTAGACAAATTTGTAATATTACAATGTCAAACATGCATTTCAGAGGTGCTTTCAACAATGAGTATGAAAGTTCAAATTAGAAATTGCATACTCTTTGTAATAGTGAAGTATACATTTGAGAAATATATAGGATCTGTTGAAATTCTCTGTGAGTGAACAGTATCCTTGAAATCTCTATTTTTTCGAATCCATTCGTCTAACTTTTTTCATGCACGAATCTCAAAGCACCTGGTTTTTTTGTGCATGAATCTCAAAACCGTTGGACGGTTAGATTCAGAATAGCAGAGATTTCAGGTTACTGTTGACTGACGATTAAGAATTTCAGCAAATTTTTATCCTACATTTGAAGGGGTAACATCATAAGCCTGGATGTTCACTACAAATATTAATGACTGTTAAAATTGCATATCTACCAAGTCAAAGCATATGATAACTGTCACCAAATCAAATTTAAATTTTAATAAACAAATATGCACTCTAAGCTGCATGAAAAACTACTTCAAACATTTGAAGGATGAGTTTGTGCAGGCAGTTTTTGGCATGACTAAATTATTAATTAATTTAAAAAGATCAACAAATTATTATTAACAATACAATAATCGATATATGATTTATAATATAATACACATCCTACATTGATGATAAATAATTAATGAAACTTGATTGATATTTGTCCCTTATAAAACAACTTAAATATTGTAATAACTGCTGACAATAAAATTTCATGAAAATTTCTACGTTGTCAATCTATAAAGGCAACTACGTGTATACATTTTTTTATTTTTAAAATAATTTAATACGAAAAATATTAAGATTTAAAAATTATTTTGTTTTGACGTCATCCTTATTGGTAAATTTATTTTTCTAAAATCATTCGTTTTTTATAATTAATTAAATTTAGTAACATTAATTATACTACTGGAAGTCTCTGAGTTTTGCTATTTTTACGAGGTTATTTTTGTCATTACCACTCCGCACTCATGCATATTTTCAACCGCAAGAGGAAACAAAAGATTATAAATAAGAGAACAAATATTCTTTTATAAAACTCCACCAAAATAAATTCAGGTTTGTGATTTCCATCCCAACCATACGAAGCAAAGATGGACTCTCCCATTTATTCTCTTCCCGATGACTGTCTTTGTCATGTGATGTCTTTCACATCTCCGCGTGATGTTTATAACTTCTCTCTCGCCTCCACCTGCTTCCGATCAATCGTGGACTCTGATGCCATATGGCAAGCTTTTCTCCCTTCAGATTTTGCTGTCATTTTATCTCGGACGGTTGATCCGGTCGTGTTCACCTCCAAAAAAGATCTCTTCTTCAAACTCTCCGAAAGCCATGTTCTCATTGACGGAGGCAAAATGGCACTAGTACAAAAAAACCCTTCACCGACGGTTGAAAAACCCCTACACCGACGCTTATGGAGGCGCCAGTGAAGCCGGCGTAAGTACAGGTTATCTTTACTGACGGGTAAAAACCAGTCAGTGTTGAACACCAACACTGACGCCTGCCGAACCGTCAGTGTTGGTGCTCAACACTGACGCCTGAAGAACCGTCAGTGTTGGTGCTCAACACTGACGGTTTTTAAGGCGTCAGTGTTGGTGCTCAACACTGACGCTTCATTAACCGTCAGTGTTGGACACCAACACTGACGCCTGAAGAACCGTCAGTGTTGGTGCTCAACACTGATGCTTCATTAACCGTCAGTGTTGGACACCAACACTGACGCCTGATGAACCGTCAGTGTTGGTGCTCAACACTGACGGTTTTCAAGGCGTCAGTGTTGGTGCTCAATACTGACGCTTCAAGAATTGTCAGTGATGGTGTTCTATACTGACAGTTTTTCAGGCGTCAGTGTTGGTATTAAGACGTCAGTAAAAATATTAAAATTTGGCGTGATTCTGTTTGTATTTTGGACTAGCCTCCATATTTTTGCTAGCCATATATATTACTATTCCACGACGTTAAACAAAATATCATACAAATAATTTAGACAACATATATTCATTCACGAAAAACACACAACATAATATATTCCTTTACCATAATAAACACACAACATAATATATTCATTCACCAAAAACAAACAACATAATATATTCATTCACCAAAAACACAAAACATAATATATTCATTCACCAAAAAACAAACTATAACAAAAATTACATGACAAATATATATAAAATGTACACCATTCTAGTCCACTCCTTTAGTTTCATATTTCAATGTACAAAAAAGAAAAGATGTGGTACCTTCGCTTCCACTAATTAATTTCTTTCATATCGGCTTAGTAATTGTCCAAGAAAAATGTACACCATTGCTTTGTTATTGCATGAAGTTGTGTCGGTGTATACTTTCTTGTCGGTAAATCACACTGCATAAGTACATATTAAGTTAATTTTATTCAAGTTATATGAAAATTGAATCAAGTTCTATTATAAAATACATACATTAGGAAAAACGTCAAATTGCGTGGTGATTAGGTCTTGCATGTGTTTCATGACGTAAAATCCACACACCTTCCCACCTTCTTGCCTAGGGCTCTGAAATGTGCAATGTAAATAAAAGCAATCAAAAATTTGATGTTTTAATATATTCTCTCTGGTCTCTGATATTTTGGATTTGGGTTTAAAATAGGTCAGGTATAGGTTGATTTGGGTCAAGACTTGATTGCATGTCATGTTGTTGTGCATTTCAGATGTTATCTGAATTGATTAATGGCTTGTTGGATTTGGTTTTCAATTGAGTTGTTTTTGGGTTTGATTCCTCTCTGACTTGGTCCTGTTTTGGTTTGAGTTGGTTTAGGTTGGTGTTGTTAACTTTCAAAAAATTTGGTTGGTTGGGGCTGAAGGGAAGGTTTTTTTATCCATCATTGAATTTTTTTGAGAAAACAATTACACTGACCCATATTTAAGTCCAGGTACAACACAAAACTTAATCTAAATAAGAGTATGGGAAAGTTGAAAAGGAGAATTGTTGCCTGATGCATTGAAAACACCTAGGGCTCTGATTAGGTCTTGCCTAGGGCACATCACAGTATCAGTATTATTACCATAAATTTGGTGTTTTCTATACTGTTGTAATGTGCCTATTAAATGCTACTTAAATTATGGGGGAAATTTCTAGTGTACCCATCAAAACTTTTGAAATAGCCAATTTCCCCATCAAAATATCTTAGTATCCAATATACCCATAAAAAGAAACAAATGACAAATATACTCTTCCTTTCAAATGAAACAGAATTGAATATGGAGATCAAGTCAAACATAAGTAGATTAAAAGCAAATTAAGAAGCAATTGTCTACACAAGGAGTGCGGAAAGAAAGAAAGCACAACTCCATACACTGGTACGGACTGTACCATTTACCAGAAAACTGGTACCAGTCACCAATTAACATCACATAGCGAAGGGGGTTTACACAGATCAAGGTGAGGCATGCACTTAAATTGACAACAACAAGTTAACAAATATACCCTTCTTTCTTTGCTCGGTCAAGAAGGGAAAGGGTTAATAACAACAACTTAACACCATGCACTTAAATTGACCACATGGTAAAAAAAAAAAATCTAGATCAAGTAACGACTCCAAATGGAATAATGGCATTATGGACAGCAAATACACAATATCAACTAGAATTTAATTTCATTCGAGTATTTGACTGAAGCAAAAAGCAACGCCTCCAATCTTTCAATCTCCAAGTTGAAAGAAAGGGTATATTTGTCATTTTATCTTTTAAAATAACAAAATAATAGATTTAATGAATAAAAGGGGATAAAAGAAATAAAGTTAAAATTTTATGGGTATATTAGATATTCAGATGTTTTAATGGGGAAATTGGCTATTTTAAAAGCTTTGATGGGTACACTAGAAATTTTCCCTAAATTATGCTACTGTATATAACTATGTTGTGATCACTTTTTGTTTTCACATTTGAACATCCAACAAGTCAAAACATTTGAGAAAATAAAGTATCAAATTAAAATAGAGTGTACAAGTCACACCTTAATGAATTTCCACTCACATTCCTTCAATCCCTCCTTGTGCACTCCTCCAGCCTCCACGTAAGATTCAAAAATGCTGAAATTATTTAATGTCCCCTACATTAATTAGTAATTACCATAAATGTCCCCTACATTATTTAATGCCCCCTATATTTAATGTCCCCTACATTAATTAGTAATTACCATAGTCAGTATGGAAGGACTGCTGTACCTAGTGTCCCAAGCGCAAGCTTTAGAAAAAAAAAACAAAACATGATTGAAAGCTTTCAAGTGCAAGTGAAGTCCAATATGGTATCTCTAGCTGTTTTGGCTGATTTTAGAGATAGTCATTCTTTCTACTCAGTTGCACAAGATCATATGTATATATTTTTAATTGTAGTCATTCTTTCTACTCAATGAATTAATTAGTAATTACCATCAAATTCAACATTGATTAATTGTAAGTAAATGAAATTAGACTAAATGTAAGATTTATTGCTCACTCTTTAAAATGCCACATGATATCGTAATCCGGTTCCTTTGGCTCCTTCGGCTCTAGAGAATCGATGACATACACCATATTATCGCGCAACACAAAAATTAGAAGTATCCAGTGCGCACTACAATCATACATGGTAATAATCAATCTACATATGTCATTAAAAGTATATAAACTACACAAATAGAAGTAACAACTTACTCTTGAATGTATGGTGCAAGGACAAATTTCTTCAACTGCATATTTTTCAACGACTCAAGCAAGTAGCTTGAAGCGGCCTCCTTGTCAGTATCAAAAAGTAACTTAGATATCATACTAGGGGTCAAAAAACCAACGTCACCCTCGTGACCTAGATCGGTGGCATGTCTCTTCATAAATCTGAAAATCATTACATAAATGTTGAAAATGAGTAAATTGTATGAGATTTCAGAATCACTTCCCTTAACAGCAACTACTATTTATCTTTTTTGTTTCTCAAAAATTAATCACTATATAAATTTAACTCACAGAACCCAGATGGTTATTATCGAAACATCGAGCATGTCTTGCTTCACTAGATCCGTCAAGTCGTTAAAAGCTAAGTTGATTAACATCGACTGAGGAAGAAACACACCCTCCTTAATTTCCAAGATGAACTCATTCTTATCAGGCGGTTCTCTCATCACCCTCTCATGTAAGGCTCTGAACTCAGGTCCCACATTCGCTAACTTTTTCTTTGAAATAAGCGCCTTACGATGGATGGATTTTGCAACTTCATTAGATGCAGACTCGGGCATTGAATCATCTTGGTCTATATACTAGAACAAATAATAACTTGTTAAATTAAAATAATTATGATACTATATTTTGTTGGTTTTGCTGATTAGGGTTTTGTTTCTGATTAGGGTTCTTAACTGATAAGAACAAAATCACAATATGGCACAATTAAGAACATATTTGTTTTTGTTGATTCCCAATCTCATAAGAACCGATTCTACACAAGGATTTTGTTGGACTTACATGTCCAGTAGGCTACTAAATATATCAAAAATGAAAAAAAATTAAATATAAATATTATTTTACCTCGTCCAGAACAATCGAATCTTTCGGCCATTGAATGAAACTTCCCAAGGTGTCTTCGATTTTGACAAAATCTTTATTAATTTTAGTTGGAAGAGGAAACTTGAGATAGATTTCATCAACAGCAGAA
Source organism: Carex littledalei (assembly GCA_011114355.1). Classification (NCBI taxonomy): domain Eukaryota; kingdom Viridiplantae; phylum Streptophyta; class Magnoliopsida; order Poales; family Cyperaceae; genus Carex; species Carex littledalei. Next base: position 14,548,652 of record CM022080.1, on the reverse strand, counting down.
TCCACCTGCACCTTCATGTGGTCCTCTAACAGAGGCACACAGTGGATAAGTTCGTCCTCCTTCCTCGGCCATACCCTAGCATTCGCCATCTTGATGTGTTCCTCTCCAACTTTACAAGTGAGATAGCAAGGTGAGATTACCTTAACATTTGACAAAAAAAAAAAAAACCTAAGTTAGACAATGTAGTACAGATTCAAATTGAAGAAAATGCTATGACTTTCAAGTTTTTTTTAGTTGTAAATAAAAGTTACAAAACCTGAATCAAATCCAGAGGACTTGTTGGAACTGCATTACTGTGTTGACTGCTGCGACGGAATCCTGGACTGTTCAAATCTGGTGCTTGTTGCATTTTGAGCTCAGCTATTTCGGCCCGCATTGTCCTTAATTGCTCCTCCATTTTACCCATCAACTGCTCCTTCATCTTCTCCGCAAAAGCCTCCATATCGGCTTGGTTAAATCCCCTCTTTCTCGGCGCCCTAGAGGTACATAAGCCTTGTTTCCAAGTCACGTGCGACCCAAGTCCCCTTGTCCGACCTGAATGTTCCGAGTTCCCTAGAGAAAGCGAGAGAACATCACTCGAGCCACTTACTTCGAGGTCCCCCGAGTCGACCCTTTGTTGTGTGTCTTTCTGTTGGAAAAATATAAAAAATGAGAATTGCTAAACTCAATCTAGTGCTAAACTCAGAAGTGCTAAACTCAATCTAGTTTCAGCTTTTAATCAACCATTATAATCCAATTGAGCAGTAAAAGTAACATCTTAGCATCCTACTGTTTCGGTATTTCCATATTACTACAATAATAATTTTAAATTTAGACTTGCAGTAAGGTTAAATATTCAATTGTGTTTGTGATTTTCTTCGTGTAACAAGTAATTTATTATAAAATCATGATTTAAGTAAAGGAATCAACACTTACAATCACTAGTACAAAAAACCCTTTTACTGACTGTTCAAATACCCCTACACCGACTGTTACAGTGGCGTCAGTAAAACCAGCGCCAGTGAAGGTTACTCTACACTGACTGTTAAAAAACAGTCACTGTAGGTAACCTACACTGACTGTTAAAAAACAGTCAGTGTTGGCATAAAAATTTTGGCATGATTCTACTTGTATCGGGGCTAGCCTCCATATTTTTGCTAGCCATATGTTACCATTCATTGACATTAAATAGAATATCATGCAAAAAATGTAGACAACACAATTTAACAACATAACATATTCATTCACAAAAACCACACTATAGCCAAATTTACATAACCCATAAAAGCAAAATATGCAACTGAAATTAACAACATTGTATTTCTTGTAAATATGTTAGAAGTTGTCCAAGAAAAATATACAATTCATGTAGTTGACTGGTACTGCGCCAATCCAAACCATGGACATTAACTGGTACTCAGCAATCAATTCTTGTAGTTGAACATTTTTAGCATTGGCCTTGTCGACTTTCTCGACTGCATCAGCCACTTCTTTTTTCTGCAGACTCACACAAAAAAATTAGTAAGTTATGACTAATGATTGATGTAGGAAGTTATAATTAGTTGAAAAGAACTTGAAAGAATGTAAATATAGTGAAATAACTGGTCAACTTGGAGCAAAGCAATTTTCTCATATATTTCTTTGATAAGTTTCTCCAATTTAGAAGCCGTTTCATACTTGCTCTTGAGCTCCTTTGATCTCTCCTCTATGCTGGACTCTTCACATCTCCAATTTTTCTGCGATTGCGAGGGTAAAGAAAAATTAAAAACGCAGATAATGCATGAGTGCAAATTCATAAAAAACATCAACCGACATTGGCAATTTTTGCAGGATACCACTTAGGATAGTACCATTTTCCTGGAGAACCTTTTCTACTAGTTCTGAAGAGAACCCCATGCCAATAAAGTGTGATCTCAAGTTGCTACTTGATGAGCTGGGCCCACCTTCCTGTAAATAGAAGTCAGCATTGGTTTGTTTAACCATTGCACAACCTTTCAATTATAAAATGTATGAGATTGGCACTCATAGAATATGAAACTCAGGTTTGTGAAAATGGACATCCAGATTAAATTGGCAACTCCATTACCCAACATCTGCATGCAATGTAATATGTAACTAGTGTAACATATCAAATATATCAAGTGTTAAATTCTTATTATCCAATGGTTTGCTTGCAAGTGCCTTTTTCTCATCCTACAAGAACTGCTTGGGCTTAAATTAGGCTCCATGTACTTCCTCAGATCAAATAGTAGCACACACAAATTATATATTATGGTGTAAAGAAATCAGTCATTCAGATGTAGTACCTGAAGACTCTCCTGTTGCCGGATTAAAAGCCACACTTACTACGCATTTTCATATCCAATATAAAGCACTAAATTAATACTGTGTCATATAGGCTTTGATTGTAGTATCTCTCTTCAAGACTTCATTATGTGTGCATTCAACAAGTGAAACAAGAATTTGATATTGTATAGCCATGTCAGACAAGTGTGGTGCTCATCAGTTTGACCACATTTTTTCTCTGCATTATTTCTCTGTTTTTGATCATATCTTACTTGGTGTTTAGTGCTTAGATACTTGATTAAGTACAACTTAAGATCAAACTAACAAATGGATAAATTTAAAGCATATTGAGGTACCTCCTTTGCTATAACTACACCAGAAGCAAGGTTTCCATCTGAAATATTGACCGTCGGCACATATGGTACCAGCGCATGTTCACTGCCAGATGGGACCCTCCCATCATCGTATTCTTCTATTTTAACCAACATTTATGCACAGAAAAGGTAGTCAACGTGTTCAAAATATAGTAAACTGATTTAGAAGAAGACATGCACTTTTTTAATCAGTACCATGTCCTTGTTCCAGCTTGTTCCTTGATATTTTGATTTGAGCACTTTAACACCTGAAAGATAGACATTGACAAGCAAGTGTAAATAAGACGTGCAACAAAATCCTTGCAGAGTGCAATAAAAAACTATAAATAGGAGGAAATACAAGCATTAAATAGCAACTTAGAACTGCCAATTTCATGTGGTGATTGTTTACAAAAATGCAAAGAAAAAAAAGGTCTACAATGAAAACACCCATTTTCCGATATTTACAAGTTTATCTTTTTATTTTTCTGTCCCACGGATAACTCCTCTTTTGCAGAAACAATGCCATAGTTTGCAATCAATTTTTGTGACAAGCTAATAAAGAATAAGTTCGGTACTAGTCAAGCTTCAATTTTTTGAGATCCTATCGGGTACCAAAGCTGGGAAACAAATCAGCCCTCTCCGCCTCGCCTCTTGATCAGTCTCCGAACCCACGAGCACGAGCAACAACAAAAATCCTAAATCGGTTTGAGAAGTGGGAATGAGCGGTAAAGAGATGAGAAAGAGCGAAATCCTTGGATCGGGTTTGTAAATTGTGAGATGGAAAAGAACAAACGAAAAAGAAAGTAAGAGAGTGAGAAATCGTACCGAGTAGATGTAGAGGTAGTAGATGTAGGTGAGCCGGGACGGCTGGACATCAAGGTTTGTGCTGAGGTAGACAGATGGCAAGGCGGAGGTAGAGGTTTGTTCTCCGATGCTCGATCCTCAGAGGGAGTCGGCGGGGGGAGGGTTTGTGCTTGGATGCTCGGTGCTCAGAGATAGAGATAGACATCAAGGCGGAGGCATGCTCGGAGGTGTGCTTGTGCAAGGCGGAGGTGTGCTCGCCGAGAGATTAGAAGGGTTTGGGTTTCGAAATTTTGTTTTCTCTTAGAGGTATTTGGGTTTTGAAATTAGAAGGGTTTGTCTTGGAGAGAAGGGGCTGGGAAATGAAAATTTTCTTAGCGCGCGCGGATTCGAAAGAGAATGGGGGGAAGGAAATTTTTCGGCCAAAATCACCGACTGTTTTTAAAAACAGCCAGTGTTGGCCGTCTACACTGACTGTTTTAAAACAGTCAGTGTTAATAACAAATTTTTTTATAAAAATTTACTTGAAACAGGCACGTACGTGATGGTGTAATAACATGTTATTACAGCATCTTTTCTATATGAATTTTATAATTTAAATAGTTAATCTTTATTTTCTATGCAAGAAATTCTTGATCATGAGTTGTATGAGCATGTTTGCATGAGTACTTATATGAATGGAGAAATGGTCTTAGGCTTAGAACACCTGGGTTTAACTAGTTGGACTTTTAGAAATTTATTTGAATAAAATGGACTTGGATAATGGGGCAATTAATTTAGTCCGAATTTAATTTAGTTAACACATGATTAAGGAAATGATTAATAAATGGAAGCCATTAATTAAAATGGGTAATGTTATTAAATAAAATAAAAGAGGGATTGAGGATGTTTATAAATGTGCTTTATTGTATGAATTATATGAATGAGAGATTTCTTGATATTATAATAAAAATATACATGGAGTTTAAGTATTAGAACTCATAAACGGTTATGTTATATCAATCTTGATAAATATTGATTAGATATTTATATATAATTATTACATAGGAATAACTTTAGAGGAGACTGAAGAGATGATATGTCCAGAAGGAAAAGACTATTGCTGACCTCATCTGTTGCCCTACGATATCAGGTGAGGGGTTATTGGATTAGTCTGAGGTTCATTATTAGAAATTAAATCGCAACTCGCTGTGCATTTTGAATATTTGATTGGCCTTATATATAAAACAACATATGGATCAGATTTCCCAATAACATCCGCATTCATTAAATTATTTGCCCTTTTCACAGTAACATCCTCAGATTTCCCAATAACATCCGGAGGTGTTCAAACCAAAATAATATATTTTTAATTATGATATTTGAAAAAAAAATTAAGGAAAAAATGTAAAATAAAATGAAAAATGAAACAAACAAAAATATGAATAATAAATATAATTGTTAAATAAAATTCACCTAATACACATAAATTATTATTTTTAAATAAAATTCAACCCTAATAAATTATAAATACTGGAGCCAGACCCTCATCGTCTCTTCCCGGGAATTGAATTCCTCTTGATTTCAAGCACTAGGAAAAGATGTCCAAAACAAGCATGTATTCTCTTGATTTCAAGCTCTAGGAAAAGATGTCCAAAACAAGCATGTTAGCATGTATAGTTACTATGATTGTGTTAATTATAAAGACATTTATAATCACTTGTAAGTTCTCAAAATATTTTTAAACAATTGTTTTAGTGCACTTTATTTACACAGAACATGAGAACTACACTAAAATGAAGTCACAGTTTTTTCAAAATTTCAGCGGCATTAAAAAAAAAATCACCGACTGTTTTTAAAAAAACAGTCAGTGTTGAACGCCAACACTGACAGTTTTTCAAAAACAGTCAGTGTTGAAAACCAACACTGACTGTTTTTAAAGCGTCAATGTTGAGCACCAACACTGACGCTTTAAAAACAGTCACTGTTGGTGTTCAACACTGACTGTTTTTGAAAACAGTCAGTGTTGCTGCTAACAGTGACTGTTTTAAAAAACAGTCAGTGTTGATACTTAACACTGACGCTTTAAAAACAGTCAGTGTTGATAACCAACACTGACTGTTTTTTTTAAAAACCGTCAGTGTTGATAACAAACACTGACTATTTTTCAAGCGTCAGTGTTGAGCAACAACACTGACTGTTATTTAATGAAAGAGTCAGTGTAGGTATAGCAACACTGATGCTTCGGTTAAAACAGTCGGTGATGAAGGGTCGGTGAAGGGGTTTTTTGTACTAGTGAATGGTCTCTATCAACGCTTGGGTCTTTGGAGGGGCCTCAAGAGTCCCATCGGGTGTTGTTACCATTCGTCCCAAAACGTAAAATTGGCACCTTTGATCCTTTATATCTAGAATAGGTGCCAAATCCTCAGAGTTCTCTTTGAATTTTTGCTTCCACACACGTTTTTTCACATCGTACCCACGGGATCCTAAGCGGTGTGGGTTGTCATTCCTCTTGCACAGTTCGCGATTATTCTCACTTAATTTCTGCAATCAAAAGAAACATTCATTAGCAATAATAAAAAAATTATGTTATCTTTGGTAGTTCACAGAAGGGCAAAAATTTTCATGAATAGTAGCAGATTCAAATTGGACTAATTAAAATTTTCATCTTCTGTGAACTATTCATGAATTAGCATAGTAGTAGCAGATTCTGTGAACTATTATGTGAACTATTCATGAAAATTATGTTATCTTTGGTACTATTCAAATTTGTACCCAATAAGAAGCTCGGTAATAGTAGCAGATTCAAATTGGACTAACAATTGAGAGTGACAGAACAAAAATTGCAGCAGCCATTTTGGATCTGGATCCTCTTTAGTAGAGAAAAAGGATATGTCCCTAGTCCAATATGAACCTTTCAGTTCATATTCAATAAATGAATTCAGCATGGAGAACTTATTCATGTGAACTATATATTTGTTGAATTACTAGTGGCTACCTGACATGACAAGAAATTTCTTTTGAACCATACTAAACAGTCGGTGGTACACTAATATCACTCCAATGTCGACTTAAGAATGGTAATGAAATACACTACATAGACTGATGTGATGCAATAGCATCTATTGCTCATATTAAAAAAAATATATACTTGAAGAATAAAGCAAGAAATTTCAAGAAAAAAAAAACAAAAGAGAGAAGTACCAAAAGGTTGAGAGTGTCCAGGTATAAAAAAGATATGGTAATTAATGATAGGAAATAAACAGTACCTGAAACTCTGGCGTCGACTTCTGCCTCACAAATTCGTCCCAACATTGTGAGCTTATCCAATTGTATTTGCTGAATGGTTCTTTGTCTGCCCTCATGTAATCATTTACGAGGTCACTCTTAAAATTTCTCCATGCTGAATTCATTTTCTTTGTGGCATGCTTGAAGCCTCTGTCTTTCTTTATGCCCCAAAATTGCTGCACTTCAAATAATTACATAATTAATTTAAATGTACAATTATATTCATAAGGATTTTTTTTTATTTTGAACCTAAGTTGAACCTTTATCTCCTCCCAACATTCTTCCTTCAACTTCATGTCAACTTTCGTCCAATCCGTAATAGTGATAGGAAATCTCTCTTTTGACACTGTTGCCACGTAAGTCAAGTATTTGCTTAACCATTTACCCTTTGGATGCCCATGCCTGTTGAACCTGATACGTAAATTATGCTTCTTTCCTAAATTAGCACAAGTGGTCCGACCTCTCGTCTTTTTTTGTGGTGTGTCCTCCTCACTACTCGATTCATCAGAAGATGTTAAAGGATTGTACTCCTCTCTATCTATATCCGCAATTACATAATTTAACATTTTCAACTGTTTTATTTTTTAACCAACATTGACATCAAGAAATAAGCCTACTGTTTGGTTAAAGAGGAAATAAATGGGAATTTGTTTAACTACCAGGATTTGCTCCACTATGAATTTGATGGCTGCTGCCTTCTCCACTATGAATCTTTCTCTTCTTTGTGTGCTTTTTTTGTGTTGCTTCCTCCTCACTACTTGATTCATCAGAAGAAGTTAACGGATTGTACTCCTCTCTATCCATATCTACAATTACATAATTTAATAGTTCAACTTATAATTTCAGATGAAACCCTAAAATTAGCTCCAAATTAATTTCACAGAAAAAAGAAAATACAGTTTGGTACCACTATGATTTCGAGGGCTGCTGCCTTCTCCAACCACCCCTTGCTCTTCACTCGACATTTCAACCCTTCTCTTCCTAGTTGGATCAATCTTCTTCTTCTTGGATAAACCAGTGACATCGCGTGAGATAGTCTGAACGCCAAGTTGTTTCATCCTCTCCGTGTTCGAGTTGATCCTCTCTTCCCTGGCCTTTTCAATGTCCAATAGAGCTTTCCCCATCTTGACCTATTTACCTTTTCAGATTTTCCAGATTTTTCAGAGATTAAAAAACAGCAGCAACACTAATACAATTAAGATATGAGATGTATAGCAAGGTAAGCAAAAAGAAAAAGAAACTAAAAAAATTAAGATATGATCTGTATAGCAAGGTAGTTAGACTTGGTTACTTAAATTGGAGAAACCGTTGCATATATCAAAAGTAGATGGTGATGTTGATTCTAATGCTTACTAAATGTATAGTTTGACAAGAGAGACTAAGGGACTTATCCTTTAGTAACTCTTGCTATAACAGGAAATTGCACATAACCCAAATACACATTAATCTACGCCATAATCTAATTATAGATGAAACACCAAATGCAACTCGCCTAGAAAAAGCATAGCTAGGCAAAGCATCCTTACCATTTATTTATTTTTTGCTTCAAGTTCCTTAGCCATTTGTCTTAAAATAAAGGTACAACTAACCACACACAAGCTTGTACAATGGACAACTTGAATTTGGTGTAAATGGACAGTTTAATCTAAAATAACAGAAAGGATCTTAAGAGTAATTATTAAGTTCAAGCCCCATTATGACCTATGCTATACATATCATATATCAACAGTTTCTCCAATTTAAATTCCAACAGCCACGACCCAGAAACAATTACAAGGCCCAACCCTTTTCAAATTCCAAAATTTCCAATTTCTCCAAGTACACAAGTTCAACAGAGAACAAAACATGAAGCAAAAATAGGGAGCCGCTGGTACAAAATAGCAAGTAACAAAGGCATCAAAGGCCGGTACCAGCGGTACAACCAAAACAGAACCACCGTACCAGTTAAAAAATGATGCTGATAAATAATTCTACAACATGGTAAAGTAAGCCTACCTTTAAATCAGGTATCCTTCATAGTGATTTCAAATACTGATAAAATCAAAGTAAATCTGAAAACAAACCTGAGTGATTGTCTCTTGGTCCCTCAAAAATTGCAGCGAACGGGGAGGCTGAGGGGACTTTAGCAGTGAACGGGGAGGCGGAGGGGACTTTGTAGCGAACGGGGAGGCGGAGGGGACTTTAGCAGTGAACGGCTGGCCGGGACGAGGCGGAGGGGACTTGGGCCGAGGCAGGTCGGGGTAGCGAGCGGGGAGGCGGAGGCAGGAACGGCGCAGTTAGCGGGGCTAGCGAGCGGGGAGGCGGAGAGGCGGAGGTAGGTCGGGGTAGCGAGCGGGGTAGCGGAGGCTGAGCGGGGCGAAAGGAAATTTGAGAAATTGAGGCAGGTTGGAGGAGGGAAAATGAAATTGGGGCTAAGGCAAGGCAGATTATAACCCTTTATCGTTTGAAATTGAGATATGAAAATTTTAGAATTTGGCGGCTGATCGATAGCGAAACCGGGAATATCACCTCCAATCTTTTTTTTTTTTTAATGCATTTATAACATCGAATGTTATATTTTTTTAAGTTAATTACTACAGTCCACGGAGATGAGCTGAGCTGTCAATTTGGAGCTGATTTAAAGTTGGTTCAGTCATTCTCCAATTTTTTTTTAAATAATGTCTAAATGTAATAATAATTATTAAATTGAGCCCTTCATTTGTACAATATATTATCCTGAAACTTTTAATAAAATTAATTAAAGTTTCTAAATATTTGAAATCAAAGATAAAAAAAAAGGTGAGGTACAAAGACATGAGACATTTGAAACCCTCCTCATTTTAGAAACTTTTAATAAAATTAATTAAAGTTTCTAAATATTTAAACACTTTTGCCTAAGTGACGATTCAATATAACTTGAGAAATCTCAATCCTATGTTTCTATACACAATCAAATATTGAATATATGTATATAATTTTCGGATATATAACGAATACGGATTACATATTATCTGCTCCGTTTCACCCCTGAATTTAATCCCTATATCAAATATTTTACTTATACATAATAATAAGAGTAAATAAATTAAATTAGTTTATAATATAAGTTTTAATTTAATATTCTTTGCATTCATTGTTAATAATTATAGTTAAAATTAATTTATATGTTTAGTTTTGATTAATATTTTTTTATATTAGTTTAAAATAGTTGGATCACATTCATAAATCTCCATTCATATAAATTCGGATCGAACTTTAAGACTAGATGGATATCAACTGGTAACTTTAAGCGTAAATATTATGAGGAGGGCTAAAATGCTCCATTGTTTCAGTGAATAAACCAACACTGACTGCTCCATAATAAAAAAACAGTTAGTAATGTTTTTCAACACTGGCGGATAAAAAATAAACAAAACAAAAATTACACATCAAATTGACAATAAAATCAGCATAATTTTACACATAAAATTGGCAATAAAATTAACAAAAATTACAATACATAGTGAATCTTCCCTTCATGTGTCAAATTTTACGATACATAGTGAATCAAATTTCTCCTGCAATAAATATATATACAACATTAGAATAATTTTATGCAAAATTTAAAGTTAGAAATTAAATTGAACCCTCCTCTAATTGAATTTAGAATAATGTACCTCAATAGATCACATTTACTGATTAATTAATTTACATATTCTCCATCTTGATGATCATGCCGTAAATAACTTGCATCTTCGATATCATCATTTCTCACTTCGTTAGATGGCACGCCAACAGAGAATGGGGGTGTTTCTTCAAAATGATTGAACTCTTCCTCATCTACCACATCGTGAACGCCCACTATGCGTCTTTTACCGTGAAGGACAATACGGTACTTACTATTGAGGGGGTCCTCAACATAGAAGACTTGGGTGGCTTGATTGGCAAGTATGAATGGATCATTCTTATATCCCAATTTTTCCAAATCCACTATAGTAAAGCCGTACTTATCCACTTGAACACCCCGGCGGTTATCAACCCATTTACACCGGAATAACGGAATCTTAAATTTGACGTAATCGAGCTCCCATATTTCTTCAATTTGACCATAGTACGAGTTCTTCGCATGTACTGCCCGGGCATCTTTAGATCTGGAGAATTCTTCTGAAATAGCTACTAGCGTTACACCACTACTTTGATTAGTGTTTTTTTCGTCTTGTTTTATCGTGTAAAAATTGTACCCATTGATGTCATATGCTTGGTACGTATTCACAATAATAGTTGGACCTCTTGCTAACCATTTTATAGATTTATCTACCAATTCATCATCGCTTTGTCGAATAACTCTGTTTTTGATCCATTCCGCGAACTTACTATTATGTTCTTTGGTAATCCACAAGTCTCCTTTCGTCGGATTAAGTTCTTTCAAAATGGTTTTGTGCTCGTTAATGTATGGAGAGATGTATGTCATGTGTTGTAAGACCAGAAGGTGTGCTTTTTCATGCAAAGACCTATTAGCCTCGATTGGTTCCAAACCAATCGTCCCTACACCTTCAACCCGACCCTCATGGCGTGATTTAGGAATACCAATAGGTTGTACATCTGCTATATAACTATTATAAAATTCGATAACCTCCTCAGCAGAATAACCTTCAACAATACTCCCCTCAGGTTTATTACGGTTTCTTACATATCCCTTCAGGAATCCCATATATCTCTCGAAAGGATACATATACCGCAAGAACATAGGACCACAAAGCTTAATTTCATAGACCAGGTGAACAATTAGGCGAACCATGATATCAAAAAATGACAGAGGGAAGTATATTTCAAGCTCACACAAAGTGACGACAACATCACGCTGCAATTCATCCAAACTTTCGGGATCGATAACCTTGCTACAAATTGCATTAAAGAAAAAACAGAGCTTTAAAATTGGTAATCGTACTTTTTCCGGAAGTATACCACGGATTGCAATAGGTAGCATTTGTGTCATCAAAACATGACAGTCGTGAGACTTCATCCCGATCAATTTTAAATCCTTCATTGACACCAGCTTTTTTATGTTAGCAGAATATCCAGAAGGAACTTTAACACTATGTAGGCATTGACAAAGCCTTCTCTTTTCATCTTTTGACAAATTGTACAAAGCTGGAGGAAGGTAAGTTCGAGTATTTAATCCATCTTTGGTCGTTCTCAATTCAGGTGCAACCTCTCTCCATTTTATGCCCATCTGGACCATATCTTTGCGAGCATTTAGTCCATCTTTGGTCTTTTTCGGAATGCCCAACAACAAACCAACTAAGCTTTCGCAGACATTTTTTTGAATGTGCATCATATCAAGACAATGCCTTACTTGTAAATGTACCCAATATGGTAAATCCCAAAAGATGGATCTCTTCTTCCAAGTTTCACCAACACTGACTTTTTTTTATTAATAAATTTTCCGAATTGAACTTTGATATCTTTAACTCGTGAATACACTTCCTTACCGGTCAGTGGAGAACGGGCTCGTCCAGTCTCAATATCACCATTGAAAGCTTTCTTTTTCTTACGATATGGGTGATTAAGAGGGAGAAACCTACGATGACCCATGTACACAGTTTTTTTGCTTTTTTTTAACCGAATGTCAACCGTATCATCTTCACAAATAGGACATGCTTTACTTCCTTTCGTACTATAACCTGACAAATTACCATATGCTGGAAAATCATTTATAGTGCAAAATATCATAGCTTTTAAGTTGAAATGTTCCTTGCTGTAAGCATCATAAACCTCCACCCCATCACACCATAATTTTTTCAAATCGTCAATCAACGGAGCAAGATACACATCTATATCATTTCCGGGTTGTTTTGGGCCTGAAATTAGTAACGACATCATAATGTACTTGCATTTCATAGTTAACAAGGAGGCAGGTTATAGATACACAAAAAAACCGGCCATGTGCTATGCTGACTGCTCATGTTGCCATGCGGGTTCACTCCATTTGAACTGAACCCCAGCCTTAGGTTTCTTGGTTCATCACCAAAATGTTTTTTGAACTTTCTGTCAATATTTCTCCATTGTGGTGAATCAGCAGGGTGTCTGAGTTTTCCATCTGTTTTCCGGACATCGGCATGCCAACGCAACAATTGCGCATCTTTAGGATTTTTGAACAAACGCTTGAATCTCGGTATCACAGGGAAATACCATATCACTTTTGCCGGAGGTCCTTTTCTATCTATATCATCATTACCGTCAGTTTGGTTCTTTCTTTTATAACGAGATTCACCACATGTAGGACATACTTCACATTTCTCGTACTCATTCCGATACAATATGCAATCGTTCGGACATGCATGTATTCTTTCTACTTTCAGACCCATAGAACACAATAATTTTTTGGCTTGATAACAAGGTTTGGGAAACTCGTTCTTCTAGGAGCATATCTCCTAGAAGTTTTAATAATGAAGTAAAATTTTTATTACTCCAACCATTACTTGCTTTTAAGTTATATAATTTTAACACGGCATGCATTTTTGTAAAATTTTCACAACCAGGAAACAAAGGTTTTTCAGATTCAGCATACAACTCTGGTAAATTGTCATTTTCATCATCACTAAACATTTCTCCTAAATTGTTATTCGGGTTAAAATTATAATTCACATCCATTTCCTGATCACTATCAACACTGGCATCATCAACCTCCTGGACAATCTCAGTACTAGCAGCGGTGCTTGTTTCTCCATAACTCTCTCCATGCCTGGTCCAACGTGTATATCGCTCTTTGAAACCACGACGAATCAAATGGTTTTTCACCGTTTCAATAGTGCGAAACCTCTTCAAGTTCAAACAGTCTTTACAAGGACACGGAATCGTGTCATCACCCTTTCCCTTCATGTCTTGCTCGGCAAATTTTATGAAACTTTTCACACCCTCCAAATACTCAATGGTATTACGACCTCCATACATCCAATCTCGATCCATCTGTAATTATAAAAATAATTAGGTAAGAGGTCAATGGCTATTAAAATTATATTTTGGGGCTTATATAGGGCCGGTGCACAATCCTAACCCACTCTTTGAATGCTTTGTCTCAGTAGTGAGCACATGTCAAGCGGATTTGGTATTTAAGAAAAATTCGGCAGCATTTTCCCTTTGTTCCCCAAGTACGCGTAAAAATCACATCCGTTTGGAAATGAAATTCAATACGTACTCGTGGGAACAAGGATAAATGCTACCAAATTTTTCTTAAATACCTAATCCGCTGACATGTGTTCACATCCTAAATGAGACAAAACATTCAAAGAGCAGTCCCAACAGGGAACTATTCAAAATTAATCCCTATTGGATTAATTTTGAATGGGCATCGACCTAAAAGGCATACTAAATGTTCAAGGCAAATTGGATAGATCGCACAATACAATAATACTAAGCTACAAACTATTCATATATAATTCGGTTGAAATTAGGAATACCATGAAAAAAAAAAATTTAATCTAACCCATCGACAAATTTAATTAAATTTACCTTCTCTTCTGAACTTGGATTCAGAATGTAAGTCACACAGATCTATCTCTCCAACTGGTACTGCCACTGCCTCTGCTACCGTCAGTGACTCTCTAACATGAAATCCAAAGAAAGGCATGTAGAGAATTCAGACTTTGTTTAAATGAGAGTATATATCAGTTGTTAGTAAGAATATATGAATTTATATTTTCTGAGAATTAACTTTTTATAAATTTGGATTCTGCAATATTCTCTTGATATGATTTTAAGGGTAAATTTGAGAAGACACCAAAATTACAAAAAACTAACTATATTTTAAGCTAAACTCACCTATATCATTGATGATTGGGAGCTAAACTCACTATATTTTTTTAAGCTTCTCACTAAAATCAGCAATCAACACAAGAAATTACCCGAGAGGCAGTTCGGCTGAGCGGGACGCGGCTGACCGGGACGAGGCAGGTCGAAAAGGTGGGCCGAGGATGAGCGGAGCGGAGGCAGAGAGAGACAACAAGGCGGGAGATAGATTTGCGAGGGTTGACGGCGGGCTAGATGCTGATTTGGAAAGCTTTCTTCTTTCTTTCGTTCGTTTTGTTTTTTCTTTCTTTCGTTTCGTTTGTTTCTGACTGCAGCAACCTTCAAAATATCTAAAACTTAGCAGCCTCTACCAGGAAAAAAATTCACTGACGCCTACAATGAAACCCGTTAGTAAAATAGGAAACACTGACGGGTACAAAAACACCCATCAGTAAAAGAGGCAACACTGACGGGTACGAAAAACCCCGTCAGTAAAAGATGCAACACTGACGGGTACACAAAAACCCGTCAGTGAAGGTTTCTTTAACCCTAATCATTTGTTTGCAAGTTGAAATAAAAATAATTTTGAAAACATGAGTCAGAGCAGTCAGCTTTTGGAAATGAAAGATCCCAATTAATATCTTTTGTTCATATGTATAAAATACAGCATGATTAATCGTATTGTTTATTATTTTGCATGATGTGAGTATTTAAAAACAAATATTTAAATATCTAATTATTTTGACAATAATATACTTAAATATACTTCAATATACTTAAATCAGAAATAACTAATTATTTTGGCAATTACTTTTTCTTTACTAAATCAGAAATATAATTCTGGAAAAATAATCACTGACGCCTCTAATACAAACCGTCAGTAAATGGGGCAACACTGACGGCTCCAAAGAAACCCTGTCAGTAAAGAGTATAAACACCGACGGTTGACCAAACTAAACCGTCAGTGAAGATTTCTTTTTTGTACTAGTGAAAGAACTTGCGTAAATAATTTTAAGTACCTATAGTTGATGCTGATGTTGATAATAAACACTCACAAGATTCTTATTTCATAAGAAACTTACAAAGTTAAAGCTTTCCTATTAATCCGCATACAAAATCCTGACAGAATTAATTTTCTCATTTTAAATATCTAATTATTTTGACAATTATTTTTTCTTTACTAAATCAGAAATATAATTCTGGAAAAATAATCACTGACGCCTCCAATACAAACCGTCAGTAAATGGGGCAACACCTACGGCTCCGGAAAAAACCCGTCAGTAAAGGGTGTAAACACCGACGGTTGTCCAAACCAAACCGTCAGTGAAGGTTTCTTTGACTCTGATCATTTGTTTGCAAGTTGAAATAAAGGAGAAATAATTTTGAAAACATGGGTCAGAGCAGTCAGCTTTTGGAAATGAAAAGATTCCAATTAATATCTTTTGTTCATGAAATTCATTTTGTTCATATGTATAAATTACAGCATGATTAATCGTATTGTTTATTATTTCACATGATGTGAGTATTTAAAAAGATATACTTAATTGTGTGCAATTTTTACAGAATTAATTTTCTCATTTTAAATATCTAATTATTTTGACATTTATTTTTTCGTTACTAAATCAGAAAAATAATTCTGGTTTAAAATAAATAAAACTATAAAATTCATTAAGTAATTCATGAGTTTTACTCTCTTCGTATTATATAGATTAATTGGATCTCAGTTTCCTTTATAGTGAATAAGGCAATAACAATAAGTGAAGGCAATACTGACAGCTACCAAAAAAACCCGTCAGTGATGGTATGAACACTGCCGGTTCCAAACAAAAAACCGTCAGTGCTGTAACACTAGCGGTCCCGTAGTAAAACAACCAATGAATCATAAATTACAAAAAAATGACAATAAAATCAACATAAAAGATAAAAGGAAGTTTGGAATCGGACCGTTCATTTTCACGTGGGAAATCAACGGTCGATCTTCAGTGAAATCATTCCAGATCTTTTTTAAATTTAATTTGTCAAATCACTTAATTAAATCAGCATGTTATAACATTAATTATTACATAAATATTACTAATAAAATTTTGATTACAAAATATTTTCCAAAATTAAAATCTATGATGTTAATTGTCTAAATTTCACTAATCACGTAAATTAATAATCATACTTATTAAATATAATATGTTCATCATTCGAATAAACAAGCATTACAATTTCATTCTCAAAGAGTTATAAATTTTTATTCCCGTGTGTCTTCATTAACTCATGAAACAAGAGTTATGTTTCAAGTTCATACATATATAGAAGATATGAGTCATATAACCAACATGCATGTAATGCTATATAATTTAATGTGTTAAAATTATTTAATTAAGCAATAAACATGCTATAAAATTAAATATTGCATAAATATCACTAATAAAACTTTCATTACAATTTGGTTGCTGAAATGCGAAAAACGCAAAAAAAAAAACAAACAGATTAATAGCTGGAGTTGGGTACCTTCACTGACGGTTCAATTGAAAAACCAATCAGTGTAGAGTACCTACACTGACAGTTTTAAAAAACAGTCAGTGAATACCACCTACACTGACGGTTTTAAAAATCCGTCAGTGTAGATAACCAACACTGACGGATTTTAAAACCGTCACTGTTGGTTACCTACACTGACGGGTCTTTCAACCGTCAGTGTTGGTTACCTACACTGACGGATTTTTGAAACCGTCAGTGTAGGTACTTTTCACTGACGGTTTTTCAAAACCGTCAGTGTAGGTACTCTACACTGACGGTTTTCAAAACCGTCAGTGTTCGATACCTACACTGACGGTTCGGAAAACCGTCAGTGTTGGTTATCTACACTGACGGATTTTTAGAACCGTCAGTGTTGAGTAACTACACTGACGGTTTGAATAAAGCCGTCAGTGTAGGTGCTCTTCACTGACGGTTTTCTAAACCCGTCAGTGTAGTAACTCTACACTGACTGTTATTTAATTGAACCGTCAGTGAAGGATATGAGCAACACTGATGCTTCCGCTAATAAAACGTCAGTGTTGGTAAGCTGCTCAACACTGACTGTTTATATAACATAACCGTCGGTGATTAAGGGTCAGTGAAGGGCTTTTTTGTACTAGTGTGGTATCTCTCTGTTTCTCTTTAGTTCGTTGAAGCTAATATCTTTGTTGAATATGTAGTTTTTGATGAAAGATAATTGAGTCTGAATTTGTCCATAGAGTTTTGGACTGGAAAGATCAAGCGCAGCGAAATGCTACATGATATCTACAAGTTTACTAAAGATAGATTTGGCAGATGTGCCTCCTTTCTGTTGGAGGCGAATTTCTCCCCCTGATTCTAGGTATATTTTTATTTCAAATTGACAAGTTTATTAAAGATAGCTTTGGCTAATGCTAGTTGTAATGTTCTTAAATTTGACATAAAAATAATTTAAATCTACCAAGAACTTTGAAAATTAAGATAAGCGCGTAATACACAAGAGGGTTCGTGCTTTATAAAGCATCTTAGACCATCCATATATATATGAGCAAAGCTAGGGTGTGATGTGCTCATCAAAAAGGTTTGGTGAGCACAACTCCAAAAGTATATCAGATCGACTTCAAACGGTGAATCCAAACCGTTGAAATTCATGTACTTCATAAGTGATGCATGTACATGAAATTTTTGAAAGTTTCGAATTCATTTGCTACAAGGTCAAGCGGTCAAAGAAATGAACCTTTTGTAAGTTATTTTATAAGTTGTTTTATATATTCATTTTTCATCATTTCTTTGACCGCTTGACTTTGTAGCAAATAAATTTGAAACTTTTCAAATTTTGCATGTACATGCATCACTCATGAAGTACATGGATGTCAATAGTTTGAATTCACCGTTTGAAGCCGATCCGATATACTTTTGGAGTTGTGCTCACCAAACCCTCTTGGTGAGCACATCACACCCTAGCTCTCTCTCTCTCTCTCTCTCTCTCTCTATATATATACTAATATATAAATCAAATGAAAAATATTTTGAAGATTTAAGTTTGTTTACACATGTAATTATCTTTATTGAAAACATAGGTTCCCTCATGTAGGGTAATTCGAATAGTTCCAAGCCGATTGCACATCGTTGGCAAGATCAACAGTAAATCACTCTCTTCTAAAACAAGATATGGTGCATATTTAGTCAACAAGTTGATTGATACCGATAGCGATATTTTCTTTCCGATTGGCAGAATAAGGCAACAAACATCAGTGACTGTCGGTAGACACATAAGCAAAAACATAGTTTATCTTGAACCATTTTACACCAAATATATGCCAGCGAAAGATCGGTTTGCCTTGACCAGTTATACTTTGAAAGTTATAGATGAGAGACCAGAATTTGACGACAATAACGAGATAATTGCCAATAAAAGAGACGATGGGTGGATAGAGGTGGAGCTAGGAGCGTTTAATATTGATAAAGATGAAGATAGAGAGATGGAGATAAAGTTGCTATCGGTTGAAGGTTCATCTTTAGAAAATCAGATAATCCTACAAGGAATTGAGATCAGGCCTAAGCATTAGAAATTATGTTTTTATTTTTATTCCTTGTTTTTGTCATTTTGAAAAACATATTATGGTTGTGTGTTGTCAAGCTTAGCTAGTGTGAAACATTGATAAGAAATTAAAATAATTTATTAGATATTGTCATATACATAAAAAATTAAAAATTAATAAAATGTGACACAAGTTTAGTCGTTATTTCATTGACTTTAAATATTTTGTTTTCTTTTACTTTTCTACGTACTCTGTGTGAGAATTCATCAGGCTATACAGTGAGTGATGAATGTTTGTTTCATATTATATTAGTATATTATTAGAAATTCAAATTAATATCATTTGTCTTGACATTACTTTTGTATTTTTTTTTTACAATTTCCTTTTCAATTTTTAAGTACAAAACAAGCTACATGTAAACAAAATTCTGATTTTCCTATCCGATTCGGTCGATCTTGCCGATTCACCCGATTTCAATTCCATGATCAACTTATAGATTTCGATACCGTATCTAATTTTCATAGTCATGAGTGTTAATTTGAAAAAGAATTACTTTAAAATAAGTTTCATATATTATAGAATTTTATGCTTTTGTATTCCATGGATATTCAAATTATTATTCATATATGTTTTGGTATTCATTTAATATTTAATTCATATTAGTATATACTTAATATTAAAATATTCAATTGATTTTTAATATTTCTTTTGTATTTCTACCAAATCAAAGCATATGATAACTATCGACAATCAAATCTAAATCTAAATTTAAATAAACAAATGTGCACTCTAATAAGATGCATGAAAAAACTACTTAAAGAAACATTTGAAGAATGAGTTTGTACGGGCAGTTTTTGACATGACTAAATTAATTAATAATTAATCTGAAAATATCAACAAATTATTTTTAAAAATAGAATGATCGATATATGATTTATAATATGATACACATATTACATTAATGATAAATGATGAAACTAATTAGTTTATATTTGTCCCTCATAAAACACAACTTAAATCTTGTAATAATTGATAACAATTAAATTCCATGAAATTTTCTGAGTTGTAAATCTGTAAAAACAACTATGTGTTTACAATATTTTATTTTTTTTAAATGATTTAATACGAAAAATATTAAGATTTAAAAATTATTTTTGTTTTAACGTAATCCTTATTTTTTTATTTGATTTTTCTGAAAACATCCCTTCTTTTTATAATTAATTAAATTTTATAACACTAATTATACTACAAGAAATCTCTCATCAATTTTGCTATTTTCACGAGGTTATTTTTAAATAACAATAAAAAATCTTGTATTTTTGTCATTACCATAATTAATGCACTCATGCATATTTTCAACCTCGAAAGAAAACAAAGAGATTATAAATAAGAAAACACATATTCTTTTATAAAACTCCACCAACTAGTTGTGATTTCTATTCTAGCCATACAACATAAAGATGGACAATTCTCTCATTTATTCTCTTCCCGATGAATGTCTTTGTCATGTAATGTCTCTCACATCTCCGCGTGATGTTTATAACTTCTCCCTCGCCTCCACCTGCTTCCGATCAGTCGTGGACTCCGATGCCATATGGCAAGCTTTTCTCCCGTCGGATTATGCCACCATTCTATCTCGGACCGTTGATCCGGTCATGTTCACCTCCAACAAAGATCTCTTCTTCAAACTCTCTGAAAGCCATGTGCTCATCGACGGAGGCAAAATGGTATTTTTCTCTTTCTCTTCAGTAGGTTGAAACTAATATCTTTATCGAATATGTAGCTTCTAATGAAAGATAATTAATTGAAGTTGAATTTGTCCGTAGAGTTTTGGACTGGAAAGATCAAGCGCAGCGAAATGCTACATGATATCTACAAGTTTACTAAAGATAGATTTGGCAGATGCGCCTCGTTTCTATTGGAGGCGAATTTCTCTCCCCGATTCTAGGTATATTTTTATTAAGATAAGAGCTTTGAAAATTAAGATAAGAGCGTAAAACACAAGAGGGTTCGTGCTTTATAAAGCATCTTAGACCATCCTAATATATAAGTATATCAAATGAAAACTATTTTGAAGATTTAAGTTTGTTTACATATGTAATTAACTTTATTGAATACATAGGTTCTCTCATGTGGTAGTCCGGATAATTCCAAGCCGATTGCACATCGTTGGCAAGATCAACAGTAAGTCACTCTCTTCTAAAACAAGATATGGTGCTTATCTAGTCTACAAATTGATTGAAACAAATGGCGATATTTTCTTTCCGATTGGCAGAATGAGGCAACAAACATCAGTGACTGTCGGTAGACACATAAGAAAAAACACAGTTTATCTTGAACCATTTTACGCCAAATATACATCAGCGAAAGATCGGCTTGCCTTGACCAATTATACTTTGAAAGTTCTAGATGAGAAGCCAGAATTTGACAACAATAACGAGATAAGTGCCAATGAAAGAGACGACGGATGGATAGAGGTGGGGCTGGGAGCGTTTTACATTGATAAAGATGAAGATAGAGAGGTGGAGATGAAGTTGCAATCGGTTGAGGGTTCACTCTTGGAAAATCAGATAATCGTACATGGAATTGAGATCAGGCCTAAGCATTAGAAATTATGTTTTTATTTTTATTTCCTTGTTTTCGTTATTTTGACTTTTCTCTTACTCAAGTGAATATGAATTAATCTATTTGTCTGCTATAAGCAATATGGAATTAATTTCAATTGGTGACGTTAGTTTATTAGTAAATTAATTTTCTTCTTGTCCGGTTTTCATTTTTTTGCAACAAATTATTAACGGAAAAATGACCCATATATAGCATAAATTGGCCATTGTTGTTTTAACGTTACCATGTATGTATAGCCTTTGTATATATAGCAATTTAGCAATTAATTGCTGATATTTAGGAATGAAATTAGGAATCGACTAATTATCATTGTAAATCTTAATTATATACAATGCCTCTCATGCTTTGATACATAATAAGAAATACATGCAATTCATAATTGTATTGTTGTCGGCTTTGTTTCCACAAGTTCACATAACAAAATAGTCCAATTGAGTCTAGACTCTACAAAATTAATAAGGGGATCTTGTGACAAATATATTAATTATATAATTTAGTAACTGTAAAATATATTTTATTAGAAATCATACAAATAAACATCTTTTTTTTTATCTTTATTTTGCTGCAGTTTTTTACCGACATTTTTATTAATATCCAAAGTTTAATAGAAATTAATTAATATACCCAATTACCCATATCCGCTCGGAAGTTATAAAAATACTCGTACTGGTCATTTTCTGGCCGTACCCTATTTAATTCAGTACCGGCCGGAAAATGGCCGGTACTCAATTTTTTTTTTATATAATACAGTACCGGTCATTTTCTGGCCGGTACTTAATTTTTTTTTTAGGATGGGCATAGCATAGTTGGCTAGAAGAAAAAGTCGTAGGAAACTCGGATTGAAGTTTGCACTCGGTTTGGCTAAGATCAAACAAATACATTTAGTTGGATGCGTGTGTTACATCGGTTGCATGTATCAGTGCATCATCGATGCTTTTGCAATGAAACATCGATGTTTTATTAGCCGGGTAGTGCTAAAAAAATATTGGTGCGTCGCTCATGTTTTATTAGACTTAGCATTGGCAATTAAGCAGGGTAGTGCTAAAAAAACATCGGTGCGTTGCTGATGTTTTTGCAATGAAACATCGATGCACTTCTGCCATCGTTAGGCCATGCATAAAGCATCGGTACTTAATTTTAGAATGCTGGTTATTGTCAAATTAAATTCACTAGTCGCAGGCGAACACTAAACTTTAGTGTCATGCAACACTGTCAAAAAAAATATCGGTACTTCAATCCGAGTTTTCTACGACTTTTTCTTCTAGCCAACTATGCTATGCCCATCCTAAAAAAAAAAAAAATTAAGTACAGGCCAGAAAATGGCCAGTACTGTATTATAAAAAAAAATTTGGGTACCGGTCATTTTCCGACCAATACTGAATTAAATTGGATACCAGTCAAAAAATGGCCGATACGGATATTTTTATAACTTCCAAATGGATATGGGTATATTAATTAATTTCTATTAAACTTTGAATATTAATAAAAATGTCGGGTTTTTTTATGCAGGTTCAAAGATTAATATCCTCAGTATTATTTGTGCTCTGAGATTCGTGCCAAGTTAAAAGAACAATTATGGACCGTACTGTTTCAATTGTACTCAGCTAACCTGAGGGGATGTGAATTCCTACCGATATTTTTATTAATACCATAAAAAAAAAATTATCAAATCTGCCCTCACCTCAAACTTATTTTTAAATCTACTCCAACCGCCTAGCCACTGGGCGGTCCAGATCCAGAGCAGACCGCCCAGCCACTGGGCGGTCCACTACCCATAGCTGACCGCCCAGGGAGCAGGCAGTCCACTTTTGTTTTTTTAAGAGACTATGAACATCAAGATGCTGTATTCTAACGCTAAAAATTCGAATTTTGTTTTAAATATTAGTTAGAGTACTTCTTTTAAGCATATTTATACTAAAATACGCTAAATTACTTGGAATTATGTTAAATTACGTTGAATTACACTAAATTACGCTAAATAACAATAACTTCGCTAATTATGCTAAAATACGGTAAATTACGCTAAACTACGCAAGATTACGCTAAAGTAGACTGATTCTGTGCCATCTTTCATGAATCATAAAAATAGTAAAAATTAGTATTCTACAAGTTCATTATGTAACTAATTTACTGAACTACTTGGATTGAATAATAGAAATGAAAATCTTAATCGGAAACTTCAACTCAAGTTTTGAGGGTCTTCCCTTTGTTTTTTGGCGATTCTGAATTTTGGAATTTGGCATCGCGGGCACGGACGCATGCGTATTTTCTCAAGCTTTCCGAAAAGTGGTCATTTGCTGAAATCGGACACTCGAGCGCCGTTTTATGACCGTTTGAAGTTTCGTCGTCGTTTTTCGCCTTTTCAGTGAAGATATCGTCCCTATTCATATGTAATTTAGCATAATTTACCGTATTTTACCGTAATTTAATGTAATTTAGTGTAATTTAGCATAATTTAAAGTAATTTAGTGTAATTCAACGTAATTTAACATAATTTCAAGTAATTTAGCGTATTTTAGTATAAATATGCTTCAAAGAAGTAATCTAACTAATATTTAAAACAAAATTCGAATTTTTAGTGTTAGAATTCAACATCTTGATGTTCATAGTCTCTTAAAAAAAAAAAAAAGTGGACCGCCCGCTCCTTGGGCGGTCAGCTATGGGTAGTGGACCGCCCAGTAGCTGGACGGTTGGGGTAGATTTAAAAATAAATTTGAGGTGAGGGCAGATTTGATAATTTGTTTTTTTTTTTTGGGGTATTAATAAAAATATCGGGAATTCCTGCAAAGCAGACAATTGGAAATTTGGAAAACCCTCTAAAAGAAAAAAAACATTAACCCCCGGCAGAAAAAAGAAATAAAAGAGGAAAAAAAAAAAGGAAAAACCCTCGGAAAGAAACAAACAGAAACGAATCTAATTCCGCAAACTAAAAGGAGAAGAAAGGTTCGAAGGTTCGGGTAAGAAGCAACAATGGCGCAAAAGAAAGGAGGCAAGAGCGCCGCCTCCGACGACCCGGAGGAGCTCGCCCGGACGCCGCTCCAGGCCATACTACTCGCTGACACCTTCAATTTGAAGTTCCGCCCGACCACCCTCGAGCGCCCCAAGGCAATTTCCTCTCACTGTGTGTGTATAGTGTGTGTGTGTGTGGCAAAATTAACGTTGGTTAATGTTGTACTGTTCAATTAGGAAGGTTAGGATGTGGTGACAAAATAGCAGCATTGTGGTCGATAATTTAATTTAATATTATTTTTCAGTTATGTCAATGTCCTCTTGCATGTCTTTAAGCCTTTTAAGGAAGCAGATGTACAGTTATTAAACCAAACTCAGTTTATGTTCTAATTTTTGTGTTCTGTCAGTTGACAGAAAAAGCTATGTAGTTTTATTCTACTCAATCTGATAATAAAAAAGCTAAATACTTATGGTAGTGTGAAACTCATGTGAACCTCTTACACAGGTACATATGTACAGTTAATGTGTCTGGTATAGGAATTCGAATATTAGGCTAAAAATAAGCTTATATTTCCCAAATCTGCAACTCACCCCAAACCCCCAAAAAAGACAGTCACATAAAAGCGGAGAAAATAATGGGGGAAAGAATATGCATAAGCAAGCAACTCCTCTCAGCCTCTTACATAGGCACTGTTGTCAGTTTTCTTGGTGTAGAAATTGAGTTGTGAGGTTCAACTAACCCAAATAACCTTAAAACCCAATCATTGTAAAAACCACCGATGCATAACTGAGTAATCAGCATTATACAGACGTCTCCAATTATTCATGTCAAAACTGCCTGATCACTTAACTCCAGGTGTTATTGCCGTTGGTTAACACTCCGATGATAGACTACACATTGGCATGGCTGGAGTCTGTTGGTGCGGAGGAGGTGTTCCTCTTTTGCTGTGCACATGCTGACCAGGTGAAGGAGTACATAAGCAAGTCACACTGGGGCCAGAGCCGTGCTGGCTTCTCCATCACCACCATTGAATCCAACTTCTCTATTAGTGCTGGCGATGCCCTGCGTTTCATCGAGGGGAAAAATGTGGTACGTGCCCAGAGTTTTTTTCCTTTACTGTACCACTTTTTCAGAAAAATGACGTTTTGATTTGTGTTGTTTTTGTCATTGGAGATTATGTTTGTTGTATATATTTTCCTTTCTAGAGGTGAAATGTCTTTGTCAAAAGCAAGGTTTATTCTGTAATTATTTGCATGTCGATTTATCTGGATGTCCAGAAATGACCTTGAGCAGATAGAAAAATAAGGAATGGGTTTCAGTACAATAGGGAATGATGTCCAGCTATCTACTATTATCATAGCTTTGGTTAAAAAATGGGTATACGTAGTGAAAAGACACTCATGAGTTTCAATGGCATGTAACGGGCAGCCCAAACTGACCTGTCCTTAACAAACTAAATCAACCTATTTTTTTCATTTTTAAACTTTCTGTTTGTTTTCTTTGTATTTTTTTTTTCTGTTAGACGAGTCTCGCTCTTTAAGTTTTGTCAAATAAACTAAAACTAGTCCAATGAGATACCCAAAATAGTTAATGCTGGACAAATGCCCTCATATAACTCATATAACATATTTATTCTTTTTTGAAGATAAGAGGGGACTTCATTCTCATAACAGGCGACACAATAAGCAACATGAACCTTACAGAGGCGCTCCAGGCTCACAAGGACAGGAGGAAGAAGGATCCGGACACAGTCATGACTATGTTTGTCAAGAGATCCAAGCCAATGCCTCTAACCCACCAGACCCGCCTCGGAAATGACGAGATAGTGATGGCGATTGATCCTGAGACAAAGCAACTTTTATTCTATGAAGATCGATTTGACAGCTCTAAGCAAGCAGTGACACTCGATAAGTCGTTGCTTGCTGATAATCCATCCCTCTATCTACGAACTGACTTGGAGGTAATACATTACTTTCTTCTTTAAGCAAAATAGTGCAGGGGAGTGTACCTCTCAGTATATTTCTTTTATCTAGGTTGATTTTGTTCCATATGCACCTTTACAAAAAACAAGAAACACCATGTATGCCTCTTGTACATGAGTCTTCACCAGGATCATGTAATATTAATACAATGGAATTCTAGTCCTACTGACATGACCAATCTAGTACAATCATTTTCCAAAAAGAGAGGAGGATACCTACGACAAGTTTTTGGTGCCATAGGTTACCTTTATTTTTCTTCTACGATACTATTTCATAATCTGAAGTTCAAGCAAGGTATCTGAACTGTTCGTCATATTTTATGTTGCAAGATCTACATCAAGATCTACATACTTGTACAAAATTTATATGTTTTCTCAACTGTGTTGTATAAGATCAGTAGCTCTTGATTTTTATTTATTACTTTTTGAAGATTGTTGTCAAAGCAACACTTTCAGTCATTGTTGATACTAAGTGAATCAATCAGCCCCTCACTTATTTTGGCTGAGAAAATTTTTGATCTGAAATTTTTTAGGATTGCTATATAGATATATGCTCACCTGAGGTGCTAACAATCTTCTTGGATAATTTCGACTATCAACATCTCCGCCGTCACTTTGTTAAGGGATTACTTCATGATGATGTAAGCACCTTTCCCTCAACCTCCTTTTATCTTTCAATATATTGGGTTTGTAGTTTTAAGGTTAATCCCAAGGAAGTAATCATCACTTGTAATTATTATTATAATTGTTGTTGTTTTTTTGAAATACCATGACAGAAGCTGTCAGGTGGTGTTGCATTAAACATAATGCACAAAAGGCATAATTGTTGTTGTTGTTGTTGTTATTTTCAGAACTTATGTTACTTTATATGTGTGATCTCTTTTTAATAATGGATAGGTGTACTGAAATGGGTTAGGTTTCATAGAATTTTACCAGTACTTATAACTGTTAAAACCCATACCAGTAAGGTGGTTAGGGAACAATCGCATTTTATGATAGTATTAGATGACTCATTTTGGTCACCTCAACATAATCATGAGTACCTTAACCATGTTTGTCATTTGTTTTGATATGTGTTTGCTAATCATGTAATGATATTTTCAGATTATGGGAAAAAAGATATATACGCATGAGATTGATTCAAGCTATACTGCACGTGTAGACAATTGGAGGAGCTATGACACCATAAGCAAGGACATAATTCAGCGATGGTCTTTTCCTTTGGTACCAGATGTGTTATATGCTGGTAATCGCTCACAAATGAGATTACAAAGGGAAGGCATATATAAAGCCCCAGGTGAGTTTAAATATCACACAAAAGAGAGATTGGTAGTTAATTGCCCTACATTTGGGTTTTAATGAGTTTCAGGTCTTGGGTTACCTAGATCTGGTAAAAAATTAGAAATAGGCATTTCTGGGGGTGGGTGATTCCTAGTACTGTTTTCATAAATTGCAAATAATGACATAAAGTATGTGCATCTGTCACATCAAGTTTTATCATCTCCCATTGAAAATTATATCATTAAAGTGTGAAATTATGAAAAAGTAGTTGACACCAGTATAGTGCTACTCCACGGGACAGTCTTATAGCAAATGCTGTATGACAATTTTTATTTATCTTTTTCCATCTAAAGGTTGATGTAAAAGTAAAATTGATGATCTTTTCAGACATCAGTTTATCTCCTTCAGTAAGCATTGGTGCATTCAGTGCAATTGGCAGTGGTACAACCATTGGAGACAACAGTTCAGTGTCAAACTCAGTTATTGGTGAGTTGTGCACTATTGGCCGAAATGTCTCCATTGATGGCTGTTATATCTGGGATAATGTGACAATTGAAGATGGTTGTCGACTGAGCAATTCAGTTGTCTGTGATGGTGTCCATCTACGTGCCGGTGCCACTCTCGAGCCCGGTGTGATACTGTCATTTAAGGTACTTGATAGTATTTTGTTGATGTTATGTAGGAGTTTGGCTTATAATGGGGAAGGTGTTGCCTGTCGACTTGTGAAAAAAAAACATAAGAGACCTTTTGTTTGCATAGATATTTGATCAAATTGCAATTGAAACAATGCTGGCAGCACTGGATGGACAGCATGTGATCTTTTCATCATTGAAATTAGCACCAAAATTTGGTAATAGAGACATACAAGATACAACCTCAATATAGGCATTAGAATTGTGCAAAAATTGAGTGATCTGGTTTATAGTGTTTTTGTGCCAATGTATGTTTTATTTCACTCCTGATGTATTATTCTCAGTATTTTTTTGTTAAATTTCTATCGCCTTCTGGGTTTTCTGTTTTCAGTGTTCTTCTTTCTCATCTGACATTTTACCAAATATTCATATAGTGATATCTAATGAATGAAGTAATATTTCCCAGGTTGAAGTAGGTCAGAATATAACAATCCCAGCCTACTCCAAGGTGTCGCTGCTTGCCCAACCAGGGAAGCAAGACAGTGATGA
The DNA here is from genome assembly GCA_011114355.1 of Carex littledalei. NCBI lineage: Eukaryota > Viridiplantae > Streptophyta > Magnoliopsida > Poales > Cyperaceae > Carex > Carex littledalei. Next base: position 14,519,667 of record CM022080.1, on the reverse strand, counting down.
GGAGCTTGAATATGCAGATACTGACAGTGGTGTTATTGATAGCCCATGTAACATTTTTACTTTATTCTCATTTGCCTCATGTTTTTTTTTTCTATATCCTGGAAGAAAAATTATTCCGTGTTTGCAAATATTTTAACATGATTTTATTCATGCAGCCATTGCCAGTATTAGCCCTGCAAATGTTGAACATGATCATGCTTCATTTAATACTGAACAGTCAGGATTAGAGGTACCACCCCCTCTTTTACTAGGATATTTCGACTCTTTTAGTTGCACAATGATTTTAATTTTTTACTCTTTTAGTTTCATAACCATGATTGTTAATTTTGTCACTTTTTTATGTAGGGTGGTCTATCTGGGGTTGGTTACATATGGACAAGTTGTGAAACTGGAAATGAAGAGGAATGGAGATACTCTGTGGCCCCAATTCCAGAGGAGAAACTAAACGAATTCTATGCTAAGATGCTTGATGAGGCTGAAACGTCATCAGATGAAGAACAAACTGGCATAACACATTCTGGGGAGCTTTTATCTGAGACTAAGAGCACCAATTTTGATGACAGCGACGGTGAGTACAAAGGAGATGTTACGAAGTTTGAGAAGGAGGTATGTACGTTTCTCTAATAGCTTTTTATTGGGTGCATGTGTGAATTTGTGTACTTCCCATAGCAAGGACATGTGATTCATGCTCTTTTTTTCTTATTTTTTGCTTGTTTTCTCAGGTTGAGGAAACATTTGAGAGAGCTCTTGGTGGGGTGGCTGAGGAAAATGTGCAGTTGGAAATCAATTCGCTCAGGTGTGCTAGGGTTATCTCTTACCTACTTGAAGTGTTCTAATGTCCAATTTGGCTTGATCATTAGTCTGTGCTCTGTACAGGTTGATGTTATGTTAGATCTGGTATCCAAATTTTGTGCACTTTTGGCTTTATAGCTGAGCTTTAATCATAAGTTTTCACCCAAGAGAGCTCAGTAAATCATTGTAAATTGATTTTTAATGTACAGATATTGTACTTGTGAGGTCCAATACTGGTGAGCTTCATTGATAAGAACAAGATGGCTGATTATATAATTTTATGGAAAGTCCAAAATATAGAAGAATTAACATAGCAATAGTTGACATAAATATATATATATATATTTTTTGTTTCAGGATGTCATTCAATGTAACACATGCAGAGTGTGCAGGAGCAGTGTTCCAATCCGTAATTAAGAGTGCCATTGTTGCTTCCAACTCAAAATGTAATCTTCATAAAATATTATACTTAATAGACACTTTCAATACTTCAAAGATTCCACAATGAAATGTAAAATGATACTTCCTGCTTATGTGCATCTAATTTCGGAAAAGTTCCCCTCATCCTCTTTTCTTTGCAATAAATGTGCAGCCAACTTGCTAAAGGCAACCATTGATGCAATTGAGAAATCAAAGGGGCTGTTGAGCTATTTCATAACGAATTTGGATGAGGAGGTAAAGTTTTCTAGATTTATCTATGCTTAATGTTCAAGTGATCTGGACTTGGGCGAAACAGGCACGATGCTGTAGAATTTTCTTAATTATTTCATTTGAAAATAATACTACAATGTTTAGATGTATATTTGATTTATCTGGTTGGGAAAGCAAGCTCTTCACAAGTAAATGTCCAAGGAACTTTCCCATTCAACTTCAGTCTGTGAACATGCATCTTTGTTTTGCTTGCAGCTTATATTTACTGTTATTTTATTTAATTGAGAAAGAGATGTTAGATATAATTTTTGGATGCATTATATAATTGTAACATGAGGAATGTTAAAATGCCTTGTGTCTCTCATGCCTCATCGTGCCTCACATTCTTTATCTCTATTTTCAAATTTCAAACAGTCGATCTGAACCGGTCAACATGATCTCCAAATTAAAATGTGTTTGGAGACCAAATTTTATATTTTTTGGAAAAAAATTACTATTTTTTTAGATAGGTACAAAATCACTGTTTCTGGACCATCCAAAAAACAGTGATTTTGTACCTATCTCAAAAATAGTAATTTTTTTTGAAAAAAATATAAAATTTGGTCTCCAAGCACATTTTAATATGGAGATTTGATTGGTTCAGATCAGACTGTTTGGACTTTGAAACGAAGATAAAAGATGTGAGGCACATTGAGTTATTAAAGACACGAGGCATTTGAACCCTCTCTTGTAACATATTTTATCAATATTTTCTGTGAGCAAAGGATGTAAACCTCTGTGCATAACAAAAAAAAAAACAGAGAGAAAATGACATGGTGCAATTGCTGCTGCTTTTGTACTGTGTGATCTTTTTCACTGATGAAATGCTGTTCAAAATTTAGTTCAACTGAAGATTACTCACATGTGTTGTGCAGATAGAAGTCATATTGAAGTTTGAGGAGATGTGCATGGAGACTACAAAAGAATTTTCTCCTATATTCTCCTCGGTATCTATTTCTTTCTTTCTATTATTTTTCATTCTTTCCAGAATATGCTATTCCCTTTGCCTCGGGGCCTTTCGTGTATTTACGGATTGTTCTTGAATCATCTTTGTGGTATTTTAACTATGTTGAATATTACTTTGTCATAATGATTCTATTTGTGATTTAAATACTTCTGTGTGATCAAAACATAACAAATTCGAAGGGCTCTGGTGTAACAATCTATGGTCAAAGCCTGACGGATCTTATCAAACTTGAGAAATCTTATAAACTGATGTTTTGAATTTTTAGATTGTCAAAATTTGTGTGCTTAAGTCTCTAATCCTGCACATGCTGTACACTGGTACGGTCATCCTTGGTACATACTAATTTAGTTTGGCTTGACAGGTTTTGCATCAGCTATATGACAAGGAAGTAGTAACTGAAGATGCCATTCTTAAATGGGAGTCAGAAAAGGCTGAGGCTGATGAGTCTGACAAGGTCTTCATCAAGCAGTCAGAAGCTTTTCTAAAGGTATTCTCTCACCTCAAGTTATGTTAATTTTGGGTCTCTTTGCAAAATTTACCCAGTTTATCCCAATTTGCAAATGAATTCCATAGCAGGCTTCTTTCAGATCTTTTATTTGATGCTAGGAAAATGGTGCATTCTTGTCTATTATAACAATTTAACCCTGTAATCCATCTTTTCTTTCCTCATATCCAAATTTGACTACTATATTCAAAAGAACTGAGATATGTAAAAAAAAAAAAAAGAGATGATTGAGATGCTAGGTATCAAATGGTGAAGAAGCAAAAAACAAAAAGGTATCTGTATAGTGCCACCTTGACCTAGAGGTATTGGCTTTCCATTCATATTCGGTACTTCATGCTTGGTTTAATTGTCAGTTCTAAGCTTTAACCACTTACTAAAAAATAATTTGATTTTGAATTTGAATGGGCACAGTGGCTGAAAGAAGCTCCAGAAGAGGATGATGAAGATGAGTGATGCTAATTTTTAAGCCAATTTTGGAAATTAAGGCTTAGAAAAAATTTTGCTTCGAAAATGTGGGATGAGGGACGAAATTATTTATGTACTATAAATAATACTGTTAATTACTTTATATTCAGTGTGACCCATTTGAGAAGTTAGCTTTCCTCAATTAGGCCCTTCCTTTGTTCCATTTTATTTCGGTTTTGTGGGCTTGTGAATTTGATTGTCTCAGCTTTTGAAATTGTGCTGGTTTTTCCCCCCTACCTTCCTCTTTTCCTGTTAAAACCAAACCATTTTTTTCCCTTGGTGATTGGTTTGTTTCGCCACATCAATCTCATTTCATAATATTCCACCTCGTATAGTCACTCAGAACTGGGTTGTTTGTATGGCGTAATGGGATTCAAACATGTGGCAACATTTCGGCAAATGGGCTGAGCTGATTATTAGGATAATATAAATAAACTAATGGAACTAACCATAAGCAACTTTAATTGGTAGTGATCAAATTTTTCTAAAGAGGGAACTCTTAAGTGGAGGCAAAATGGTTGGTTAGTGGTTAGGCGATTTTAAAAGGTAGGATCACAAAAAAAATACTGGGGGTTAGTGCCTTCTTAAAAAGAAAAATTAAGCAAAACATATTGAAAAAAAAAGAAGATAAAATTAACTTTTGGAACAATCAATTTCAAACTTTGCATGCAAGAGGAGAAAATATTTAAACTTAGTCTGTTATGAAAATAAAACAATATTTATAGGAAACATTTACATGTTGACATTTATTCATAGAAGACCTTAAACGTTAAAAAAAAATATAAATAAACAATACATGAAAGGGAAAAATTCAAGGATGGTGATAATATTTGGGAGATAATTTGGGTGATCAAAATCATTACTCCATCTTTTGAGGCGCCAAAAAGCCCTAATAACACTATTTAAAATTTAAAATTCATGGATTTCTCTTATAGCAACGCGAGTAAGCAAAGTTGAACCAACACACAAAAGAGAGAGTGTGGAGATCAGACGTGTTACTCGCGTGGATTGCGTAGATATGTCATTTATCTTATATCAAAAGGGTTTTGATAGGTCCTTTCTTGCTGTTACTTTTCTTAAAAAGAAAAGTTGCTTAATTGCTTATGCTTGGATTCAAAAGCAGTGCCCCAAAATTTAAAGGCAGGCAGACTCAACGGGGGCAAAATGGTACTTTTCTGATTCCTTGGTGTTACTATATTAACTAACATAAAATTTAGGGATGCTGATATGAGTACCCGCACTGTACCCGCACCTAAACTGCCATAACTGCTTGTAGGGACCGCAACCGTTTTCAAAACTGTAATTTTGTTTTACAAGTATTAATAGTAACATTGTGAAGTATTTATATCTATACAATGAATTACATATATGATATATGAATTTTTCTTAAATAACCGTACCCGCACATTTTCTTAAAAAATACTCGCTTCGTACCCGCATTTGGGGACCACTCAAACGGCATGTGGGGACCACTAAAATTGTCAACAAAAAACGTTGACTTAGCTTATGTGTGGGCAATAAACGACATGTGGGGATCACTAAAATTGTCAACAAAAAATGTTGACAAAAAAATGTTGACTTAGCTTATGTGCGGGTAATATTTATATCTCTATTCTTGTGGTATTTATACTTACGAACTAAAGTATTTATAACTATAAGGGTGTGGTATTTATACTTACGAACTAAAGTATTTATATCTATATTACGTTGGATGAATAAGAATCTTAAAAAAGTATTTGAGTTGAAATGTTGGAGACCTTTAACCAAAAGGCATCATGTCATGGATCACATGGACACTCTCTTTTTTATATGTTGGATCTAATACAACTAGTTTGTATGAAATTTTGGTCCAAACTAGATCATAACCAAGAATTTTGGCAACATGAGCCAAACTTTACAAAGCTTGGGCCAAACCTTGATTGCATGGTTACTAAGTGGTAAGGACATAACTTTTATACAAACATTGTATTGGATCTTGAAGAGTATATGTTATATAGATCACATGGGATTGCATATGTACAAAAGGCAATATGTATATATGTTGCACTAATTGTAATCTATTAGTATTATCTATGGTTTTATATGAATTCATATATAATAATCGGCCCAACGGAAGTTTATTATATATTTTTCAAATAAATAATTTAAACCATATAACGTTATTTTTAATAATTGATTGTTATTAATTTTTTTTAACTTTAAATTGTAACTGCCACTTTATTAAAATGAATTTTGTATCTGAACAGATCAAGTATTTATATCTGAACAGATCAAGTATTTATATCTGAACAGATCAAGTATTTATATCTGAACACATCAAGTATTTATATCTGAACACATCAAGTATTTATATCTGAACACATCAAGTATTTATTTCTGAACACATCAAGTATTTATATCTAAACTACTAAGTATTTATATCTGAACTACCAAGTATTTTTATCTGAACACATAATAGACAATTACATCATCTTCGCAAATCAAATTGTCACAAACATCTCAAAATCCAGCAACACTGAAACACGATTGTGTATATGAAATAGAAACGAAACGATATATCATTATTAATTCACCAGAACAAAAACAAAATCGAAAAGAAACAATATTAATCTAGCTGATCACATTTCAAATTCACCGATTAAACTTGTGAGAACCACACGAAATCGCTTCCAGTTTCGAAATTGCCTCAAAAATCGCCTCAAAATCACCGAAGCCTTCGAAAAAGAAAAAAACGGAGAGAAAGGAACATTTGAAATTCAAAATGGAAGGTCCGATAACATTGTTAGTTAGATCGGTAGTTGTGGAGACCGCAACCTTACAGTTATGGAAGTGCGGGTACTGTAGCGCGGGTACTAAAATAATTATTCAAAATTTAGATGGATGTTCAAACATTAAATATATAAGAGGGTTCAAATATCTTTATTTTTGTGTTTCTATCATGTTTCTTCTTTTTAATTTTTTTTTAAAAATTATATGTCAAAATAAACCATTAGATGTGGTCTATATTATTTTCTCCATATGCACATAAAATTTTATCACTTTTCAATTTTGTTTTTGTGTGAATCAATAAGTTGAAAAATGAACGTCCATAATTTATTCATATGAATGTATTTTTACAAACTCTTGATACTGATCAAAACACAGTCGAAATGTTGTGATCTATTATATGTGCATAGATAAAATGATATAGATGAGATATAACAGTTTTATTTTTATATTTGAGTTTTAAAATTTAAGTTATTAACATTTAAAATAATTAAGGCATGATGGAGGCACAACAAATTATAAAGACATTGGAACCCTCCTCAAATTTTCACAGATACAAATTGAAATTCTAACCACTAAATTTTGAACACACATTTAACATATTTATGAGGGAGGATGAACCATATAAGAACTTTTAAAAAAAGAAACGATTCATTTAATTACAATATAAATGATTAAAAATTTGAAAATTATGAAGATGACTAAGTACATCTGATTTGATTGTAGTTTCGTCCTGCGAATAAACAGATCCGACTCTGCTGCTTTTCTTAGTGAAAAGTAGAATCCTGCTTTTCCGATCCCAACTATTCAAAAAATTTCATTCACATATCTCAATAAAGAAATTTTTTTATGCACAAATCTCAACAAATTTGAATAATTGTGATCGAAAAAGCAGAAAACCATGCTTTTTTCTAAGAAAAGCACGCAGAGTCCATTCCCGAATAAACCTACATTGAGAAAGGGAGATTGGTGACATTCATGATTTATATGGTTAAATTTTTGTGGAGGCTTATTTCTTTCTCTAATTTTTTTCGTTTTATTTATTTATTTCGGACCGTGTCAGGTGGGAATCCGGTTTGTCGCAGTGTCATGTCAGATGATCTGGATCAATAATTTTTGAGTTCTTATGAATCTTAGGTAGGGTATGCTTGGATTCAGCTTGTCAGATTTAGTGTTGTTTCTGATCTCGAATTTTTTTTTCTCAGTTTTCATAACAAATAAAAGTCAATTTTTATTAAATACTTTTAGAACCTCCTAAATTTTTTACAATGATAACTATAATTGGAGTTCCATAAGTATTACTAAAAGCATATATTTTAAGCAATAAAAATCATTGGTTACTAAAATTACAATCTTCAAATCTCATAATTTGTATTAATTTGATTATTTTATACCATTAATATTAGCGTATGTTAAATAAAATTATCAATTTAGTATGTGTCACTATTCGCTAGGCTAAAAGTGATTTTTACCAACGGTATCTTTGCCGATACTCTTGTCGGTGATACTGATACGTTCAAAAATAGTACCATCATGAATAGTTATTTTTACCCTCGCGGATAGTGACCTATTTTTATTTTTATAGTATATATTTCAATAGTGCACAATTAAAATAATGTTTTGAGTTTTGACATTTTCTAACCATTTATTAAATTCAGTCGGTAAGATGCCAATAATAAATAGAATTCATAACTACAATAGAATTCCGGAAAACGCTAGAACAGACCAATAGCATTAAATTACTTCATTAAAGAATCAAGAATAGCATTAATTCGGTCAATACCAGACACACTGTTGATACTTAGCTAGTAAGGTTTTCTACCTTTCCTTAAATATTGTTTTCAAGGAAAAGGGATTACTTTGATTTCTTTTTTTAAAGGACAAAAATAAGGGATCCGGTTCTCCTCTTCTTACTTTTCTCCTGTTTGCCCTTTCCGGCTTTTGAGCATTTGACTTGTGATATCTACATTTTAGTCGAATGGACATCTCCATTGCTTGCATCATAACCAGAGCTTTTTCTCACTATTCTGTACTTGATGACATGTTGAGAGCTTTTTCTCACTATTCTGTACTTGATGCATCATAACCAGAGCTTTTTCTCACTATTCTGTCTCATCAAATAATAATTTTTTTTTTTTTTGCTTTCCGATATTGCAAATTTTATAAAATTTTATTTTAGTAGGTTATCCATATGTTTAATAATAGATCTACAAGGTCTTCAACTTCAAGGAATATAACTTATCTTAAAAGGATGTTATGACAATTTTTTATTTTGACATTTAAAAAAAAATTAAAAAACAAAGCTTAAAATTAAACTTGTCTATAAAAAAATGATGAGATTTTAACGGTCCAAAATTAAAGATTCATAATGCATCATCATATAATAAACTGTATGAAACTTAATTGTTAGACTATCCGAATGTCTAATAACATATTTATAATTTTATTTTTTATTTTGAACTTTGTTTGGTTTTTCTTAAAGTCTATTGTCAAGATTGTGAAAATAATTATTTCCAAGTGACCCCTCCTCTTATCTAATAATTAACTTTTTTAGCTAATACAGGAAGGCTGGACGTCTCCATTTTTTTTTAAATGGAGGAAAAGACACCTCCTATCCACATCCTGCTATTTATATCCCTTCCGCCGTCATGCGATCTACGTCAATGCAAATCTACAACTGTCAGAAAGGGAAATAAATAAAAACAAACGAGACATTCGATTTCTATCGTTTTCAAACGAGACGAAAATGGTGGAAGGTGGAGCATTCTCTCCGATTGATTCTCTCCCGGAGGAGTGCGTTTCTCACGTGATCTCTCTCACCACTCCACGTGATGCTTGCATCTTGTCCCTCGCCTCCCCTGAATTCCGCTCAGCGGTGGATTCTGACGCCACGTGGCAACAATTTCTTCCATCGGATTGTTTCTCCATTTTATCTCGTGCTGTTGATCCCGTCGTATTCTCCTCCAAGAAGGATCTCTTCTTCAAACTATCCGATCAGCATGTGCTGATCGATGGGGGCAAAATGGTAATTTCTCTTTCTTAAGCCTACTGAAATAATACCTTTGATGAATACGTGATTTTCTAATGATTGTTAATTGATTTGTCATGTATTAATTAGAGCTTTGGACTAGATAGATCTACTGGAGCAAAATGCTATATGATATCTGCGAGAGCGCTGGAGATAGCTTTCATAGATGCGATTCCTTCATACTGGGTGTGGAGTTCTCTCCCTGATTCCAGGTACCTTTTGGTTGATTTTCAATTTGACAAAAAAAATATAGAAAATTTCCCCATTTTTCTTAGTAAAGACTAATAACTATCTGATTCAGTCAGACTTTGAAAATTGAAATTACAAAATTATAGAAGGTATTTTAAGCAAACCGAAATATTAGTTTCGCAGATAAAGTTTGCGATAATGTGTGAAATAATCTGTATAAATTTAACGAAGAAAAACAAAATGTGGTTCGCTAACATATATACAGTAAACTTCTTAGTTTTTGAAAATTTTGATGCCGGCTTCTGGTTTCGTCACATTACATCTCTAATATTATTCTCTGATACTGTCAGTTGTTTTTATGATAATATGGATCATGCTGAGTTTTATTTTATGACTTTGTATAAAGATATTTTACAATCAACAAAGATTGTATTGTTTGTAGAGATAGCAATATAGCATAGTAGTTAATTAGGAAGAACAGTAAAATGTGTCATTATGATTATGCATCATAATATCACCAAAGAGATCTAAAAAGAAAAGAGAAGAGATGCATCATTATTGATTGATTGTTTCACTTTTACCTATTAATATTGTACAGTGCACTGGTAATTATGCACATGCTCGCTAACTCAGTGCCTGTTTCAAAAATATGCAATTAAGTTGTCATATTGACTTTCTTAAATAAAAGAGCATAGGAGAAAAAAAACGGAAGGAAAGGAGAATGTTTTGTCAGTATAAATATTTAACTTTGTTTGTGCATGCAATTAACTCTACTATTTATATTAAACACATAGGTTTGCTGAGGTAGCAGAACTAATAGAGATATGTTGGTTAGATATTGTCGGCAAGATCGATTGTAAAGCACTCTCTCCTAAAACAAGATATGGTGCATATCTCGTCTACAAGTTGACCGAGACATCAAGCGGTCTTGGTTGTCCGCTCGGCAAAGTCAAGCAACACGCATCAGTGATCATCGGTAATCATGTCAGCATAAGTCCTGTGTGCCTCCAAACATTCCACGAAATGTACACGGGAAAAAGGTTTAGGAAATGGCGGGTGCCGTATGAGACGGTAGAAATTAGCAATGGCGGTGCGGTAACCCCTAAGGAGAGAGGCGATGGGTGGAAGGAGGTGGAGATGGGAGAATTTTACAATGAAAATGGAGAAGATGGAGAGGTAGAAATGAGATTAAGAGAGGTTGAGGGGCAATATTGGAAAAGCGGACTAATTGTACAAGGCATTGAGATTAGACCTAAGCATTAGGAATTACTATTTAATTATTATTGCTGAGAGCTGAGGCCTTGAGTTTTCCGAAATTTTTACCTATAATATCGGGCTCATTGAAAATTCAATCCAAATATACTCAATCTGCTAAATAATTGCAGATTTGACTCGCTGGATTATCTATTGGGCCATTTACATATCCAATTCTCCCATGAAATAGCCTGCAAACTGGCCCGCTGGATTATTTAGTGGGCCGGGTATATTTGGAATTTTTGCAAACTGAGTGTATGATTGGTTTTTTGTATAGGCTTGCTTAATTCCATATATGGATGCACTTCTCAGAAACAGGCGATATGGATATTGCTGATCTTTGAATTAGTGAATTATTTTCTTCTTTGCCTGATTTTTTTAATTTTTTTCTTATAACTAGTGGGGGTTCATGTCTTGATTAACAGATAATTAGTGATAATTTCAAGTTAATGCTTTTGCTTTTTTGTTGGATGTTACCAGAAAATGACATTCACAATTAAGTTGTACTTATGCAGCATTGTTTTAATTAATTCCCGTATGATGCGCTTGAAATAATTTCATAATGACACAAAATATTGCTTACATATTCCAATCAGAACTCAATTCATCTCCCCTGCCTCAACTTCAAATTTAATCAGATTATTTTCCACTTCAATATAAATTCATCCAAATCATCAAGTTTATAATACCCAATTTTCAAATATTAAGTACGCAAATTGATCATCAAATCCGAAATGCACAACTATAAAATTTCATTGATGTCTTGTTCTTGTAAGAAAAATGAAAAATACAACTGTCTATTTAACCGATTTATATTATTCAAGAGATCTATATCCTCTACCGTTACGTAAAATTTGAGTTTAGAATCCGAGCCAATTCAGAACAATTTGAAAATTCACAGACTGCTTAACTGCTTTAAGATTCGTGCTTCAAATTTTGAGTTTGCCTAGAAGATCATGAATTCCTTAATTGTATCAATCGGTTTAAGTTTGTAAACAAATATCAGTCCATGAGTTGTATATTAGAGAGGATTATCAGAACTAAACATCCTTGTGATCAGCATGGTGCGCTTAAAATAGTTAATTTGATAATAATACAAAATAGGTCGTCATTCATTGATAATAAATTAGTTTGGTAATTTTGACTTTCAGCCCCAATATTGTGATGCCTTGACCTCATTTTAAATCAAAGGATGCAAGGTTAAATCAATACCAAATTTACAAGTTGAACTGGGCCCGTATTGTTATTACTAAGCCCAGATTTAACTCAAGCAGCCCAGGCCCGTATTTTGTCACAAGCCTTATCTCTCTATCACTGACTCTACGGCCCCACTCAAATTTTCGCTTCTTCCTCTCCAAGCCACGACCACAAACGAGCCTCCCCGTCTCTTAAACCCCTCACTGGGTATAAAACCCTTTTCCCCTCTCTTCTAGGGTTTCTCCTCACTCCCAGTAAATTGAAAACACACACACATTCGACCCTCTCACACTCGATCTATCTCTCCATGGCAGCTGCGGGAGGTCCTGGCGGTCAGGCCGCGATTTCGTTTCTCACAAATCTCGCGAGAGGGGCGATTGGATTGGGTGCTGGTGCGTCGCTACTAGGCGCGTCTCTCTACACCGTCGATGGCGGTCAGAGAGCGGTGATCTTCGATCGGTTTAGAGGGGTGCTGCCAGAGACTGTCGGAGAAGGGACCCACTTTCTGATCCCATGGCTTCAGAAGCCTTATATCTTTGACATTCGTACCAGGCCTCACACCTTCACCTCTATGTCTGGCACAAAAGATTTGCAGATGGTATTGTTTTCTTTGAATGAAGATTTAGTTTATTTTTTCTTTATCTACTATTTATGTTTAATCTTGCTGTTGACTTAGTGCTTATATTTACGATAGAGTTAATTCAAATGGCAAGTTTAAATTATGCATTGGATGGATTGTGTTTGAGTTGGAATTTTAATCTCAGCTTAGTCGTTATTATCAATTTTGAACTTTTAACCCTGATTACTGAAACTGAGTTCAAGTCGGAGCAGTAAGGCTACTGCTAATTAATGACTTTTTTAGGGGTTAAAACTTAAAATAAAAGCTACTTTTGGAAGCTGACAGTAGCCTGAAGTTCTTTGTTCTTTAGTTCTTCCTTAACACAATATTTGTACACTTGGAGCACACATTTTTTTAATTTATCTACCCTTGAATTTGTTCATCCTTGTGATATAATATGATATTTCTTGTTAAAGAAAATCATGAAATGCATTTTCTTAATGAATATAACCAGTGTTAAAATTACTTTCGGGTTAGCTATGGGCATTTTTAAAAACGCATCTTCTTCTGTAAATCCCTTTAGTGTCAATATCTAGGTTTTAGTGGAGCTGTACTCTACTAGTTGTATAGCACAATGGGTTTTAGTTACATGATTTTTTTTACTGTGAAACAGGTGAATTTGTCTCTGAGGCTGCTGTCACGGCCTGATGTGTTAAACCTTCCAACCATTTTCACTTCACTTGGTACCGAGTATGACGAAAAGGTGCTTCCTTCCATTGGCAATGAGGTTTTGAAAGCTGTTGTTGCCCAGTTCAATGCTGACCAGCTTCTCACCGAAAGGTTCTTAGTTCTGTTTTTAAACTCTTGTATGCTTTATTCTGTTTTACATAGAGACCGAGGTAATATTTACTAGTGCTTTTGTATGTAACACTGATTTGTGATTAGTGCATATGGTTCCTACTTGATAACCAGTAGTTGTCAATTATATGCTGCTTGATTTTGTTCCTACAATAATAGCATCTCTAGTCTCCTTTTTGGGACTAAGGTAATGCATTCAGGAGCTGTAGTTATGCCAACTTCTAATTAATTATTTTTCCTTTCGTACTTTCTATTTTCTGAGGAAAGAATTTTGTTTGCATTAATTAATTATTTTTCCTTTCGTACTTTCTATTTTCTGAGGAAAGAATTTTGTTTGCATAAAATGTACTTATTAGCACATGAACGGCTTTCTAGTGTTGTTTTACAATTAAAGTTAAATGTTTTACAATGTTAAATTTTGTTATTTTGTAGTTAATAGTTACTGGTCATAGAAAGATTAATTAATACTCTTATTATATTTTTGCCAAATGTTTACCAAGTAATTCTTGAAATCTGTTTATTACTGTGAAGTATCGCAGTTGTAATGGCCACTGAGGATTGCACCAGCTTTAATTATCATCTTGTGTAGTATATTTTCTACCAGTCAAATGTTTCATTGCACTGGCAACTGCAACCCCACCGAACCCTCGGGCCTCGGGGCATTAATACAATCATGTGAAAGTTTCACTTGAATCAATGTATCTATACTTCAAGATATCTTTTAAATTCCATACCATACTTCCAAATTTATCTGTAGATTCTGGTTTTGCAGCACTTCTGTAAAGCAAAATAGAATGTGTCTAATTGTTTTATTTGCCACTTGACAGGCCACATGTGTCAGCCTTGGTACGTGATGCGTTGATCCGCCGTGCACGGGAGTTCAACATCGTTCTTGATGATGTGGCGATCACACACCTCTCATACGGTATCGAATTTTCCCTTGCAGTAGAAAAGAAGCAGGTGGCACAGCAAGAGGCAGAGCGCTCCAAGTTCCTTGTGGCAAAAGCCGAGCAGGAGCGTCGTGCTGCCATTGTGCGTGCTGAGGGAGAGTCCGAGTCGGCACGACTGATCTCTGAGGCAACCTCAGTAGCTGGTGCAGGATTGATTCAGCTGAGGCGCATTGAGGCAGCTAAGGAGATTGCCCAAGAGCTTTCTAAGTCTCCAAATGTGGCTTATATACCGTCCGGAAGCAATGGGAACATGCTCCTGGGCCTAAATGCCGCCCTGTCTCGGTGATGACTGAAGAGTTGAATGTGTCATTGGGGCTTTATGTACCTATATTTTTGTGATATTGAAAACTTGTTCCATCTTCTTTTATTTCTTTTTCTGATTTGTTATGTTATTTGGTTGGTCCCAAGACCTTTCAGTTCAGAATTACAATGTTGCCTGGTGATGCACTGAAAGACAACTCTTTTGCTTTGTAGCGTATCTAATTGTCTAATAAGGTAGACGCTAGTTCAGCTGAAATACTGCAATATCCTCTTGTCACAGACTGTGTTACAAGTTTGTGGGATTTTAGGCGTGTAATGGGTAGCTGTTCTGTTGTTTTGATTCATTTGCTTGCTTTACCTGAATTGTGGGGGTGGGTTGCAATATTTAGTTTCTTGCTTTTCACTCGCGAAAACCATTTTGATTTTTGTTGAATCCAATTAGATTTTACTAAGAAAACTAAAAACTTGCATGCAGGATTCGCAACCTGCCAACCTTATAGATTCACCGATGACATCACTAGCTGATTAGCTGTTATTTCAAGAAGAACAGCAGCTTTGCGAAAAGTTGTAGTTTTATTGTTTTATTACGGAAGTTACCTTGTATACCTAGCTACCAATCTGAATACAATTTTTTATTATTACAACCGGCTTTTTCCGTTGTTAATTTTTACTATTTTGTAGTGAAACTTCAAGGATTTTTTTACATCTTTAAATTCATTTGTGGAACCCAACCGAATTTACTGGTTACTGCACTAAAGAGAATCAGTTATCTTAATCATGTTAATTTCTGGTGAAATCTAAATGCAAGTTATAGATCCACTAACACAATGTTACTACCATGATAATTACAGCACCTTCAAGGTCTATTAAAAAAACAAACAAATTGTAAATAGTGGATACAGATAATTTACAACACTGAGCTTCATCTCTTATTCTTGTTATCAACTAATCTTCCTTTGTCTTTACTTCCCTTTCCTTTCTGCAGACAATGTACATTTAAAAAGTTAGTGCTTTGGCCTAATCTCGATTCCATGGAGAATCAAGCCCCTCTTCCAATGGCCTCCTTTAACCTCCATAAAGCTCATCTCCACATCGTCATCCTCTCCACTCGAATTAAAAAAACTCCCCAACTCAATCTCCATCCACCCGTCATCACCTCTCTCTCCTTCACTTTCCCATTTCCGAGGCAGGTTTTCAGTTTTCTTGACCTCATTGGCATTACCCATAGCTGCAGCCACACCCAAACCCCTCCACCACGGGCCCCGCAAGCGCCTTGTCCGGCCCCGGTCATCAGGCTGGATGCAAACCAACTTCCTGCACACAGTCTCTTCTCCGACAGTGATAACTGTCTCCTGTAGAGGTGTTCCAAGGCCCCGTGCAGTGTCTGCTAACTTGAAGATTAGATATACAGCATATGGAGTCTGAGAAGAGAGCATTTTGGTGCTGATCTTGCCGCGTATTTCAAGCCAGCATGCATCTATTAGACTGATTCCCTCTGAGAACCTGCAACAAATGGAAGGTATAAAAACAAGGTTTATTTATACATCCTACGATTTTCTTTTTTCTTTTATAAGTGGCGCTGTTAAATTTGCGATGTATCACCTGGTACAAAATTTTGAAATCAGCCCTCCCTTTTTCTAATACTTAAAAGTTGAGAATCTACCCTCATTATTATTAAATACCAGATCAGTTACGGATGAAAGGATCTTAAAATTTCCAATGATATTCAAGTAGATTACACAAATAGTCTGAAAAATACCTAAATTGGTCCTAGTGCCTTTTCAATTTACACAAACTGGTTCAACCGCTAAAATTGATAGCGAAAGTGCAATTAAAAAAAATATTCTTATGATGTTAGCATCATGTTATGACATAAGTACTCAGTTACTGACGTCAACGTCCAAATTAAAAAAAGAAGATGACACAGATGCAGACACAAACTTTGTAGAAAATAATGGAATTGTAAAATTTTAAAGTCAGTCTGGAGATGTGTTTGTTTAGTCCCACATAGGCGAATCTGAGTATCCAGAGCACTCCCATCTATGTTAGACAAGGGCTACAGCTCCATTTAAATGTCCCTTCAAGGGTATTTTTTTTTGTGAGAACCCTTTGATATGCCAGGTAACGAATCTGATACACACCCTATGTACATCACATGTTTTCCTTATATAAATTGTCCCCTGATGATTATTCTTTTTTCTATACAGCAATTGACAAGTTTTCCTTTTATATAAGGCTTAATGATTGTTTTAATGATATAGATTTAAAGAAAATTGTGAATATAAGCTTTCCCCTTCTTCCTTTTCCCCTTGAACCTGATGATTAATTTCTTTTATAGTCCCATGTAGATAAATTATCTATAGTTTAGTTGAAAGTGTAAACCCAAATAGACAAAATGTTTTGTATGAATACTGGAGTACAAGTATGAGAAAAAAAAATTCTAGTAGTTAAAAGTTGAAATACCAGGAGAATTTGCTTATTCCCCCCTGAAAAAATCCTATATTTCTTATTCAAAGTGCTGTCATGATAATCGTGCAAAAACAATGCTTGCAATAAAATTAAATTTAAAGAGGATGCAAAACCTTGAATCGGGAAGAGGCATCCAATTCCAGTAACGTTCAGCATTGCCCCATACAATCCACAATGCTCTTGGCGAAATCATGAAGCACTTTTTGCCGCTCCATTGGTCCAATCCAAAACTCTGCATCGCAATCAAATAACAATATTAATAAATAATTTTGCTCCACATAATAAAGAATGACAGGTGCTTCTAGCAAAGCCATCCAAATTTCCTTCTTAACTTAAGAAATTAACTTCTGACTTTCTCAATTATGTACCCCTGTTATTGAAATTTACAATCAATCATATACCAAGTAACTACAAGACATGCAAGAAAATAAGTTTTAAGTGTCTAAAGTTGATATATTTAACTACAAGGATTCATAATCAGTAATTGGCGTCCTCAATTTGAATTAAATTGTTGATCTGTTTTTTTTTTGATACAACCAGTGAACAGGAGTTTAATTCCAAAAAACTTTAAAAGTGCAATTCTTTAAACTTGAAATTAACGCGGTGAAGGTGCCAAAACAGAAAATTTAGGTGTCTTCTTCTTTTTGTAAAATTCCAGTAAGGAAATTACTTCAAAAGATTAAAAAAAGTTCCACTCAGAGAACGATGAATTACCAGTTTGCCACCATCTATTAGCACGGGATGATCACAGAGTCGGAGGAAGAGCTCTTTCATCGAGGCGTACTCCACCGGAGCAACGGCCCGAGATAGAACCGACAGGTAATCGGGCGGCAGGAAGTTCTGCCACGTGGCATCGGAATCGGCCACCGAGCGAAAGGCGGAGGAAACGACGGAGGAGGCACATGCGTCACGTGAGGAGGTGAAGGAAATCACGTGAGAGAGGCACTCTCCAGGGAGCTGATTGATGTCTCCCATAACAGTCGCAAACCCGCTCTCCATACTCTAAAATAATAAAATATGGGTTTTTTCCTTCTTGGTTTTTCTCTCTCGTTCTTCCCTTTGTTAACTGGTTTTGTTGATTTCTTTTTCAGGAATTGAAAGGAAGATCAGTGATAAAAAACTAGAAGCTTGATTCTGTGGGTAAGGATTATGTGGTCGCATTAGAAGGAACTTATACGGGAATTTTTGGCTTTTATCATTTATTTTGTCCGTGTCACTGGGGCTTCGCAATTAAGCATTTGTTTCCTTGCTACGTGGCCACAAATGCTTTCTTTCTCTGCTATTGCAACCGCCTCAGAGAATTGATTTCCTTTCACTCTCCGCTCCTTTTGTCGCTTTAGATTGCTGCAATCAAAGAGAGTTTCAGACGGTCAGATTTGGATCCGACAATTTGGATCTTAGCTCTGCTTAGAATTGATCAGAATCTTGTTCGTCAATTTTAGATCAAACGGATAGAAAAAGGATTTTAGATTTATGATGTCCATTTGGAAATACAGCAGATCCTGAAGAACCCAAGCGGGACCCCGTAAATGACTCGGATGTGATAAAAACACTCTCCATTTTAAATAGCAATGGACGTCTCCTGTTTTGTTGTGTGATGAGTAGGCTTTTTACTTTCTGGATTCCTCTCGCAAAGCTGCCAAGTTGAAGTTGGTATCTACTTTCTTCTGGTGAAGTCGGTCTGTCGATATGAATTCGAATCCTCCGAGATATCTCATATTTTGCGTGACTTTTTTGAAAATCTCAACCGTCCAAACACGTTCTACACGAATCTCAAAGCACAAATAATACTGGCTCCAAATAGGCACCGAACACGTCGGTCACGCAAAATATGAGGTATATAAGCACTCTTGTGGATATGGTCCATTAATGATGAATCCGCAGCATTAACTAAAAAGAGCATTTTGTGAGTTAATACATCTTGTTCGTCTGATTTTAAACAGAGTCAATTCGGCACCATAGTGACAAATTAAAAGTCCGGGTTCGGTTCGGCGAGGTCAAAAATTCATGATTCGGATATAATTCGAGTATAATTCGGAAATGATTCGGTACAACAAGGAAGCAAAAAAAAAAAACCCAAAAAAAATGTAAAAAATATATATATATTTTTGAAAAAAATTAAAAAAATAAATTTGGCATTTTTTTTGCGTTTTTATCGCGAATAATTCGTAACTCGCGTTTTATTCGCGAGTAAAACGTTTTATACGCGAATTATAGGCGTATAATTCGCAAGTTATGTCACTATGTTAGGCACTGCCTATAAAGCAGGAAGCTCTTCAATATTAGTGCAAATCTGATTGGCACGGATTTTAAAACTAATCAGACGGTTAAGATGCATTAACTAAAAAGATTCATTTTTGAGTTAACGCAGAGGATACGAATTCATGAATGATGGTACAGTTCATTAGAATACACTGTTATCTTCTGGAGATCTTTTCATAAAAATCCAAGTTTTAATAATTGGTGTTATGTCTATACCATGGATAGACATGTCATGGGCCTACCAAATCCAAAGCAGGGAAGGACCAGAAAATTATTGGCACAGAGTGCCTCCTATCATTTTAAGAAAATAATTTCATTTATTTTCGCTTTGAGTGTCCTTCTCTTCCTGTATTTTTTTTTTTTCCCAATAAGCTTAAATGAAGAAGATTTTATAATTGCTAAAATCAGAATTTATTGAGTGTGAAGGATACTTAGTGACATCGGATTTAATATATATATACAATTATAATCACATCTTTGTACATCAACTGTAGCCTCAATAGGATCTGAAATATGACACGACATGCCATGTTCTTGTACAACATAAGCAATTTGCATAGTATGTTGCTTGGCACATAGCAACACACGGCATGTGGGTAACAACATATGAAGGCACGTTTTGACATGACACAATTCGTGCAAAAGATAACATGGTACCGCATATTTCAAAAGACATCATATGCAAAAGATAACATGGCACCGCATATTGAAATTTAAATAATGTGTATAAACGAAAAAATTATAAAACCCCAAAATTAATAGTTTATTTCTATGTTTTCTTTTTAAAATTTTCATTTTTTTTTAACCTTTTGTGAATCCAATTGATCTTGTTATAATCAAAATCGACGACTTAGATGAAACACAAGCACAATCCATACCAAAATTTTTATTCATAGCACATCTTCAAAAAAAATAAACAAAAAAATCACTATTTTTGGAAATTTGAGAAATGTACCATGGCCGCACCAATGTTGTGCGAATCCTGAAATAGGTCCGTACAATGCCGGAGCGTACCCAGGACCGCATAATGCCAGAGCGGTACCCCATTTTTCTTAAAAAAAAATTAAAATCTATTATTTGTTTTTATTTTATAAAAATGTTTTTATATTGTTTAAATTTTAGTTTAAAATATTGTTTAAATTGATATATTTTTTGTCGTATCGTATTTTAGAAATGTCGTTCGTTTTGAAATATTTTAGATATCTCATTCGTTTGAATTTTTTTTTTGTGCACGACTGGTGAAATCTAAATGCAAGTTATAGATCCACTAACACAATGTTACTACCATCAAATTACAGCACCATCAAGGTCTATTAAAAAAACAAACAAATTGTAAATAGTAGATACAGATAATTTACAACACTGAGCTTCATCTCTTATTCTTGTTATCAACTAATCTTCCTTTGTCTTTACTTCCCTTTCCTTCTTTCTGTACACAAATGTACATTTAAAAAGTTAGTGCTTCGGCCTAATCTCAATTCCATGGAGAATCAAGCCCCTCTTCGAATGGCCCCCTTTAACCTCCATAAAGCTCATCTCCACATCACCATCCTCTCCGCTCGAATTAAAAAAAAACCCCATCTCAATTTCCATCCACCCGTCATCACCTCTCTCTCCTTCACTTTCCCATTTCCGAGGCAGGTTTCAGTTTTCTCGACCTCATTGGCATTATCCATAGCTGCACCCACAACCCCAACCCCACCCCCCGGGCCCTGCAAGCGCCTTGTCTGGCCCCGGTCGTCAGGCTGGAGGCAAACCAACTTCCTGCACACAGTCTCTTCTCCGACAGTGATAGCTGTCTCCTGTAGAGGTGTTCCAAGGCCCCGTGCAGTGTCTGCTAACTTGAAGATTAGATATACAGCATATGGAGTCTGTGGAGAGAGCATTTTGGTGCTGATCTTGCCGCGTATTTCAAGCCAGCATACATCTATTAGACTGATTCCCTCTGAGAACCTGCAACAAATGGAAGGTATAAAAACAAGGTTTATTTATACATCCTACAATTTTCTTTTTTCTTTTATAAGTGGCGCTGTTAAATTTGCAATGTATTAACTGGTACAAAATTTTGAAATCAGCCCTCCCTTTTTCTAATACTTAAAATTTGAGAATCTACCCTCATTATTATTAAATACCAGATTAGTTACGGATGAAAGTATCTTAAAATTTCCAATGATATTCTTATGATGTTAGCATCATGTTATGACATAAGTACACAGTTACTGACGTCAACGTCCAAATGAAAAAAAGAAGATGACACAGATGCAGACACAAACTTTGTAGAAAATAAAGTCAGTCTGGAGATGTGTTTGTTTAGTCCCACATAGGCGAATCTGAGTATCCAGAGCACTCCCATCTATGTTAGACAAGGGCTACAGCTCCATTTAAATGTCCCTTCAAGGGTATTTTTTTTTTGTGAGAACCCTTTGATATGCCAGGTAACGAATCTGATACACACCCTATGTACATCACATGTTTTCCTTTTATAAATTGTCCCCTGATGATTATTCTTTTTTCTATACAGCAATTGACAAGTTTTCCTTTTATACAAGGCTTAATGATTGTTTTAATGATATAGATTTAAAGAAAATTGTGAATTAGTTATCTATAGTTTGGTTGAAAGTGTAAACCCAAATAGACAAAATGTTTTGTATGAAAACTGGAGTACAAGTATGAGAAAAAAAATTCTAATAGTTAAAAGTTGAAATACCGGGACAATTTGCTTACCCCACCCTGAAAAAATCCTCTATTCCTTATTCAAAGTGCTGTCATGATAATCGTGCAAAACCAATGCTTGCAATAAAATAAAATTTAAAGAGGATGCAAAACCTTGAATCGGGAAGAGGCATCCAATTCCAGTAACGTTCAGCATTGCCCCATACAATCCACAATGCTCTTGGCGAAATCATGAAGCACTTTTTGCCACTCCATTGGTCCAATCCAAAACTCTGCATCACAATCAAATAACAATATTAATAAATAATTTTGCTCCACATAATAAAGAATGACAGGTGCTTCTAGCAAAGCCATCCAAATTTCTTTCTTAAGAAATTAACTTCTGACTTTCTCAATTATGTACCCCTGTTATTGAAATTTACAATCAATCATATACCAAGTAACTACAAGACATGCAAGAAAATAAGTTTTTAAGTGTCTAAAGTTGATATATCTCCATTCTTATATTAAGCACGTTGATGTCCTGATCCGTCAACGGCTACGATTGAAAGATGAAATTTCGTATTTAATATCAGCCCTCCAATGACATAATCTATCATCTTTTGATTAAATGTACCTCTTTTATATGTAGAAGTTTAAATTTAGTTAAAAGAAGACTCGCCACACTATATATAACAATTAAATTTGAAGCGATTCAGTTTTTAATGATATTTATCTACGGGAAATATATTTTCTTATTTCCCCTACATCCAATTATGTAGACAATAGAAATATGATTCCTTATTCTCCTTCTTCAATTGATCATAATGGAAATGGATTTTTTTTTTTTCCTTAAATGAAGATATCTCCTTTTTTTGGTTCTCTTTTGATTCTTTGATATCATAATTTCACGATTAAGGAATATAATTGATCGGGTATCATGATTAAGGAATTTTTATTTATATTGATCCGATATCAAAAATATTACCTGTCTCATTTCACGATTAAGGAATTTTCATTGATATATCTGATATTATATCAGAGAATTTTTTTATATCAAAATTCCTAAATATAATTTCACAAATACGAAAATATTTGATCGGACCATTATTATATTGATCCGATATTGATATCATAATTTTCTCCGAAATATTGATATCATAGAAAATATTGATATCAAAGAAATGAAAACATTGATATCACTCTGGTGTTATTGCCTCCGTGATCTCACTTAGGAAATTATCAATATCTACTTCTTGTTAATAAAAAAATCCTTGGCGTTCTCTTGGTGAAGATAGGGTTACCGAGAAACTCATTGGATCGGTAATTAAATTCAACTTATTTTTTTTATTTGAATTCATCTCATTGAAACTCCTTTTAGATGGTATGCTAATCTCACATGTCTTTTTTTTTTTTATGGATTATGTTCACCGTTCAAGTAAGAATTTCAATATAGAGAATATTTTTGTTTTTTTCATAGTGTAAAATCCTTAAATTTAGTCTCTTCATCTCGTTGTTTCCAAAATTAATTTAAATTCTCATATTATATTTCCTGCTACACGTTTTTACCGCTTATCAGTTGGTCTATGACAACCTATGTTACACGAATACGGTCACAAAGGACCCGTACCCGTATCGAACACGTATCAGATACCGATACTCACCCGATACGGCCCCGATACGTATCCGATACGCCAGCTGGCGTACCGGAGTACGTGGCGTATCCTTACTTGACCGATACGGTCGCCGATACTCCGTTGAAACTCACGGATACGACGGGATACGTGAGTCGCGCCAGTGAACCGTGCCCGCAGCCGTGAGCCGCGACCGTGAACCGGACCCGCACCCATGAGCCGCGCATACACTGGCCAGTGAACCACGCCCGCGCCCATGAGCCGCGACCGTGAACCGGACCCGCACCCGTGAGCCGCGCATACACCGGCGCAAAATTAGTTTTTTTTGTCGTCAGCGGGATTCAAACTTGGGACCTCTCTCTCAACAACCAATATTTTTAACCACTCCGCCACAGTTTAACTTGTGATATGTTCCAATAACTTTAGTATTTAATCTATTCTTAGATTAAGCCTTTAATTTTTTATAGTTTGAGCCTTTAATTAGAATTTTTATGATTATCTAAATACAATATATAAATAATAAAAAATAATATATATATATATATATATATATATATATATATAGGACAGTGCTACGGTGCTACGTGTAGCATAGAGCCCTCCGTGCTACGGCTCACTTTTTGAGTTTTCAAAATCCTAACGGTCGATCTGAACCGTTCAACATGATCTCCATATGAATATGTACTTGCAAACCAAATTTTACATTTTTCAGAATTTTTTTACTATTTATTAAGCCACTTTGAAAAAACACTAATTTGTACACAACAGTAAAATCTGCTGGACCATTGGATCAGCAATTTTCAAAGTGGCTTAATAAATAGTAAAAAATTCTAAAAAATGTAAAATTTGGTTTGCAAGTACATATTCATATGGAGATCATGTTGAACGGTTCGGATCGACCGTTAGGATTTTGAAAACTCAAAAAATGAGCCGTAGCACGGAGGGACCCTTATATACGCGTAGCATATTAGCCAGATTATATATATATAGAGGAGGGATCGGATGACACCTCTTTTTGGTGACATCCGAAGTTACCACATTCATTTTTTTCATTTTCAAAGTCCAAATCGTCGATCCAAACCGTTCAACATGATCTCCACAATAAAATGTACTTGCAGATCAAATTTTACATTTTTTTGAATTTTTTTATTATTTATTAAGTATTTTACAAAAAAACAGCCATACTTAGACCATTGAATTTTGTACCCATCTTAATAAATAGTAAAAAAATTCAAAAAAATATAAAATTTGATCTGCAAGTACATTTTATTTAGATAATCATGTTGAACGGTTTGGATCGACGATTTAGACTTTGAAAATGAAAAAAATGAATGTGGTAACTCGGATGTCACCAAAAAGATGTGTCATCCGATCCCTCCTATATATATATATATATATATATAATAGCTGTATCGTATCGTTCATTTTTGAAAATTGCCGTATCGCCGTATCCGTATCGTATCGGTTACGATACCCGTACCCATATCCATGCAACATAGATGACAACATAAGGTGTCATGATTGTTATTTTTTAAAACTCATGTGAATGAAGATGTCGCTGATAACAAATTATAAGTCAATATTGTTGAGCTATATGTCACAGTTAGTATAGGAGAAGATGGACTCAGTGGAGAAAAAAAATTTACCCCAAAAAATAAGTTGGAGATGGAAAAAAATGAGACATGTGAACAATACTTTTGCTTTATGAAAGTTTTAACTTAGGAATTTAATTTTTTTATTATTTAGTGTCAGAAAAAAATAGCCTTTGGGCCAGTTTTTATAAATATAATTGTCACATATTATGAATCATAGAGCTCTACTTTTCATATTTTGTTTGTTCATTTTCAGAAATGTTGGACTACATCGAAGAGGATCACACTGGCAATGATAACACTGGCAATGATACTTAAATTTTTTTTTTCCATGTTATATTTGATTTGTTTGTTGTAGATCAAATGATTTTGTCTTTGTTTTCTTGGTGTAAATAGTAAGAAAAATCACCTTCCTATGACATTATTAATTGAATAAATAAGAACATTTTTTTTACCATCTGTATTGAATGAAGAAATAAAACAATTATTAGTTTCTATTCAACTTAAAATTTAGTATATATTTTTCATTTGTGTTGTAGATAATTTTGAAATTTAAAAAAAAAATGTGTATGCACTAACAAGCACAGAAGGTTGTTGAATTAAAACAGTCATTTGTTATTGTTTATTTATTATTTCTCTCTATTCAATATTAATGTTCAATCTTATAATATTCCGTTGCAACGCACGGGTACGATACGAGTTTAACTATAAGGATTCATAATCAGTAATTGGCGTCCTCAATTTGAATTAAATTGTTGATCTGTTTTGTTTTGATACAACCAGTGAGCAGGAGTTTAATTCCAAAAAACTTTAAAAGTGCAATTCTTTAAACTTGAAATTAACGCGGTGAAGGTGCCAAAACAGAAAATTTAGGTGTCTTCTTCTTTTTGTAAAATTCCAGTAAGGAAATTACTTCAAAAGATTAAAAAAAGTTCCACTCAGAGAACGATGAATTACCAGTTTGCCACTATCTATTAGCACGGGATGATCACAGAGTCGGAGGAAGAGCTCTTTCATCGAGGAGTACTCCACCGGAGCAACGGCCCGAGATAGAACCGATAGGTAATCGGGCGGCAGGAAGCTCTGCCACGTGGCATCGGAATCGGCCACCATCGGAAAGGCGGAGGAAACGACGGAGGAGGAGCATGCGTCACGTGAGGAGGTGAGGGAAATCACGTCAGAGAGGCACTCTTGAGGGAGCTGATTGATGTCTCCCATCACAGTCGCATCCCCGCTCTCCATACTCTAAAATAATAAAATAAGGGTTTTTCTCTCTCGTCTTCCCTTTGTTAACTGGTTTTGTTGATTTCTTTTTCAGGAATTGAAAGGAAGATCAGTGATCAAAACTAGAAGCTTGATTCTGTGGGTAAGGATTATGTGGTCGCATTAGAAGGAACTTATACGGGAATTTTTGGCTTTTATCATTTATTTTGTCCGTGTCACTGGGGCTTCGCAATTAAGCATTTGTTTCCTTGCTACGTGGCCACAAATGCTTTCTTTCTCTGCTATTGCAACCGCCTCAGAGAATTGATTTCCTTCCACTCTCCGCTCCTTTTGTCGCTTTAGATTGCTGCAATCAAAGAGAGTTTCAGACGGTCAGATTTGGATCCGACAATTTGGATCTTAGCTCTGCTTAGAATTGATCAGAATTCTGTTCGTCAATTTTAGATCAGACGGATAGAAAAAGGATTTTAGATTTATGATGTCCATTTGGAAATACAGCAGATCCTGAAGAACCCAAGCGGGACCCCGTAAATGACTCTGATGTGATCAAAACACTCTCCATTTCAAATAACAATGGACGTCTCCTGTTTCTGTTGTTGTGATGAGTAGGCTTTTTACTTTCTGGATTCCTCTCGCAAAGCTGCCAAGTTGAAGTTGGTATCTACTTTCTTCTCGGGAAATCGGTCTGTCGATATGAATTCGAATCCTCTGAGATATCTCATATTTTACGTGACTTTTTTTGAAAATCTCAACCGTCCAAACAGTTCTACACGAATCTCAAAGCACAAATAATACTAGCTCCAAATAGGAACCGGACACATCGGTCACGCAAAATATGAGATATCTCAGAGGATAAGCACTCTTGTGGATATGGTCCATGAATGATGAGTTCGCATCGTCTGCAATATCTGTCAAATTTTAAACGGAGTAAATTCGGCACCGCCTATCAAGTAGAGAGCTGTTCAATGATAGTGCAGATCTAATTGGCACGGATCTTAAAGCTAATCAAACGGTACAGATGCATTAATTCAAAAGATTCTTTTTGAGTTAACGCAGAGGATATGAATTCATGAATGATGGTACGGTTAATTAGAATACACTGTTATCTTCTGGACTTTTCATAAAAATCCAAGTGCCAAGTTTTTAATAATTGGTGTTATGTCTATACCATGGATAGACATGTCATGGGCCTACCAAATCTAAAGCAGGGAAGGACCAGAAAATTATTGGCACAGAGTGCGTCTCCTATCATTTTAAGAAAATAATTTCATTTATTTTCGCTTGAATGTCCTTCTCTTCCTGTATTTTTTTTTTCCCAATAAGCTTAAATGACGAAAATTTTATAATTGCTAAAATCAGAATTTATTGAGTGTGAAGGATACTTAGTGACATAGGATTTAATATATATACAATTATAATCACATCTTTGTACATTAAGGGTAGCCTCGGTAGGATCTGAAATATGACACGACATGCCATGTTCTTGTACAACATAAGCAATTCGCATAGTATGTTGCTTGGCACATAGCAACACACGGCATGTGAGCAACACGTCATGACATGACACAATTCGCGCAAAAGATAACATGTCACGGCACATTTCAAAAGACACTACATGTAGTATAGTTTTTTTTTTTAGGATATATTAAAAGTTAAATAATGTGTATAATCGAAAAAATTATAGACCCCAAAATTAATAGTTCGTTTCTATTTTTTTTTTCTGAAATTTTCATTTTTTTTTTTAACCTTTTGTGAATCCAATTGATCTTGTTATAATAAAAATCGACGACTTAGATGAAACACAAGCACAATCCGTGACTTTGATTTCCACCAACCAAAGAGAGCCACATATTGCTCCTTTAGCCAGTTGGTGGAGAACTCAATGCACAAAACCTGCTTGTTGTGCTTAATTTGTTCAATGACTTGTAATTTTAACGGTCCTTGAAAAAAAAAAAAAAAAAAAGAGACAAAAAATTAGGAAAACATCATAGAACAGTTCTTTGAACGCTGGCATCTGTTTTTTTTTTTTTTGTCAATTCTCTTCACCATTTTTTATCTTTATTTATTTCTTTATGTACTGGGATGCTAAAGTGTCAATCAATGGTCTAAATTATTTTGACTAACAAAAGAAATTTAAATTTGTAGAAAAAATAAAATGTTTAACAATTATATGGTCGATAATCCTTTGGGCCCGATGTGAGAGATAAAGCCTAAAGGCCCAAATTATGGCTGATGGATATTTTTGGTCTGAATTCCAGCCTCATTTAATCCAATTCAACCTTTTAACAATTAATAACAACTTATGGCTGAGAGATATTACCTAAAAAAACAAAACCCTTTGACAAAAATCCAACCTTATGCAATTATGTTTCTAATCTGTATAACTGGGTCATAGTTCTTCCCTGCCAATTTGCCTTCTTAGTTGGAACATATTTAGTCAATAAGACATATAACTGAAGTTAAATTTGCCAAAAAAAAATCATAGATCATTAAATTAGTAAGGAGATAAATCAGTGAATGAATACACTCCCATCACAGACGAAATAGAGCACAGTCAGTGTCGGTAAATGTCGGCAATGTCAGGTATATGTACAAATAGAGCACACACTCTCCCATTATTTACAAGAACCGACACTGATGTGCCGACATTGATGATGTCTTATTCACTAGTACATAAGACATCATCAATGTCGGCACATTAGTGTCGGTTCTTGTAAATAACAGACACTGAAAATCAGTAATGACAAATCTGTAAATAATGTGGATGTATTAAAATTGGTTCCTTAATAAGCACAACATAAGAAAATCCCATTTTTTGCTTAAATGCAGTATCATTAATTCTAAAGCTAGTCTAAGTACGTAAGAGTACAAAACCAGCACAAATTATAAATTATATAATAACACATCTTCTTCCATTGATCCCCTAACGAGGAAACAGCAGTCACCATATAGATTAATATTCATTATACTAATTAATTAAGCATGACAGTGTTGAAGCCTTGAAGTTGCGCTAAGAGAAAGAAGTTCA
Organism: Carex littledalei; assembly: GCA_011114355.1. Taxonomy (NCBI): domain Eukaryota; kingdom Viridiplantae; phylum Streptophyta; class Magnoliopsida; order Poales; family Cyperaceae; genus Carex; species Carex littledalei. The sequence continues at coordinate 14,490,325 of CM022080.1, read as the reverse complement.
GTTGCACATTTTTTACATATTTTTTGTTGATGTATATAAAATATAAGTATGAATCCATACATGTGCCTTTACTGCCCAAAACAGAACACCAAATTAAAGAAAGATGAAAGATGCTTAGTTAACTGGTTGCTCAATTGCTTGACTATAATTAAAAATTAAACAAAAGCATACATACCGTGTTTTACATATTCTATATCCCACAATATTGTTGATTAATTAACAAGACTATGGCCATCGAGTCTTGGAAATAAATTAATTGTCAAAGCATGGTGTGATTGTTAAAGTTGTGAAGTCAAGAAAAATCTTAATTTAGTTCTCTGTCATGTGTAGTATCCAAGCAATTACGCCTGGTGGATTATAAGTAGTACGTAAGTGTGCATTTGATACCAAGGCATACAATTTTAACTAGCTACTTCCCATCTCAAAGAAAATTTAGCCCCCATTTTCTTTCCTCCAAAAGATTAACACACCAAATTACACCAAGTAATAAAAAATTGAGTGCCAAGCAAACAAATGATGATCACCACCTCAGTAAATGCCCTCTTGAATTCTTCTCCACTCTCACTTTCCAGTGCCATCCTTCTTTTTACCTTGTTTTTTGTCTTCCAAAAATACCGTACAAAAAAAGACGGCATTTCAAAACAAACCCAACTCCCTCCTGGACCAACGCCTTGGCCGCTTGTCGGTTGTCTCCCCGCAATGCTCCGACAGAAACCTGTCTTTCGATGGATACACCTCCTTATGAAAGAAATGAGCACAGACATTGCATGTGTTCGCATTGGCAAAGTTCACATCATACCAATCACCTGTCCTAAAATTGCACAAGAAGTACTAAGAAAGAAAGATGCAATATTTGCATCAAGGCCAACTTCCTTTGCCGCAAACTTGCTTCGTGGAGGTGCAATTGTTTCCCCTTTTGGCGATCAATGGAAGAAAATGAAGAGGATTCTGGTTTCTGAAGTTGTATGTCCAGCAAGGCACCGTTCGTTATATGATAAAAGAGCTGAAGAGGCAAACCACCTTGTGCAATATGTGTACAATCTGTGTCAAAGTTCAAAAGACATTGACATGAGAGTTGTTACAAGGCATTTTTGTGGGAATGTGACTCGGAGGCTAATGTTCAACAAAAGGTACTTCAGTCAAGTGATGCCTGATGGAGGCCCTGGGTCCGATGAAATAGAGCATATCAACGCTCTCTTTGATGTACTCAGATGCCTCTTCGCCTTTTGCATATCCGACTACTTTCCAAGTTTGATAGGTTTAGACTTGGATGGTCATGAAAAGATTCTGAAAAATGCACGGCAGACATTAGACAAATTGCATGATCCTATTATTGAAGAAAGAATCAAACTTTTGTTAACATAATCAATCACACAAATTGACACAGGAATTTAACGTGGTTCGGCACAATTCGTACCTACATCCACCTCTACACACACACCCTTTATTTTTTATTTCTTTTCTGATAATTCTTACACAGAGAGACACTTCCTTTATAGAATATAGGAAGGCCAATTATTCTTTTCCTTATTCTGTAAAAGATACACAATCTAAAAATAGAGAAAGTAAATATGTAAACGATTAACCATTCCTTCATAGGCGTTTCTACAGATCTCCTTCCTTAACTGGCGCCTATTCCAGCTCACTTCCACACTCCTCCTCAAGTTGGATGGTATATATCGACCATTCCTAACTTGTCGAGTGAGCTGTCAAAAATTTTAGTTGACACAGCCTTGGTCAGCACATCTGCCAGTTGATCTTCAGACCTTACAAAAGGGAACCGGATAATTTTCTCTTCAAGATTATTCTTTATGAAGTGACGATCTACTTCTACATGCTTTGTTCGATCGTGTTGCACTGGATTGTGAGAAATGTCTATTGCAGCTTTATTATCGCAGAATAATTCTGAGAAATGTCTATTGCACTGGAATAATTCCATCTCCTCCTGAGGTCCATACCCAAGTTCGGTCATTAACTTCCTTAGCCACAACAATTCACAAAGACCCTTTGACATTCCTCTAAATTCAGCTTCGGCACTTGAGAGAGCCACCACGTTCTGTTTCTTGCTCCTCCAAGTTACTAGATTTCCTCCAACAAATGTGAAGTACCCCGCCATTGATTTTCTATCTGTGACACTCCCTGCCCAGTCTGCATCCGTATACCCTGTAATTTTAAGGTGTTCGGTTTTCCTGAACCGTATCCCCCTCCCAGGGGACCCTTTGAGATACCTGAGTATTCTATACACTGCTTCCATGTGAATTTCGCTTGGAGAGTGCATGAATTGACTCACCATACTGACGGCATAAGCAATATCCGGCCGAGTATGAGATAGGTAAATAAGCTTCCCTACTAGCTTTTGATATCTCTCTTTATCGGTTGGTACCTGGTCTGGAACATTTCCTAATTTCAGATTCTGTACGGCTGGGGTGTCTGCTGGCTTGCAGTCTAGCATGCCTACTTCTGCAAGGAGATCTAAAACATATTTTCTCTGAGATAAAATAATTGTATCCTTGGATCGAGTAACTTCTATTCCTAAGAAGTATTTAAGGCCACCGAGGTTTTTCATCTCAAATTCTCTTGATAGCCTTTCCTCCAAATTTTTTATCTCAATCGTGTCATCTCCTGTAATCACCATATCGTCTACATAGATAATAAGGGCTGTGAGCCTCCCATGGTTATGTTTGAGGAACAGGGTGTGGTCTGAGTCACTTTGTCGGTACCCATACTCCTTCATAACCTTGCTAAACCTCCCAAACCACGCTCGTGGTGATTGCTTTAGGCCATATAATGATTTCTCCAACTTGCATACTATTGATTCGGATCCAGAGTGTGTATAGCCGGGAGGAATATCCATGTATATTTCCTCTTCAAGATTCCCGTGCAAGAATGCGTTTTTCACATCAAACTGATGTAGTGGCCAGTCACGGCTTGCTGCAATAGACAGAAGCACTCGTATGGTATTTAATTTAGCAACAGGAGAAAAAGTTTCTTGAAAATCAATACCGTAGGTTTGAGTGTATCCCTTTGCGACCAATCTAGCTTTGTATCTTTCAATCTCTCCATTCGCATTGTATTTTAGAGAGAATACCCATTTGCAACCCACCGTCTTCTTCCCCATTGGTAGTTCTACTAATTTCCACGTGCAATTTTTCTCCAAAGCCTCCATCTCTGCTTTCATTGCTTCGGTCCATTTTTGGTCTTTTAGTGCTTCTTCTACTCTTTCTGGAATGCTTATTGTCGAAACATTTGCAGTAAATCCTTTCAGTTTCTCAGGTAGGTGTTCTCCACTTACATAATTGCTGATTGGATACGAGCAGCTTCTTCTATTCCATTCATCCGGAATAAAGCGTTTTGGTGCCCTCCCTCTGTTGTACCTGTGAGGCAACTCATAACCTGAATTTTGGTTAGTAATAGAGTTAAGTTCATTTACCTCTGGTATATCCTCTGGAGCTGGGCCTTGTGGTGAAGGGGAGAGTTGTATCACATCAGCATCTTCCTCATCTGTTCGGAAAACACCCTCGATATTCTGACCTGAGCCCGATAATCCTTGTTTCCTTCTGGTGTAATATTTCAGATTTGCTACTGGTCGGTCCGTGGTGTTTGGGTCATGATCTGTTGGGCCCGAGTTGGAACCAGGGCCTACTGGACCCGAGTTAGAATCAGGGCTTGCTGAACCCGAGTTAAAATCAAGGCCACTGTTGGCGCAAAGATTTGGACTCCCATTTTCACCATGGTTAGTACAAAGATTTGGACTCCCATTTTCACCATGGTTAGTACAAAGATTTGGACTCCCATTTTCACCATGGTTAGTAGCAGGCCAAAAAACATTTTCACCATGATTACTCTCTTCCTGAAAATGAGTTTTGGTTGTCTGGTAGTACCCTTCGGTTTCTAGAAAGGTGACATCTCTTGTTATATAGACACGTTCAGAGAGTGGGTTGTAACATTTATAGCCCTTTTTCTGGAGCCCATATCCCAGGAAAATATATTTTTCAGCACATGGTTCGATTTTTGTTCTTTGATTCTTTGGAATATGAACATAAGCCATGCACCCAAATATTCTAGGTGGTAGTGTTAGGATCGAGGGAATAGTTAAAAAAGAAGAGAGATTTTGTAAAGGAGTTTGAAATTTTAATACCGCAGAAGGCATTCGGTTGATTAGGTATACGGCAGCCATGACGGCATCATCCCAGAATCGTTGAGGAACGTTGTATTCAAACAGCAGGCTCCGCGCTGTTTCCAGAATATGCCGATTTTTCCGTTCTGCCACTCCATTCTGCTGAGGCGTTCCGGCACATGAGGTCTCATGAATAATACCCTCATTTGCAAAGAAATCTTTCAATGTTTTGTTCACAAATTCTCCACCATTGTCACTTCGGACCATTTTTATATTCTTTCCAAACTGAGTCTGTATCATTTTTTGAAACAATTTAAACACATTTGCAACTTCATCCTTAGTTTTGAGAAGGTAAAGCCAGGTCATTCTTGTACAGTCATCAATAAATAGCACAAACCATTTGTTTCTAGTTTTTGTACTAATTGGAGCAGGACCCCACACATCAGAATGAATTAAATCAAATGGAAAATTACTCTTACTCAAACTGCTTGGATATGGAACCCGATGACTTTTAGCTTTAATACAGGTTTCACATTCAAATTTAAAATTAACACAATTCTCAAACAGTTCAGGAAATAATCTCTTCATATAACCAAATGAAGGGTGACCTAATCGTTTGTGCCAAATTAGCACTTTATTTTTACTATTGGTAGACAAACCCGAAACACTACAAGCAATGGCACCATTCATGTCTTCCAGGTGATACAACCTCCCCCTTTTTCTACCACGCCCAATAATCTCCTTCGTGAGGATATCCTGAAATAGACAGAAATTCGGGTACATTAGCACTGCACAGTTAAGATCTTCACACAGTTGCCCAACCGATAGCAGTTTGGTGGAGAGAGATGGAACCAGAAGAGTATTTGTCAGATTCATAGAGGGGGATATACACACAGTTCCAGCACCTGTTACTGGACTTGATTTTCCATTTGCATTCACAATTTCTCTTTTTCTGGGTTCTGTATATTCCACTAAGTCTGTTTTTGAGAACGTCATATGGTCTGATGCTCCTGAGTCGATTACCCAATTTTCACAATTTTTTTCACAAGTATTAAATCCAAAGCCTGTGTGTATATTATCAATACAGAGAGAATTACCTTCATCAGATCTTACTTTCTCACCATCAATTAGAGGGACTAAGGAAACATTACCACCTGATGCTAGTGCCGCCTTGCCCTTGTTTCCATCATAGGTCTGATGCTTCTTCTTCTTTAGGTCTTTGTACCAATCTGGATACCCCTTCAACTTGAAGCAGTTCTCCTTGGTGTGTTTGGCGCCGCCACAGTGTGTACATGGTCCAGCAGGAGGAGTTCGTGGGTGACACTGGTTCGATTTTGACAGAGTCAGATTTGCTTCAATTGGTTCTCTCTCTTCTGGCCTTCTTTTTTCACTGACTAGCATCGCCATTGGAGAGGTTGTCTCCTCCTTATTGAGCATGACACTCTGCCTTATTTCTTCTTGTCTTACCCTGGAAAACGCCTCTTCGACAGTGGGAAACGGGTTCATGCGGATTACTTCTGCCCTCACGCTGTCCAGTCGGTCATCAAGACCATCAAGGAAGAGGTATACTCTATCTTCTTGAACAATAGAGTTATACTTCTCTATATCTACAGCGTATTCCATTGGGTTTGGACGTCTGAAATCAATCTCTTGCCAAAGTTCTTGCAATAGGTTATAGTATTCTTCAATAGGTTTACCCGACTGTTTGAGTCGAGCCACTTTTCGTTTGAGGTTATACACTTGGGATTTATCATTTCCGTCAGAGTATGATGTAGTAACAGCTTTCCACACCTCCCTTGCACTAGGAAACCGTATGAAATTACTGATCAAGGCTGGATCCATAGAGTTGATCAACCAACCTTTAACAGTAGAGTCTTCTACTTTCCACCTCCTGTATCGTGCATCATTCTCAGGAGGAGGAAGGAGGCTGCCATCAATGTAACCGGTTTTGTCCTTGCTTGCTAGTTGCATCTCAACCACTTGAACCCACAACCCATAATTCTGCCCATTGAGGCGAACAGAGATGGGTGGGATTCCTGCATCGTGTGCTGGTGGCGGATTTGGTACTGGTGGCGGTACTGGTGGAGGTACTGGTAGAGGTTGTGACAGGAGTTGCGTGAGTCTTTCCAGAAGGGTAAGTGCATCAGGCTGCTCGGTGAGTTTCTTTGGTGATGTAGACGGAGTCATGGTGGTCAGACAACCGGTCTAAGTCAAGACCGGTTCAGGGGGTTCTCTGTTGTCGGTTTTCGTAGGGTTAGTAGTAGTAGCACCTCAGAATCTTCAACCTTGGCGCTCTGATACCATGTTAACAGAATCAATCACACAAATTGACACAGGAATTTAACGTGGTTCGGCACAATTCGTACCTACATCCACCTCTACACACACACCCTTTTTTTATTTCTTTTCTAATGATTCTTACACAGAGAGACACTTCCTTTATAGAACATAGGAAGGCCAATTATTCTTTTCCTTATTCTGTAAAGATACACAATCTAAAAATAGAGAAAGTAAATATGTAAACGATTAACCATTCCTTCATAGGCGTTTCTACAGATCTCCTTCCTTAACTGGCGCCTATTCCAGCTCACTTCCACAACTTTCGAGGCAAGCTAGCAATGATCGATGGTGAAAGAAGAGAGCCTCAAGACTAGCTGGATGTTCTAGTTTCACTTAAACATGATGATGGACGGTTCCTACTTACTGCAGAGGAGATCAAAGCACAATCTATTGTAAGGAACTTTCATTACAGTACTGATCTTTTGTTAATTACTTATTCAACTTTATGTGTACTTAACTTTTTTGAAAGGAAAATTGTCCCCCAAATTAATCAACAATAATGATCAGTAGCATCCTTTTCAAATATTTTAAGGGTCTCTTTTACAATATTTTGAGAAATTGTCACTACAGCGAAGAAATTTGAAAAAATAAAATAAATGAATGAAAAAGCAAAACAATTCAATATTTTGAGAAATTGTCACTAATTGAAGGTCTCACATATAATAACTGCATTAGATTTGTCCCTTCTAATTTTTCAATGTAGCTATAAACTTGACAACTAATGGACCTTTTGAAAACAGGAAATGTTCATTGCCAGTGTTGATAATCCTTCACATGCGGTAGAATGGATTCTTGCAGAGATGATGAACAACTCCGAGATTCTTGAAAAAGCCACAACTGAAATTGATAGTGTGGTTGGCAATGAAAGACTTGTTGACGAATGCGACATCCCTCAACTCAACTACCTCAAAGCCTGCATTAGAGAAGCTATACGCCTTCACCCGAGGGTGCCGTTTAATCCTCCGCATGAAGCCATGGAAGACACCACAATTGCAGGTTACTTCATCCCCAAGGGTAGTCATGTGCTTCTAAGCCGACTCGGATTAGGCCGGAACCCTAAAACTTGGGAAGAACCTCTCAAGTTCAAGCCTGAGAGGCACTTGACTGACAAGTGCTCAGAAGTGGTACTTACTGAACATGAATTGCGCTTTATAACATTTGGTAGCGGAAGGCGTGGTTGTATTGGCGCCACTCTAGGCACGACTATGACTGTAATGTTGCTTGCGAGACTTCTTCAGGGGTTTACTTGGAGCAAACCATCTGGTGTTTCTGCAATTAGTATCATGGAATTAGATGGAGGAACTGCTCTTGCTAAACCCTTAGTTTTGTATGCGCAACCACGTTTAGCTCGTAGCTTTTATTCTAACAGTTAGAAGTTGTTTTTTTGTTTTTATTTTTTTACAAGTAGCAAGTAAATTTTAGAAGTTAGATATTACATGTAGGATCCTTGCATAATTTGGTTTTTTTGGATTTGAACATTATAACAATTGTAGCCTCTAATTGAAATAGGGAATTATTTTGGTTTAGATGGAGGTGTGAAACAAATTATTTTTCTAAAAGTTCTTCAATTGTATTTCTATTTGCTCTTTGTCATTATCAAACTCTCTTTTTTTCTACAAATATCTCCTATAATTTCCTCTTTTTGTTGTTGTTTTTCTTAAACCTCCTGATCAAACTCATAAAACTCTCTCTTTCGTTTTCTCTAACAACCTTCCCTTTTCAATTTATCTAGTTTTGATGACTAATACCAAATTCATTTTGATAGCAATTGTTTCAACTAGAATTTTTGGAACCATAATTTTGAGTAATAATTATATGGATCGAAATTGTACCGAGCCTTATGTTTGATTTTTGATCCCAAAATCACATCAGTTATTTAGCAGTCTGCATATATATTTTTATGGGTAGTTTTGTTGGTAAAAGGGGAAGGTTGGGGGTGTTTGGGCTCTTTATGTAGGCCCATATCTTCACAATAGGGGCTTAAGACCTCACCAAATTGGGAACGGTTTGGGTCCAATGTCCATCGGACTCAAAGTGAGTTTGATGGGTTCGATGACCGTCCGATCTACTTTAAGATTCGTGCCCGCAACTTTCAAGTCTGATTTAAAATTTGTGCGCATGAATCTTAAAATAGATCGGACGGTCCATAAACCCATCGGACCCAAATTAGAGTCCGATGGGCATCGGACCCAAGCTGTTCCCCACCAAATTCAGTTGCAACTGGACCAAACCTAGCCTAATTATAAAAAAAAAACACCAATTAAAAGCATCACATACCAGCATCTGTTTGAAAGTTGTGCAATTCAAAGAATTGTAGATGGTTTGTTTGATTGGAGCAAACATTTTGCTATTCACAAACATGCACGACCATTACAATACGGACTTTCTTCATTATACCACATATAAAATAGAATAATATCAATTCACAATATTTGATAATTCATAGGATACATTAATTATATGATAGATAGCTGTTTTGAATGAATTGTCTTCCAAAATCTTTCATATCAGGCTATGCCCCAAGGTTGGTTAGTTGGTTAAGTTTCCAATAGCAACACCGCTCATAGTTTTGGTAAAATTATTATAAACATTCACCAAATAGTAAAGTCGTTTTAGAATAATGCCATATATCATAGATTACTTTAGTTGGCTCAATCCCTTTTGCTGAATGCCAAGACCTTCATCAAGCATCCTGATCAGATAAAGTACTTTGGCTCAAAACACTCAAGAGATATGATTTGCATTGTTTATCCTCAGAAAAAAAGAAGTTAAAGATGACAGTGTAGTTTCTCCTCGAACCTAGAAATCCACAAGATATAGAGGCTTCAAGTCCAAGCAACCGGGTTTCAACTTCCAAGCCTACTACAGTACAAAGTGTTTGTTGAACTCTTTTGTATATTCCCATACCAACCCCATTGTATACATCCAAAAAATAAACTGCCTTTTTTTTGCCTATAAATACTATCCTCCCATGCCACTCGATCTTCATCACATCTAGATACCATATCCTCCATATAGACATGGCAGCCTCTTCATCTTTCCTATGCTTCTCCCTTTGCCTCTTGGTCTTGTGTCATGGGGTTTTTGCTCAAGTTGGCTTTGGTGGTCAAAGCGCGTGGCAAAGCCCACGCAGTTTTGCAGGGCCTAGAGGATGTCGGTTCGACAGGCTCGATGCACTGAACCCTACTCAACGCCTACGCTTTGAAGCTGGCACAATTGAATATTACGACGAGAGCAATGAGGTGTTGCAATGCGCTGGTGTGTCTGCCCGTCGCACCATCATTGAGCCTAGGGGTCTTTTCCTGCCTCAATTCAATAATGCACCTTCTCTTGTATATATAACACAAGGTATAATTAGTATCCAATTTAATGCATAAGTTTAATTACCAAAATATGCTTGTTTAATTGTTATAATCTATCAGAGGAAACGATAGGGTCCATGAAATTCAGATATTGTTAATTTTGATAGGGAGAGGCTTTAAGGGAATCACATTTCCGGGCTGCCCTGAGACATTCCAATCCTTCCAACAAGAGGCTGAGCCATTCATAGCAGGAACTGAGAGCCAACAAGAGGCTGAGCCCTTCATGGCAGGAACTGAGGGCCAATTCCAAAGCCAACAAAGGCTTCGAGATGAACACCAGAAAGTGCACCGCTTTAGGCAGGGAGATATCATTGCACTGCCTGCTGGAGTCTCATACTGGTGCTACAATGACGGTGATATTCCCGTGGTGGCCGTACAAGTTTTCGATATAAGCAACACAGCCAACCAGTTGGAACCTCGACGAAGAGTATGTCATTAAAAATTTACGTACTGAAAAAAAGAAAATTTCTCTGAGTATTTAATTAGCTTCAAAATTTCATAACTAACTAACTAACTAATTAACTACATCATATGAAAACCAACCAGAACTTTTTCCTTGCTGGAAGGCACCAGAGCGGTCAATGGACTACACATGAGGCCGGGCAACAAACATCCTTCACGGGACAAGAATCCTTTGAAATGGGTCAATTACGTGACAACAACATACTCAGCGGATTCGACACTCGAATGCTAGCAGAGGCATTCGGAGTGAATATCGAATTGGCACGGAGACTCCAAAGCCAAAATGATCAAAGAGGGGAGATAGTCTTTGTCCCACAGGGGCTTCGGATGCTGAGACCTTTAAGAAGCCAAGAGGTACAGCAACAAGAGTTCGAGGAGAGCATGCAGGGACAAGAGCAGTACAGAGAGAGAATGCAGGGACAAGAACAGTACAATGGAGAGAGTATGGAGGGACAATTGAACATAACTACTAATGGCTTGGATGAGGCCTTCTGCACAATGAAAATAACAAGCAACATTGACAAGCCATCGCGTGCTGATTACTTCAATAAAAGAGTCGGTAGGGTTGCAAGAGTTGACAGTCAGAAGCTACCAATTCTTAATCTTGTCCAAATGAGTGCTACAAGAGTTGTGCTTCAAAGGGTAATTAAGAATGTTCTACATATTAACAATTAATTTTATCATGACAATTAATAATGCATGTAAGTTTTATTTTGTAGAATGCTATGATTACACCCTACTGGAGTATGAATTGCCACTGTGGGATGTATGTGACCGGAGGTCAAGGACGTGTACAGGTCGTCAACCACCAAGGACGTACTGTCTTTGATGGATTAGTTCGCCAGGGACAATTTTTACTCATCCCTCAGAATTTTGCTGTGTTAAAGAGAGCCGAGAGCGAAGGATTCCACTGGGTGACATTCAACACTAACCAGAATGCCATGATAAACCAAATAGCAGGAAAGTTTTCGACATTCCGTGCCATGCCGTTGCAAGTGCTCATGAACTCCTACCGCCTCTCCATTGAGCAAGCCAGGAGGCTCAAGTTTAGCAGAAGAGATGAGTTTACTCTCTTTCGTCCTACAACAGCGAGGATGATAAGAGATCAGTAATGTGATGAGCTTAGAGATATAAAAGAGTACAATAACGGTCCACTGACAACTGGGTTCAGTGGTGATCCGAACTTTAATCTAACTGTATCAGAAAAAGGTTTGTAGACCTTTTGCAATAAAAGGAAATGTTTTCAAAACTATCTTCTATCTTGATGCATCGATATTGATTCTAAGCATTATGTTGCAACATTAATTAGGACAATGTGAACCAGCATAGCAGAATAGCATAGCAACCATGATATCTCTAGTTCTATTTTCTGCTAAACTTTCACAACAACAAAAAAAAACTCTAGTTTATCTTCCTTAATTTGTTCTGTACTCAGATGGTAGCAGCTTAAATTCTTCAATCAACCTTGTGCACTCTTGCAAATTCTCACAGGAGACATAACTGAGTGCCAGCTTTATGCATAACTACAACTGATCGGAATGTACTGTGTCAGATTTCAATTCAAATGCAGAATAAAATTTAAATTATTTCAGAATGGCCTCTATCGATCATACCTTTAGATTCCTAACTTGATAAGGGCAACCTGCTGGTATTAAAACTGCCTCCCCCAACTTTTGCTCAAAAGTCCATATGAAAAGTTAAAAGAACATAGTCAAATTAGTCCCTCTGATAAGGGGTATTTCCAATTTTTGCGTAGGTCATCTTATATATTCATAAAATTCACAATTCAGTCACTGAACCATTGCCACAGTTTACCAGTATGCAAAGTAGCACTGCTTTAGAGGCATCTGAATCCAAGGTCTTCCATTCTATTTCCTAAAAGCAAGGTGCTTGTATTTGTTATCCAAAATATCCATTCCTAGACAAAATTACATTTAATCTCTGAAAAAGCTACAGCTAGAGAAAATAACATTTTTTTATAAAAAAAAATATTGCAGTATAATAGCAGACCATTTCAAAATGTGTGGATTTGAGTAGGGGTGTTCATTGGGTCCGGTTTAGTCGGTTTTGAACCGAACCGAAATAGTTTGGATCAAACGGTTCGGTTTTTTCAGTTTAATGGTTCGGTTCGGTTTGCTTTTTAAAACCGAATTATAATTTCGGTTCGGTTCGGTTTGAAAATTTTGAAAACCGAAATAACCAAACCGACCGAAATTTTATATATTATGAATTTGGTCCGGACTGCCCCGGTTTATTTCTTAATTAATTGTTTTAAATACTTCGGTTTATTTCTTAATATCCCGGTTTATTTCTTAATATCCCGATTTATTTCTTAATACCTCGGTTTATTTCTTAATATACTTCGGTTTATTATAAATCAATTGTTTTAAATAAAAAAATTAATATATTTCGGTTTAAACCGAACAAACCGAAATAAAACTTTGGTTCGGTTCGGTTCGGTTTTATTTTTGAAACCGAATTATAACTTTGGTTTGCCTAGTTCGATTCGGTTTCAACCGAACCGAACCGAACCGATGAACACCCCTAGATTTGAGTTACCTAACGGTTTGAGTTTAAATCCGAATAGTAATATCAGGCCCTTTAAGACGTGATGTGGACTGGGGCCTTTAAGTTCATGGTAATATATAATGAACGGACCGGAATGGGGCCTTCAAGTTCATGCTAATATAATGAACGAATCCGCATCAACCGAAAAAGAAGTTCCAGCCGTCATCAAATCAGTATGTTCTTTATTTTTTTTAATATCCCAAATAAATTTCAGTCCAAACTACCCGCACAGAGAGTATCTCACTTGGTCACCCCCTTCAAAATTGTAAACCATGTACCAATTTTTTATATTAAGATTGACATTTGTCAAAATTGTACAAAATTCATGTATGATGCAAAGAAGATTTGTGCGCGAACTCAAGCAAAAATTGCCCAGACAAAAATAATCTTCCCCCATTTTGAGACCTCATTAAAAAAAATTGAAAGTTTAGCGATTTGAGCCACTAATCAATGTTTATTCACCAGTTCGTACAATGGGACAAAAAGAGAGACATTTGTTCGGTCTGATTGTTCTCCTTCTTTTACAATACGTATACAACATTGGATGCCAGGATAAAAAATAGACAATCAGAAGTGAAAAAAAAAATCCATGCTTATTAGCACAATTCATTGCACGTTTTTTCCAACCCCTTCCTCTATACAGATCATCATTTCTCAAAAAAAAAAAAAAAAAAACTGACAGAGAAATTCCAAGACAACACACAGAAAAAGGTTCAATAATAAGATAAATTTAGAATCTTATTCACAAATATAAACCCTATGAAAAGACCAGTGCGTACTAATGCTTCGGTCTGACCTCAATGCCCTGCACAATCAACCCAGTCTTCCAATGGCCACCTTTAATTTCCATAAAAGACATGTCGACCTCTCCATCGATCCTGTCTCCACTATCAAACTCTCCCAACTCGACCTCCAACCACCCGTCTTGTCTCTCTCTCGGCAATCTCACGTCATCACTCATCTCATCAATTTCCCCCCCTGGTAGACCCCTAACCCGCCCAGGGTAAACTTGCTCCCTCCCCCTATGATTGAGGCACACCGAATCCTCAGACACAATATCCCCAGCGAGGATAATTTTAGTTGTTTGGAACGGGTTGCTTAGGCCCCACGTGTTGTCTACCAGTTTGAAAACAAGATAAGCGGCATATGCAGTATTTGGAGTGAGAATTCTGCTGTCTATCTTGCCACAGATCTCCAGCCAGCATACCATTTTGAGCTCGGCACACTCACTGAACCTTCGAAATGTATAAAAGAAATATTAGTCTTAATTAAAACGCATTCAATTATTCTAAGACTGCTTAATCAGCAAGTATTGAAATGTAGTTTGTATTTTGTAATATATCATTTTCTCTATGCAAGCATATTAAAATTTTCAGTAATATACTTTTATGTGAGGATATGGATGTTCCTGTTTCTCCAACGGTTTTGTACACTTTAAGAATTATTTTGGTGTAAATCAATTGCCATTAATCAATAAGAAATTCATGACGTCTACTGTCTAATTGAATTTATAACTGTAACTAAATATCAAAATCACTGGTAAGCATGAGAAAATTTCACCAACCCTACTGCAACACTGAATGCAATTGTTGGTGTAGTGAACTATTACCAAGATAAAAATATGAATAATTACATGAATAAAGAATCAAATTCTTATTATCTAATGGAACAAATTAACTGGTAAAAAGTTGTTCACCATGCCATACTGAATCTGATTGTAACCCAAAACCCAAACGTGATCAGACCCAACAAAATTACCCAACCAATCTGTAATAAAGACACTCAACAACAATTTGAAACAAATTACCACAATAGTAATCACAATTTCCCGATTAACAAACCATCACCAACCCAAGCCACAAAAGCCAGAGGGCCAGATTGATACAACCCAAACAAACCTAATACTTGAAATTCAAATGACACAGTCCACTAAAAATCACAAGATAAAAACAAATACAAGAAAAACAAGGTGTAATTTGTAACTGTGAATACCTTGAATCGGGAAGAGCGATCCACTTCCAATATGTCGTGTCAGTACCCCACACAATTCCCAGAGCCCTGGCTGAAAGCATGAAACATTTTGCCCCACTGGATTTCTCCAATCCAAAACTCTACAATCCAGCATTCCAGTCAAAATGAGACAAGATTATTTAACATCACATGAAAAACAAAGAACAATATCCCAATATCAATGAGTAGTGAAAGACAAATTAATAACGAAATTACCATCAAGCCACCATCGATTAGCAGAGGATGATCACAGAGTCTGAAGTAGAGTTCTTTTTTCGAAGCGTACTCCACTGGATCAACAGACTGAGATAGGAACGAGGAATAATCGGACGGCAGGAAGCACTGCCACGTGGCATCCGAGTCGGCTGCTGATCGGAAAGCGCGGGACACGACGGGAGAGACGCAGGCGTCACGTGGGGTGGTGAGCGAGATCGCCTGAGAGATGCACTCCTCCGGTAGCTGATTGATGTCTCCGACGATGGTCGCATCCGGGCTATTCATCTCCATCGCAACGTGTTATTGGAAATAGTAGGAACTGAAGAGGAGTTATCAGTTATTTGACTTTCTCGCTTCTTCCCTTTGTTGTCAAGGTCAACGTCTCAGAGACTTAGCCATTAAGCATTTCTTCCATGTAGCCTCATTTGATTTTATAATTTTTGCTGTCTCTTATATAGTTTTACAGACTTAAAATTATCATATGTATCTCTTAGTTTTTAGAACATTTTCTTATTTACTCTTCATATATTAATCTCATGTTAACTCTAATTAAATTATTAAAAAATCTTAGTTATTTCTAATTAAGAATTACAAAGTCAAAGTGCCATTGATTCTCTGCTAAAGAAGATGAAAGACAACTAGTACAAGATCAAATTAAACATGTAGTGGATGAAAGACAACCAATAGAACATGAAAGATAACTAGTACAAGATGAAAGACAATCCTGAAGAAGATGAAACACAACTAATAGAAGATGAAAGACAACTAGAAGAAAATGAAATACAACCAAAAGAAGATGAAATACAATCAGAAGAAAGTGAAAAACAACTAGTTGAACATGAAATAGAAGAAGATGAAGATGAAATACCACCAGTGGTATATGAAAGATAACCAGCAGAACATGAAAGACAACCAGTAGAATATAAAAGACAACTCGTAAAAGATGAAAGACAACCAGAAGAAGATAAAAAACAACTATTATAAGAAAAAAAGAACTAGAAGAAAATGAAATTCAACATGTAGTGGATGAAAGACAATTAATAAAACATGAAAGAAAACTAGTACAAGATCAAAGACAACTAGAAGAAGATGTAAAACAATTAGTGAAAGACAACCAGAAAAAGATGAAAGATAACGAGTTGATAATGAAAGACAACCAGTATAAAATGAAAAACAAATTGAAGAATATGAAAGACAATTAGAAAAATATAAAATACCACCACTGATAGATGAAAAAAAAACCCAGTAGAACATGAAATACAACCGGTAGAATATGAAAGACAACCAGTAAAAAATGAAAAACAACAAATAGAAAATGAAAAACAACTAGTAGAAGAGAAAAGACAATTAGAAAAAGATAAAAGACCACTAGATGGAAATGAAATACCACCAGTGGTAAATGAAAGACAATCAGGAGAACATGAAAGACACCCAGTACTAGACGAAAGACAACTAGAAGAAGATGAAAATCAACTTAGTAGAAGTATTTTTGCTTATAATTAATTAAAAAGTTGACGACAGAGTTTAAGATTGGCAGGCAGGACTTTCAAAGACTTACCCTTTAAGCATTTCTTCTGAGAAGAAGCTTCATTTTGGTCCGCTAAATCAGCAAATTATTTTGAAATCTCAGCAGGATGTTTCAAATCTCAAACGCGCTGATCTTTGCATACTGTGTCGATAGTTTTTGCAAATATGTTTCTAATCTTCATAACTGGGTCATAAACTAAAAATAACAATTGTATAAAACCTATGAAAAGCCATTTGTTTGGTATGATTGTTCTCCATCTTTTACTATAGGACCACAGCAATGGATGTCAGAATGTCACGTAGACAACCAGAAATGAAGAAAACTTCCATGCTTATTAGCACAGCTCATTGCATGTCTTTCAAATCTCTTCCTGCATACACATCATCATTCCCCGAAAAAAAAACTGATGGAGAAATTACAAAACTAACACAGAAAAGGTTTCAATAATAACATAAACTTAGCATCTCCAAGTGCCTCTTTCACCTTATTCACAAAGATAAACCCTATAAAAAGCACAGTGCGTACTAATGCTTCGGTCTGACCTCAATGCCCTGTACAATCAACCCATTTTTCCAATGGCCACCTTTAATCTCCATAAAAGACATGTCAACCTCTCCATCGATCCCGTCTCCACTATCAAACTCCCCCAACTCGACCTCCAACCACCCGTCTTGTCTTTCTCTCGGCAATCTCACGTCATCTGTCATCTCCTCAACTTCCCCCCCTGGCAGAGGCCTACCCCACCAACGGTCTTGCTCCCTCTCCCTAAGATTGAGGCACACCAAATGCTCAGAAATGATATCCCCAGCGAGGGTTATTGTAGTTGTTTGGAACGGGCTGCTCAGGCCCCACGCATTGCCTGCCAGTCTGAAAACAAGATAAGCGGCATATGCAGTATTTGAAGTGAGAATTTTGCTGTCTATCTTGCCACGTATCTCCAGCCAGCATACCATTTTGAGCTCAACACACTCGCTGAACCTTCAAAACATATAAAAGAAATATTAGTTTTAATTAAAATGAAAGATAAATTATCTGCATTAAGATTGCTTAATCAGCAAGAATTGAAATGTAGTTTGTATATTGTAATAAATCCTTCTTTCTATGCAAGAACAATAGAAATTTTAGTAATATACTTTTATGTGAGGATATGGACGTTCCTGTTTCTCCAATTGTTTTGTACACTAAGAATTTTTTTTTGGTGTAAATGAATTGCCGTTAATCAATAAGAAATTAACCCATCATAAGACATCAACTGTCTTTGAATTTATAATGAAACGACAAATCATTGGTCAGCATAAGAAATCTTAACCGGGCCCTGCTGCAACAACTGATTGCGATTCTTCGTGGAGTGAGCTATTATCAAGATAAAAATATGAATAATTACATGAATAACCAATCAAATTTCTCATCATCTGATGGAACAAATGAACTGGTGAAAAGCTGTTCCCCATGTGATACTGAGTCTGATTGTAACCCAAAACCCAAACGTACCAGACCCAACAAAATTATCCAATCAATCTGTAATAAAGACACCCAACCACAATTTGAAACAAATTATCACAATAATAATCAAAATTGCCCAAATTAACAAACTATCACCAAGCCAAGCCACAAAAGCCAGAGGGCCAGATTGATACAACCCAAACAAACCTATTACTTGAAATTCAAATGACACAGTCCACTAAAAATCACAAGATAAAAACAAATACAAGAAAAACAAGGTGCAAATTGTAACTATAAATACCTCGAATCGGGAAGAGCAATCCACTTCCAATATCTCGTGTCAGTCCCCCAAACAATTCCCAGAGCCCTGGCCGAAAGCATGAAACATTTTGCCCCACTGGATTTCTCCAATCCAAAACTCTACAAAGAATCCAGCATTCCAGTCACAATGAGAAAAAAATATTTTTAATATCACATGAAAAACAAAGAACAATATTCCAATTTCAATGAGTAGTGAAAGACGAATTAACAACAAAACTACCATCAAGCCACCATCGATTAGCAAAGGATGATCACAGAGTCTGAAATAGAGTTCTTTTTTCGAAGCGTACTCCACAGGATCAACAGACTGCGATAGGAACGAGGTGTAATCGGATGGCAGGAAGCGCTGCCACGTGGCATCCGAGTCGGCTGCTGATCGGAAAGCGCGGGAGACGGCGGAGGAGACGCAGGCGTCAGGTGGGGTGGTGAGGGAGATCGCTAGCGAGATGCACTCCTCCGGTAGCTGATTGATGTCTCCGACAATGGTCGCATCCGGGCTATTCATCTCCATCGCAACGTGTTATTGGAAATAGTAGGAACTGAAGAGTTATCAGTTATTTAACTTTCTTGCTTCTTCCCTTTGTTGTCCGACATTTTTATTAATATCCAAAATTAATTAGAAATTATTATTTATGTCCAGAATTCTCCAGATTCGCCAAAAATGCTCAAACCGGCCATAAAATGGCCGGCTTACTCAATTTTTTTTTTTTTTTTTTAGGGAGACGCTATGAAGAGCAAAATAATGAAATCTAACACTGAAAATTTTAATTTTTTGTTTAAATTATTTGTTAGATTACTTCTTTTGATTTATAATTAACATATTTATACTTGAAATTATGTTGAATTATACTATATTACAATAAATTATGTTGAATTACACTAAATTATGTTATATTACAATAAATTCGCTAATTATGCTGAAATACGGTAAATTACGCTAAACTACGCAAAACTACGCTAAAGTAGACCGATTTTGTGTCATCTTTCATGAATCATAAAAAATAGTAAAAAAAATTCGAAAAATAGTAAAAATTGGTATTCTACAAGTTTATTATGTAACTAATTTACTGAGCTACTTAGATTGAATAATAGAAACGAAAATCTTAATCGGAAACTTCAACTCAAGTTTTGAGGCTCTTCTCTTATTTTTTGGTAATTCTGAATTTTGAAATCCAGCATAGCAGGCACGAACACATGCGTATTTTCTCAAGCTTTCCGAAAAGTGGTCATTTGCTGAAATCAGACACTCGAGCGCCGTTTTATGGCCGTTTGAAGTTTCGTCGTCGTTTTTCGCCTTTCCAGTGAAGATATAGTCCCTATTCATATGTAATTTACCGTAATTTAGCGTATTTTAGCATAATGTAATGTAATTAGCGTAATTTAACGTAATATAGTGTAATTCAACATAATTTCAAATAATTTAGCATATTTTAGTATAAATATGCTAATTATACATCAAAAGAAGTAATCTAACAAATAATTTAAACAAAAAATTCAATTTTTCAGTGTTAGATTTCATTATCTTGCTCTTCATAGATTTCATTAATTTAGTGTAATTCAACATAATCTGAAGTAATCTAGTGTATTTTAGTATAAATATGGTAATTATAAATCAAAAGAAGTAATCTAATAAATAATTTAAACAAAAAATTCGAATTTTCAGTATTAGATTTCAATATTCTCCATAAAATGGCCGGTTTACTAGGGAGAGTAAGCCGGCTATTTTATGGCCGGTTTGAGCATTTTTGGCGAATCTGAAGAATTCTGGACATAAATAATAATTTCTAATTAACTTTGGATATTAATAAAAATGTCGGCTTTGTTGTCAAGGTCAACGTCTCAGAGACTTAGCCATTAAGCATTTCTTCCATGTAGCCTTATTTGATTTTATAATTTTTGGTCTCTTATATAGTTTTACAGACTTAAAATTATCATACTTATCTCTTAGTTTTTAGAACATTTTCTTATTTACTCTTCATATATTAATCGTATGTTAACTCTAATTAAATTATTAAAAAATCTTAGTTATTTCTAATTAAGAATTAGAAAGTCAAAATGTTATTGATTCTAATAAGTTGAGAAGGAAAATGATGAATAAAACTTTCTTATATTATTCTGATTCTTACAAGTCTATTATATAGACCTTGGTCACAATATGACTGTTGCCTTGTTGCCTAATTTACAATATGACTGTTGCCTTGTTGCCTAATTTACAATATGACTGTTGCCTAGTTGCCTAATTATAATTGCTAAGTATGGTATGAGATTATAGCTGGGTACTAATAAATCTGAGGCCAGCTGTCGGTTGCTCTGTTTTCTTTGAGTTATGATCGATGATGATATTCTGAGATCACGTTGGAATCACATTCCTTTTGTGTATTATTCTCAATACTCCCCCTCAAGTTGGTATCAAATAGGTTGATTGATCCCAACTTGAATAGGATATTTTCGAATGGTCCTTTCTCCAGTGCTTTTGTGAAGATGTCTGCTAATTGTTCTATACTCTCAACAAATGGAGTCTCGATTTGTCCAGATTGAACCTTTTCTCTTATAAAGTGGCAATCTACTTCTATGTGTTTGGTTCGTTCGTGAAACACTGGATTTGATGCGATGTGTCTGGCGGCTTGGTTATCACAGTACATCTGCATTGGTTTATCGCAATGAATCTTCATGTCTTCAAGCACTTGCTTGATCCAAGTCAGCTCACTTGCAGTTGATGCCATTGCTCTGTATTCTTCTTCTGCGCTTGATCTTGCCACCACGTTTTGTTTCTTGCTTTTCCAAGTCACAAGATTCCCACCAACAAAGGTGCAATAGCCCGTGGTTGATTTTCGATCATAACTACCAGCCCAATCTGCATCAGAGTAACCGACAACATTGTTAGTGTTATTTTTCCTCATGCATATGCCTTGACCTGGTGACTTCTTAAGATACTTAAGTATCCTTTCAACAGCCTCCAAGTGACTGGTTCTAGGTGCATGCATGAATTGACTTACCGAACTAACTGCAAATGCAATATCTGGTCTGGTCACAGTTAGGTAAATTAATTTACCGACAAGTCTTTGATATTGTCCTATATCTTTCAATGGTTCACCAGTTTCAGAATCAAGTTTTTTGTTAGGTTCCATTGGGGTGTTGACTGGTTTTGCACCTAAACTTACCAGTTTCCTTTAATAGGTCAAGAACATATTTCCTTTGAGATAAAAACAAACCTTTGTTTGAATGAGCAATTTCAATTCCCAAAAATATTTAAGTTTTCCTAGGTCCTTAATGTCAAATTTTTCTTTTAGATAATTTTTGACATTTTTAATTTCTTCTTCGTCATTTTCAGTAATAATAATGTCATCTACGTATACAAGAACTATGGTTGTTGTGAAATTTGTATATTTAATAAACATAGATGAGTCTGCTGAACTCTTAACAAAATCATGAAGTAAAAGAGAGTGACTGAGTTTGCCATACCATGCTCGAGGAGATTGCTTAAGTCCATAAATTGACTTATGTAGTTTGCATACAAGATTATTGTCATCATTCTTGTAACCTGGTGGTAATGACATGTAAACCTCTTCCTCTAGTGTTCCTTGTAGGAACGCATTTTTAACGTCCATTTGGAACAAACTCCACCCCGAATTCACAGCCACAGATAACAGAATCCTAACAGTGTTCATTTTGGCCACTGGTGCAAAGGTCTCTTGGTAATCTATGCCATACGTTTGTGTAAACCCTTTTGCTACCAATCTTGCTTTATATCTTTCTATTGTTCCATCACTTTTATATTTTATTTTGTAAACCCACTTACATCCTACTGGTTTTTTTCCTTTGGGTAGGGGCATAATGGTCCAAGTTTGATTTTTTTCAAGTGCCTTAAGCTCTTCTTTCATAGCCTTGAGCCATGTAGGGTTTTCTTTAGCATCTAGGTAATTGGTGGGTTTAGTTTCTTGTGAGATTGAGGTTAAAAATGCTTTGTGGTGTGTTGTGATATTATCATATGAAATATAATTTTGAATAGGATAACTTACATTGTAGGTTACATAATCATGTAACTTGGATGGTGGTTTTGTTGGGCGACTTGATCTTCTAGGACCAGTTTCAGAAGAGGATGCGGCCTCTTCTGAGGAAACCTCAGGAGAAGCTTCGGCTTCTTCAGAAGAGGATGTGGCTTCTGTACCGTTTTCTCCCCCTGAGCTCAATTCCTCTTCCACATTATTTTGCTCAATTGTTCCTTCAAAAAATGTTAGTTCTGGCAAAACAATATTATTCCTAGATTTTTCTTGTTTGTTAGAATTGTCCTCATTATCTTTATAGAATGGCACATTTTCAAAAAAGGTTATGTCTCTTGAGATGTATAATTTTTGTTTGATGGGATCATAACATTTATACCCTTTCTTTTGTGATGAGTATCCTAAGAATAGAGTTTTAACTGCATTTTTGTCTAATTTATCTAGCCGTTTTATATGTACAAAACACGTACACCCAAATATTCTGAGATGATCTAAATTTATTTTTCTATTATTCAAAATTTCTAGGGGACTTTTATAATTTAAAACAGTGCTAGGTAACCTATTAATGAGGTAAACAGCCGTGAGCATAGCATCGGACCAGAATTTTTTAGGAACATTTGATTGAAAGAGTAATGATCTAGTTACTTCTAATATGTGACGATTTTTCCTTTCAGATAGTCCATTCTGTTCAGGCGTATTAATGGAAGTTGTTTGATGTAAAACTCCTTTTTGTTTTAAAAAATCAGAAATTTTTTTATTGATATATTTAGTTCCATTATCGGACCTAAATATTTTTATTTTATTGTTATATTGATTTTCAACATAAGTTGCAAATTCTTGAAATTTTGAAAACACTTCATCTTTTGTTTTTAGTAAATAAATCCATGTAGTACGAGAATAATCATCAATAAAGGTAACGAAATATCTAAAACCATTATACGAATTTAAAGGTGCAGGTCCCCAAACATCGGAGTGAATCAATTCAAGTATTCTAGAGGTCTTACTTTCAGACAATGAAAAAGGCAGCCTGGTTTGTTTGGAAAATCGACATACATCACAACAACTAGAATTTAAATTTGATAAAGAAAATAACTTATTTAGGATTTTATCGGATGGATGACCGACTCTATAGTGCCATAGTCTATTAGGTTCTATACTAGCATTTAAACAAGCTTTATTTAGAAAATCTAAAATATAAAGTCCATTTCTTAATTGACCTTCACCAATCTTCTTCTTCGTTGTTTTGTCCTGAAATGTCACATTTTCAGATGAGAAAATAACATTGCAATTTAATTCTTTAGTAATTTTACTTACAGATAATAAATTAGATTTGAAAGTAGGCAAATATAATACTTTAGATAATTTTTTTGAAAATAGATTTGCATCCCCAATTTTTGTCACATGTACTTTTGAACCATTTGCTACTGTTACAAGTTCATTATAATGGGGTTCAATTGAATTATATAGAATTTGAGAATTTCCAACCATATGGTCAGTGGCTCCTGAATCTACAATCCATCTGTTCAAAGTTCTAGAAACTGAATTATTATCTGAATTTAAATAATTACCTGTAAATTTACCTGAGGAACGCTGATTTAATTCTTGCAACAGCTGTGTGATTTGGGCTTGGTTCAGCTGGTCCAACACGGTTTGGTTCACCTGGGCCGGTCCAGAGAAGGTTGATTTTGATTCGAGTCCGCCCCATTTATCTTTGTCGGATCCGCTCCCTTCACAAGCCATCGCCTTCTTTTCTCCTTCTCTCTGTCCCGCTTTAGGGTTGCCGCTCTTCTCTCCCTTGCGCTTTGGTCGGAGGTGTGGGTAGAGGAACCAGCACCTCTCTACCTCGTGGCCTTCCTTCTTGCAGTTGGTGCACTTAGCGGCTCCCCTCACCTCCGATCTGAAATTAGGGTTTCCCCCTTTTGCTGCCATGGCTTGATTCTCGATTACCTGGTATGGTTCTGTGTGCATGGCTTTACGCCTTGATTCCTCTTGCTCTATTGTGGCTACTACACTGTCTAATGAAGGCAGAGTGGGACCAAGAAGGATTTGGGTACGGACTTGTTCAAAACTTGGATCTAAATTCGCTAAAAGCTGGTAAATCCTATCTTGTTCTTTTCTTTCCCTGATTTTTTCGGGATCTGTTGTTTCTGGTATATGAATATCTATCTCATCCCACTTTGCCTTCATTGAGCTATAGTATTGTGTGAATGGCTGGTTATTTTGTTTAATTTGCACAATATCTTGTTTGATTTGGAAAATATGTGCAAAATTGTTTCTTTTGCCAAACATTTTTTGAATACTAAACCACATTTCACAAGAGGAATTTGCATAACAAAATAACTCACTGATATTGGGTTCCATGGAATTGAGTAGCCATCCCATGATTGTGTTGTCGTTGAGCTCCCAGTTATCTGGATCTTTTTTGGGTTTCTTCTTTTCACCAGTGACATATTTGATTTTGCCTCTGCCCTTCAAGATGATGGTCATGGCCCTAGACCAGGGGAGGTAATTCTTCCCATTGAGGAGGATATTTGTAAGTTTTGGATTTGCGTTGGTGTCAATGGGACTGTTCTGATTTTTGGGTATTGTCTCTGTTTCGTTCTCTGCCATCTGAGAGGTTTTGGGTGGCCTTTACTGGCACTTGTCGGAATTTGGTTTTTCTGGATCTATTGATCTTGCTCTGATACCATAATAAGTTGAGAAGGAAAATGATGAATAAAACTTTCTTATATTATTTTGATTCTTACAAGTCTATTATATAGACCTTGGTCACAATATGACTGTTGCCTTGTTGCCTAATTTACAATATGACTGTTGCCTTGTTGCCTAATTTACAATATGACTGTTGCCTAGTTGCCTAATTATAATTGCTAAGTATGGTATGAGATTATAGCTGGGTACTAATAAATCTGAGGCCAGCTGTCGGTTGCTCTGTTTCCTTTGAGTTATGATCGATGATGATATTCTGAGATCACGTTGGAATCACATTCCTTTTGTGTATTATTCTCAATAGATTCTCTGCTAAAGAAGATGAAATACAACTAGTACAAGATCAAATTAAATATGTAGTGGATGAAAGACAACCAATAGAACATGAAAGACAACTAGTACAAGATGAAAGACAACCCTCAAGTCAAGAAGATGAAACACAACTAGTAGAAGATGAAAGACAACTAGAAGGAAATGAAATACAATCAAAAGAAGATGAAATACAACCAGAAGAAGGTGAAAAACAACTAGATGAAGATGAAATACCACCAGTGGTATATGAAAGATAACCAGCAGAACGTGAAGACAACTCGTACAAGATGAAAGATGGATGAAAGACAATTAATAAAACATGAAAGAAAACTAGTACAAGATCAAAGACAACTAGAAGAAGATGTAAAACAATTAGTAAAAGGTAACCAGAAGAAGATGAAAGATAACGAGTTGAACATGAAAGACACTAATATAAAATAAAAGACAATTAGAAGAATATAAAATACTACCAGTGATAGATGAAAAAAAAAACCAGTAGAACATGAAATACAACCAGTAAAAGATGAAATACAACCAATAAAAAATGAAAAACAACTAGTAAAAAAGAAAAAAACAATTAGAAGAAGATAAAAGACCACTAGATGAAGATGAAATACCACCAGTGGTAAATGAAAGACAATCAGAAGAATATGAAATACACTCAGTACTAAACAAAAGACAACTAAAAGATGATGAAAATTAACTTTTTTTTGCTTATAATTAACTAAAAAGTTAACGACAGAGTTTAAGATTGGCAGGCAGGACTTTCAAAGACTTACCCTTTAAGCATTTCTTCTGAGAAGAAGCTTCATTTTGGTCCACTAAATCAGCAAATTATTTTAAATCTCAGCAGGATGTTTCAAATCTCAAACGCGCTGATCTTTGCATACTGTGTCGATAGTTTTTGCAAATATGCTTCTAATCTTCATAACTGGGTCATAGTTCTTGCAAAAATATGCTTTCAATTTACCTTCTCAGTGGAACATACTCAGCCAACAAGGCATTACTGAAGATAAAACAACAAAAATTCTTCATAGATGTGAATGAATACACTCCCATCACAGACCAAAACACGTTCAAATCACGTTAAAAAAACAGAAGTTGCGAGATTGTGAATTAAATGCAGCATACGGTAATGTTTACTATAATTGTGAATGGATACAACTTCAATTAGTTCGTATAACAAAACATCTAGAAAAAAGAATGAAAACAAACTTCAGACAGGTGATAAAAATACCATCTAATGTAATATGAAAAATTATTTGGTCCCAAATGCTACCTAAGTGACTGTAATGCAAGAACACTTAAAAGGAGAGAACAATGCTTGCTAACCAGTTTGTAGTACTATTTGCATCCAAAATCACCAAAAATACTGTTAAGCGTATGTATTTCCTGAATTGACAAGACCAATCCAAATAAATACAACTTCATCCAGTTCAATGACAAAACCCAAATCCAAAACTAAAAATAACAATTGTATAAAATCAATGAAAAGCCATTTGTTTGGTATGATTGTTCTCCATCTTTTACTATAGGACCACAACAATGGATGTCAGAATGTCACGTAGACAACCAGAAATGAAGAAAATTTCCATGCTTATTAGCACAGCTCATTGCATGTCTTTCAAATCTCTTCCTGCATACACATCATCATTCCCCGAAAAAAAACTGATGGAGAAATTACAAAACTAACACAGAAAAGGTTTCAATAATAACATAAACTTAGCATCTCCAACTGCCTCTTTCCCCTTATTCACAAAGATAAACCCTATAAAAAGCACAGTGCGTACTAATGCTTCGGTCTGACCTCAATGCCCTGTACAATCAACCCATTTTTCCAACGGCCACTTTTAATCTCCATAAAAGACATGTCAACCTCTCCATCGATCCCGTCTCCACTATCAAACTCCCCCAACTCGACCTCCAACCACCCGTCTTGTCTCTCTCTTGGCAATCTCACGTCATCCGCCATCTCATCAACTTCCCCACCTGGCGGAGGCCTACCCCACCAACGGTCTTGCTCCCTCTCCCTAAGATTGAGGCACACCAAATGCTCAGAAATGATATCCCCAGCGAGGGTAATTTTAGTTGTTTGGAACGGGCTGCTCAGGCCCCACGTGTTGTCCGCCAGTTTGAAAACAAGATAAGCGGCATATGCAGTATATGGAGTGAGAATTCTGCTGTCTATCTTGCCATGGATCTCCAACCAGCATACCATTTCGAGCTCGGCACACTCGCTGAACCTTCAAAACGTATAAAAGAAATATTGGTCTTAAATAAAACACATTCAATTATTCTAAGACTGCTTAATCAGCAAGTATTGAAATGTAGTTTGTATTTTGTAATATATCATTTTCTCTACGCAAGCATATTAAAATTTTCAGTAATATACTTTTATGTGAGGATATGGATGTTCCTGTTTCTCCAACGGTTTTGTACACTTTAAGAATTATTTTGGTGTAAATGAATTGCCATTAATCAATAAGAAATTAACCCATCACTTGACGTCTACTGTCTAATCAAATTTATAACTGTAACTAAATATCAAAATCACTGGTAAGCATGAGAAAATTTCACCAACCCCTACTGCAACAACTGAATGCAATTGTTCGTGTAGTGAACTATTACCAAGATAAAATTATGAATAATTACATGAATAAAGAATCAAATTCTCATTATCTAATGGAACAAATTAACTGGTAACAACTGATTGGTCAGCATAAGAAATCTTAACCGAGCCCTGCTGCAACAACTGATTGCGAATCTTCGTGGTGTGAGCTATTATCAAGATAAAAATATGAATAGTTACATGAATAACCAATCAAATTTCTCATCATCTGATGGAACAAATGAACTGGTGAAAAGCCGTTCACCATGTGATACTGTAACCCAAAACCCAAACGTATCAGACCCAACAAAATTATCCAATCAATCTGTAATAAAGACACTCAACCACAATTTGAAACAAATTATCACAATAATAATCAAAATTGCCCAAATTAAAAAAATATCACCAAGCCAAGCCACAAAAGCCAGAGGGCCAGATTGATACAACCCAAACAAACCTAATACTTGAAATTCAAATGACACAGTCCACTAAAAATCACAAGATAAAAACAAATACAAGAAAAACAAGGTGCAATTTGTAACTATAAATACCTCGAATCGGGAAGAGCAATCCACTTCCAATATCTCGTGTCAGTCCCCCAAACAATTCCCAGAGCCCTGGCTGAAAGCATGAAACATTTTGCCCCACTGGATTTCTCCAATCCAAAACTCTACAAAGAATCCAGCATTCCAGTTACAATGAGAAAAAATATTTTTAATATCACATGAAAAACAAAGAACAATATTCCAATTTCAATGAGTAGTGAAAGACGAATTAACAACAAAACTACCATCAAGCCACCATCGATTAGCAAAGGATGATCACAGAGTCTGAAATAGAGTTCTTTTTTCGAAGCGTACTCCACAGGATCAACAGACTGCGATAGGAACGAGGTGTAATCGGATGGCAGGAAGCGCTGCCACGTGGCATCCGAGTCGGCTGCTGATCGGAAAGCGCGGGACACGGCGGAGGAGACGCAGGCGTCAGGTGGGGTGGTGAGGGAGATCGCTAGCGAGATACACTCCTCCGGTAGCTGATTGATGTCTCCGACAATGGTCGCATCCGGGCTATTCATGTCCATCGCAACGTGTTATTGGAAATAGTAGGAAGTAGGAACTGAAGAGGAGTTATCAGTAATTTAACTTTCTCGCTTCTTCCCTTTGTTGTCAAGGTCAACGTCTCAGAGACTTAGCCATTAAGCATGTCTTCCATGTAGCCTCATTTGATTTTAAATTTTTTTTCTGTTTCTTATATAGTTTTCAGACTTAAAATTATCTTATGTATCTCTTAGCTTTTAGAACATTTTCTTATTTACTCTTCATATATTAATCTCATGTTAACTCTAATTAAATTATTAAAAAATCTTAGTTATTTCTAATTAAGAATTACAAAGTCAAAATGCCATTGATTCTCAGCTAAAGATTATGATTATAATCATCAATTTCTTTATGACTGAAAAACAAACGTGCACCGCACCCATTAATATTTTCTTATTTGGATACTTATTTGTCTAAATTTTAAAATTAAATATTTTTTATGATCTCGTGTATTTATTCATCTTTACCATTCATTTTTCTAAGAAAACATGTGTATTCTTTTTCCCTTAAATATACCACTTAAAAAAACAGAAATAGTAAAAAAAAATCAGCATCTAGTGCGTAATTGAATATGGACAGTGAATCCTAAATCTTCACCTGATGTATATCAAATCTTAAAACTTTTTTTAGTAAACATTACACTGCTAAAATTATTAATTAAAAGTGTACCAAGATCTTTCAATAATTTAATTAGAGTTAAAACGAGATTAATTACATGAGGAGTAAATAAGATAAGTTGCATGGTATGAAAAGTAATAAGATAAATTTATGTTTTCAAAAATAAATAAGAAACTACAGAAATTATAAATTATAAAGAATACA
This sequence comes from Carex littledalei, assembly GCA_011114355.1. Taxonomy (NCBI): domain Eukaryota; kingdom Viridiplantae; phylum Streptophyta; class Magnoliopsida; order Poales; family Cyperaceae; genus Carex; species Carex littledalei. Next base: position 14,460,409 of record CM022080.1, on the reverse strand, counting down.
TAGAAATTAATTCCTAAATTTTTCAATATTATCATTTAACTTTCTATCATTTTGATCTTGCTTTTGCTTGAAGTTATCAAACATCAAATAGGAAAGTCCGAGTGTTATGGGTCAAATTGGGCTCGGTTCAATCATACACCACGATGAGGTTTTGCAGAACTTTTAGGACCATCTAGAAACTTTTCTCTAATTCATTTATATGTTGTTAAAAAAGTGATAAAGTTTTCTTGTTCACTTTCTTTGGAAAGGGTTAAGAAAATGATAGTTATCTTTAATCTGTAGACGCATCTTATTTTTAGATGAGCATGTTTCAAATGTCTTTTATTTTGCGTTTTTTTCGCGAATAATTCGTCAACTTGCGTTTTATACGCGTTTTATTCGCGAATAAAACGTATTATACTTCTTTCTGCGTTTTATTCGGAGTTTGGTTCGGTAACGTCGCAAAAACAAATTATACGCGAATTATACGTGAATCTTGTCACTATGGCTACAAGTGCGTCCATTTTACAAAACAATGAGTCGCTTTGCAGTTCGTTAGCAGTGCGACAGAAAACCCCACTGTGAGGCGCAATGTTTTGTAGAGAAGCGCTGGGCCGTTTCCAAAAGCGCTCAGATTTATCCCCATATCCTGAATTGATGATCATTGAATTTAAAATTAATTTTGCACTTAAATCATTTTTTTGTTTTGAAAAAACAACTAGTAAAAAATTAAAAACAACCAATAGAAGATGAAAAACAACTAGAAAAGATAAAAACCAACTAGAAAAAATGAATTCAATCTGTAATTGATGAAAGACAACTAAAAAAAATTAAAACAACTAGAAGAAAGTGAGCCACAACTAGTAGACGATGAAATACAACTAAAATAAGATGAAAGACAACCAGAAGAAGATGAAAGACAACCAGAAGTAGATGAAGGACAACTAGAAAAATATAAAATACAACCAGTAGTGGATGAAAGACAAACAGTAGAACAAGAAAGACAACCAGTACTGGGTGAAAGAAAACCAGCACAAGATGAAAGACAATCAGTACAAAATTAAAGACAACTAGAAGAAAATGAAATACCACTGGAAGGATATGAAATAGAACAAGTAGTAGACGAAAGACAACCAGTATAAGATGAAAGACAATTAGAAGAACATGAAATACAACCAGTAGAATATGAAAGATAACCAGTACAAGATCAAAGACAACTAGAAGAAGATGAAATTTAACATGTAGTGGTTGAAAGACAACCAATAGAACATGAAAGACAACCAGTACATGATAAAAGACAACTAGAAGAAAATAAAATACAACTAGTAGAACATGAAAGACATCTATAAGAAGATGAAAGACCACCAGTGGTAGATGAAAAACAACTAGTACAACATGAAAGACAACCAGTACAAAATGAAAGACAACTAGAAAAAGATGAAACACAACCAGTACAAGATGAAAGACAACTAGAAAAATTTGAAAAACAACAAGTAGAAGATGAAAGACAGCCAGTAGAAGTAGAAGGTGAGGCACAACAAGTAGAACATGAATGACAACTAGTACAAGATTAAAGATAAGTAGAAGAAAATGAAAAACAACTAGTAGAACATAAAATACAATAATCAGTAGAACATCAAAGACAATAAATACAAGATGAAAACTAGAAGAAGATGAAAAAAATTAGTAGAACATGAAAGACAACTAGAAGAAGATTAAAGATAACTTGAAAAAGATGAAATACAACTAGAAGAATAGTACCTACAACCGAAGGTAAATGAAAAATAACTAGTTGAAGATGAAAGATAACCAGTACAAGATCAAAACAACTAGTAGAACATGAAAAACAACTAGTTGAAGATGAAAGATAACCAGTACAAGATCAAAAACAACTAGTAGAACATGAAAAATAACTAGTTGAAGATGAAAGATAACCAGTACAAGATCAAAAACAACTAGAACATGAAAAACAACCAGAAGAAGATGAAAAATAACTAGTAGCAGATGAAAGACAACTAGTACAAGATCAAATTCAACATGTAGTGGATGAAAGACAACCAATAGAACATGAAAGACAATTAGAAGAAAATGAAATACAACCAAAAGAAGATGAAATGCAACTTAAAGAAGGTGAAAGACAACCAGTAGAACATGAAATAGAAGAAAATGAAGATGAAATACCACCAGTGGTATATGAAAGATAACCAACAGAATATGAAAGACAACCAGTAGAACATGAAAGACAACCAGTACAATATGAAAAACAACCAGAAGAAGATGAAAAACAACTAGTATAATAAGAAAGAAAACTAGAAGAAAATGAAATTCAACCTGTAGTGAAGAAAAAGAAAACTAGAAAGAAAACTAGTACAAGATCAAAGACAACTAGAAGAAGATTAAAACAATTAGTAGAAGAGGTAAGACAACCAGAAGAAGATGAAAGATAACGAGTTAAACATGAAAGACAACCAGTATAAAATAAAAGACAATTGAAGAATATGAAAGACAACTAGAAAAAGATGAAATACCACCAGTGATAGATGAATAAAAATCAGTAGAACATGAAATACAACCAGTAAAACATGAAAGACAACCAGTAAAAGATGAAAGACAACTAGTAGAAGATTTAAAAAAACTAGTAGAAGAGGAAAGACAATTAGAAGACGATGAAAGACCACTAGAAGAAGATGAAATACCCTAGTGGTAGATGAAAGACAACCAGGAGAACATGAAAGACATCCAATACTAGAAGAAAGACAACTAGAAGAAGATGAAAATCAAATAGTAGAAGATCAAAGAAACCAAGAAGAAGATAAAATTTAACTTGTAGTGGACCAAAGACAACAAATACAAGATGAAAGACAACTAGAAGAAGATAAAACACAACTAAAAGAAGATCAAAGACAACTGATCAAGCTCATTTTGGTAGTGAATTACGAAGGATTTTGGCTTAGGTTTTGCCTTATTTTCTCACCTTTATGTTTAATTATTATGTGAAAAAGGCTATTGTTGCCATATTTTATGTTTTAATGCAGGAACCATGTTTTAGGGCTATTTTACATCATTTGGAGCAAGAATCGGGTCGATCGGAAAAGTGCAGCTCACAGACTAAGGCTCTGGTACGGACCGTATCAGCCAATATAGACTAGAGCCCCAGTATAGACCTACAAAGGCTAAATACACATTAACTCCTGGAGCGCTAACTTCTACACAGGGGGAGTACAGTCCGTATTACCAATACGGATCGTACCCAATGCGTCATTTGGTGAATTCTTTGACAGCTGTATCCAGATCAGATAACTTGGACTCCACTCATCTCCAGGCATCCCTTCACTCCAATAAAAGACCCCTGAACTGAACAGAACAAATATCTTTATATCTTTGGTGTTTTTATTTCTTAAGTGAGAAGATAGGAGTGTGTAGAGACTAAGTAGGAGGGTACTTCGTGTATGGTTGTATCTTTCACTTATCTCTTTGTAAACATGTCGTTCAGCGACTAAGTTTAGATTCTTAGGGTTGGCAGTAAACCTCGTTACTCATGATGCTTTGATATATATTTTTATTTAATAATTGTTTAGTCTTTTTTTGTTTGATTACTTTTGCACTTTATGTTCGATCTTACTTGATTTTGTTTATTAGTCTAGACCGTCATGTGGTGGCCACACATGGAAGTTAGTCACCATTGGGCTAATCGGATTAGGATAAGGGAGAATAAAAATACTAGATTAATGGTGGAAACCTTAGCTGGAGATACCATTAATTAGATCAACAAAGTATACATGAGAGTCTCGACATTCGCAGAAAAATGTCGCATTGTCGAGCCTTACCATGGGGACACCCAGTTAAACCAAGATACTAGGGCGCCATACCCAGTAAGTGAAGTCTGAATTCTTTTGGGCTAATCACATATCTCCTTACATCAACCGAGGCAAGCCTTAACGGGATCTTTTGGTTGGTAGGATGATTGTTAGACAAAAGCGACAGTCACTAAATTGGATTAGAAACCCTCATACAACATCTGAAAACCAAAAACCAAAGCGAATTGAAGTAACAGCGGTATGCCAAAATCTTAGAAATTCACATCTCTATCTGATTTATTTTATTTACTTCTAATTTTCGCCAAATACAAAGATAAAAAACAACAACTCTTGAATTTCATATTTTGTCTAGCCTTCTGAAAGATTGTGATTTAATCGCTTAAGACCTTAAATATTATTTCCTGCGGATCGACACTCGATAGGAAACCGGGTTATAAATTTTATTAGCCTGATCACAAAAACACACATCAATAACCAGAAGAAGATGAAATGTTGTAATGGTAGATGAAAGACAACCAGTAAAAGATGAAAAACATCTAGTAGAAGATGAAAGACAACTAAAAGAAAGTGAGGCACAACTAGTAGAAGATGAAAGGCAACTAGAAAAAGATGAAAGACAACTAGTAGAACATGAAGGACAACTAGTAAAATATTAAAGGACAACCAGTACAAGAAAAAATACAACTAGAAGAACATGACATACAACTAGAAGATTAAATACAACAAACTAGTAGAGGAAAGATAACCATTAGAAATGAAAGACAACTAGAAGAAAATGAAAAAAATTCTAGTAGAAGATGAAAGACCACAAGAAGAAGATGAAATACAACCAGTAGTGGATGAAAGACAACTAGTAAAAAATGAAAGACAACCAGTATTGGATTAAAAACGACTAGTAGAAGATGAAAGAAAACTAGAAGAAGATGAAAGGCAACAATTAGAACTTGGAGGATAACCAGTAGAACATGAAGAACAACTAATAGAACATGAAGGACAATCAGTACAAGATGAAATACTACATGAATAAGATAAAAAACAACTAGTAGAAGACGAAAGACAACCAGAAGAAGATGAAAGACAACAAGAAGAAGATGAAATACAACTAGTGTTAGATGAAAGACAACCAGCAGAACATGAAAGGCAACTAGTAGAACATTAAAGACAACCAGTACAAGACGAAAAACAACTAGAAGAAAATGAAATTCAACCTGTAGTTGATAAAAGACACTACTAAAACATGAAAGACAACCAATACAAGATCAAAGACAACTAGAAGAAGATGAAAAACAATTAATAGAAGAGAAAGACAACGAGTAGAACATGAAAGACAACAAGTACAATGAAATACCACCAGTGGTAGATGAAAGACAATCAGTAGAACATGAAAGACAACCGGTATAAGATGAAAGACAACGAGAAAAATATGAAAGACAACTAGTAGAAGAGAAAATACAACTAGAAGATGATGAAAGACAACCAGAAAAAGATGACATACCAGCAGTGGAAGATGAAAGACAACCAGGAGAACATGAAAGACAATCAGTACTAGACAAAACACAACTAGAAGAATATGAAAAACAACTAGTAAAAGATGAAATACAAAAGAAGAAGATGAAATTCAACCTATAGTGGATGAAAGACAATTTGTACAAGATGAAAGATAACTAGAAGAAGATATAACACAACTAGAAGAACATGAAACACAACCAGAAGAAAATGAAATGTTGCAATAGTAGATGAAAGACAACCAGTAGAAGATGAAAAATATTTAGTAGAAGATGAAAGATAACTAGATGAAGATGAAACACAACTAGAGTATGAAAGAGAACTAGAAGACGAAAAACAACTAGTAGAAGATGAAATACAACTAGAAAAAGATGAAAGAAAACTATAAGAAGGTGAGGCACAATTAGTAGAAAGTAAGATGAAATACTACAACTAGTAGATGAAAGACAACTTGTAGAACATGAAAGACATCCAGTAGAGCATGAAAGACAACCAGTACAAGATGAAAGACAACTAGAAGAAAAAATAATAACTAGTGGAAGATGAAGGACAACTAGAAGAAGATGAAATACAACCAGTAGTGGATGAAAGACAACTAATAGAAAACGAAAGACAACAAGTAGAAGATGAAAGACAACAAGAATAAGATGAAAGACAACCAGTAGAACATGAAGGACAACCAGCAGAACATGAAGGACAACCAGCAGAACATGAAGGACAACCATAAGAATATGAAAGACAAGTGGTATAAAAGGAAAGACAACCTGAAGAAGATGAAATACAACCAGTGGTATATGAAAGACAACTAGCATAACATGAAAGACAACTAGTAGAACATGAAAGACAACCAGTACAAACCGAAAGACAACTACAAGAAAATGAAAAACTAGTAAAGATACAAAAAACAACTAGAAGTAAATGGAATTCAACCTGTAGTTGATGAAAGACATCAAATAGAACATGAAAGACAACTAGTTCAAGATCAAAGACAATTTGAAGAAGATGAAAAATAATTAGTAGAAGAGGAAACACAACCAGAAGAAAATGAAAGACAATGAGTAGCACATGAAAGATAACTAGTATTAGATGAAATACAACTAGAAGAAGATGGAAGATAACTGGAAAAGGATAAAAGGCAGTAAGTGGTAGATGAAAGACAACCAGCAGAACATGAAAGATAACCAGCACTAGATGAAAGACATCTAGAAGAAGATGAAATACAACAACTAGTAGATTAAAGACAACTTGTAGAACATGAAAGAAAACTAGAAGAAAGTGAGGAACAACTAGTAGAAGATGAAAGAACTAGAAAAAAGATGAAAGACAACCGGTAGAACATGAAGGACGAATTACAACTCATCTCCCTATCTGAACAGGAGTAGAGAGCCTAATAGAATATAAATAGAGTGGATCTAGGGTTCTCTAGGGAGGATGCCATTTTTTAGAAAATAGAGAAAATGCGTAAACTCCACTAGAAGAAGAGAGGTACAAGACGTGAAGATGGCGTGTATGAGATAAAGAGAGATTCTAACCAGTAGTGAACGAAAAACAACTAGAAGGAGATGAAAGACAACTTATAGAACATGAAGGACAACTAGTGGAACATGAAGGACAACCAGTACAAGATAAATTACAACTAGAAGAAGATGAAATACAACAACTGGTAAATTAAAGATAATCAGTACAATATGAAAAACAACAAGTAGAACAAAAAAGACAACCAGAGAAGAAGAAAAACAATTAGTAGAAAATGAAAGACAATCAGAAGAAGATGAAAAACAACTAGAAGAAGAGGTAAGACAACCAAAAGAAGATGAAAACCAACTAGAAGAAGATGAAATACAACCAGTGGTAGATAAAAGACAACCAGCAATATATGAAAGACAGTCGGTAGAACATGAAAGACAACCAGTACAATACGAAAGACAACTACAAGTAGTGAAAAATAACTAATGGAAGATAACTAGTAGAAGATGAATGACAGTCAGTAGTGAAAGACAACAAGTTATTTTTTTTTCATCTTCTACTAGTTATCTCTCATCCATTACTGGTTGTCTTTCGTTTTCTACAAGTTGTTTTTCATCCACTACTGGTTGTCTTTCATCTTCTACTAGGTTTCTTTCATCTTCTGATTGTCTTTCATATTCTACTAGTTGTTTTTTTTCTTCTTGTTGTCTTTTATGTTCTACTGATTGTCTTTCATGTTTTATTAGTTGTCTTTCATGTTGGTTGTCTTCCATATACTAGTTGTTATCTTTCATCTACCACTTATTGGTATTTCATCTTCTTTTGGTTGTCATTCATCTTCTTTTGGTTGTCTTTAATCTCCTTCTATGTCTTTCATCTTGTACTAGTTGCATTTCTTGTTCTACTAGCTGTCTTTCATCTACCACTGGTAGTATTTCCTCTTCTTCTAGTTCTGTTTCATCTTCTTCTGGTTGTCTTTCATTTTCTACTAATTGTTTTTCATCTTCTCCTGGTTGTCTTTCTTGTTCTACTGGTTGTTTTTCAAATTGTACTGGTTATCTTTAATTTACTAGTTATTGTATTTCATCTTCTTCTGGTTGTAATTCATCTTGTACTGGTTGTCCTTCATGTTTCACTAGTTGCCTTTCATGTTCTACTGGTTGTCCTTCATGTTCTACAAGTTGTCTTTCATCTTCTTCTAGTTGCTTTTCGTCCACTACTAGTTGTCATTCATTTCCTACTAGTTATCTTTCATCCCCTACTGATTGTATTTTATCTTATTCTAATTGTCTTTCATCTTCTACTAGTTATTTTTCATCTTCTGGTTGTCTTTCATCTACCACTGGTGGTATTTTATCTTCTTATTGTTGTCTTTCATCTTTTATAGTTATCTTTTATCTTCATCTGGTTGTCTGTTCTCTTCTACTAGTTGTTTTTCATCTACCACTGGTGGTATTTAATCTTATTCTAGTTGTCGTTCATGTTCTACCAGTTGTCCGTCATGTTCTGCTAGTTGTCTTTCTTCTTCTAATTGTTTTTCGTCCACTACTGGTTGTCTTTCATTTTTAACTTGTTGTCTTTCATCCATTACTTGTTGTATTTTATATTCTACTAGTTGTTTTTCATTTTCTTCTAATTGTCTTTCATGTTCTACTGATTATCTTTCATGTTCTACTAGTTGTCTTTCATTTTCTACTGGTTGTCTTTAATATACTAGTTGTTGTCTTTCATCTAACACTGGTGGTATTTTATCTTCTTCTTATTGTCTTTCATCCTGTACTAGTTGTTTTTCTTGTTCTATGGGTTATCTTTCATCAACTATAGTTTGAATTTCATTTTCTTCTTGTTTTGTTTCATCTTTTACTAGTTATTTTTTACCACATTCTAGTTGTCTTTCATCATGTACATGTTGTCTCTTATGTTCCCCTGGTTGTCTTTCATCTACCACTGGTGGTATTTCATCATTTTATGGTTGTCTTTCACCTTCTTATTGGTTGTCTTTCATCTTCTTCATGTTCTACTGGTTGTCCTTCATGTTCTACTGGTTGTCCTTCATCTTCTAATGGTTGTTTTTTATCCACCATTGGTTGTCTTTCATTTTTTACTAGTTCTCTTTCATCCACTACTGATTGTATTTATTCTTTTTCTAGTTGTCTTTCATCTTCTACTAGTCATCATCTTGTACTGGTTGTCCTCCATTATGTACTTGTTGTCTTTCATGTTCTACTGTTTGTCTTTCATCTACTAGTTGTCGAATTTCATCTTCTTCTTGTTGTATTTATTCTTGTACTGGTTGTCCTTCATGTTCTCATGGTTGTACTTCATGTTCTATTGGTTGTCTTTTATTTTCTACTAGTTGATTTTCATATTCTTCTAATTGTCTTTCATTGTCTACTGATTGTCTTTCATGTTCTACTGGTTGTCCATCATGTTCTACTTGTTGTCTTTCATCTTCTTCTTGTTGTATTTCATCTTCTAGTAGTTGTATTTCATCTTATACTGGTTGTCCATCATGATCTACTGGTTGTCCATCATGTTCTACCAGTTGTCTTTCATCTTCTACTAGCTGTTCCTCACTTTTTTCTTGTTGTCTTTCATATTCATCTAGTGGTCTTTTGTCGAGTATTGCAACATTTCATCTTCTTCTAGTTGTGTTTCATCTTGTACTAATTGATTTTCACCTTCTTCAAATTGTCTTTGATCTTGTAGTAGTTGTCTTTCATATTCTATATCTGTCTTTCATCCACTACAGGTTGAATTCCATTTTCTTCAAGTTGTTTTTCATCTTCTACTAGTTGTTTTTCATCTTCTTGTAGTTGTCTTTCGTATTGTACTGGTTGTCTTTCATGTTCTACTGACTATCTTTCATATTTTGCTGGTTGTCTTTTATCTACCACTGGTTGTATTTCATCTTCTTCTAGTTGTATTTCATCTTCCTCTGGTTGTCTTACCTCTTCTACTAGTTGTCTTTAATCTTTTTCGGGTTGTCATTCATCTTCTTATGATTGTCTTTCATGTTCTACTGGTTGTCTTTCATCTTCTTCTCTTTGTCTTTCATCTTATACTAGTTATCTTTCATCCATTACTGGTTGTCTTTCGTTTTATACAAGTTGTCTTTCATCCACTACTGGTTGTCTTTCATCTTCTACTAGGTTTCTTTCATCTTCCATTAGTTATTTTTTATTTTTTTTAGTTGTCTTTCATTTTGTACTGGTTGTCTTTCATGCTCTACAAGATGTCTTTCATGTTCTACAAGTTGTCTTTCATCTACTAGTTGTAGTATTTAATCTTTTCTGGATGTATTTCATCTTGTACAGGTTGTCCTTCAGGTTCTATTAGTTGTCTTTCGTGTTCTCCTAGTTGTTTTTCATCGACTAGTAGTTGTATTTCATTTTCTTCTTGTTGTATTTCATCTTGTACTGGTTATCCTTTGTTTTCTACTAATTGTCCTTCGTGTTCTACTGGTTGTCATTCATGTTCTATTTGTTGTCTTTCATCTTCTTCTAGTTGTTTTTCATCCACTACTGGTTGTCTTTCTTTTTCTATTGCTTGTCTTTCATCCACCACTGATTGTATTTCATCTTCTTCTAATTGTCTTTCATCTACTACTAGTTGTTTTTCATCTACTTCTAGTTATGTATTAATGATTGTCTTGCATGTTCTTCTAGTTGACTTTTATTTACCACTAGTGGTAGTTCATCTTTTTCTCTTTGTCTTTCATCTTATTCTAGTTGTCTTTCATCTTCCTCTAGTTGTCCTTTCTCTTCTACTAGTTGTTTTGCAAATACCACTGGTGGTACTTCATCTTCTTCGAGTTGTCCTTCATGTTCTACCGGTTGTCCGTCATGTTCTGCTATTTGTCTTCATCTTCTTGTAGTTGTTTTTAGTCCACTACTGGTAGTCTTTCATTTTCGAATGGTTGTCTTTCATCCACTACTTGGTGTATTTCATCTTCTTCTAATTGTATTTCAAATTTTACTTGTTGTTTTTTTTTCTTCTAGTTGTCTTTCATGTTCTACTGGTTATCCTTCACGTTCTACTGGCTGTGCTTCATTTTTTACTTGTTGTTTTTCATCTTCTTCTAATTGTTTTTCATCCACTAGTAGTTGTCTTTCATTTTCTATTGGTTGTCGTATTTCATCTTGTACAAGTTATCTCTCATCTACTAGTTGTTGTATTTCATCTTCTTTTTCTTGTATTTCATCTTGTACTAGTTATCCTTCTTGTGCTATTTGTTGTCTTTCATGTTTTATTGGTTGTCCTAAACGTTCTACTGGTTGTGCTTCATATTTTACTTGTTGTCTTTCATCTTTTCCCGTTGTTTGTCATCCACTACTAGTTGTCTTTCATTTTCTATTGGTTGTCGTTCATCAACTACTGATTGTATTTCATCTTCTTCTCGTTGTCATTCATCATCTACTAGTTGTTTTTCATCTTTTTTCTAGTTGTCCTTCGTCTAGTATGGATTGTCTTTCATGTTCTTCTGTTTGTCTTTCATCTTCTTCCAGTTGTCTTTCATCTTCATCTCGTTGTTTTTTTCTTCTACTAGTTGTTTTTCATATACCACTGGTGGTATTTCATCTTCATCGAGTTGTCCTTCATGTTCGGTTGTCCGTCATGTTCTGCTAGTTGTCTTTCATCCACTACAGGTTGAATTCCATTTTCTTCAAGTTCTCTTTCATCTTCTACTAGTTGTTTTTCATCTTCTTGTAGTTGTCTTTCGTATTGTACGGGTTGTCATGTTCTACTGACTGTCTTTCATATTTTGCTGGTTGTCTTTTGTCTACCACTAGCTGTATTTCATCTTCTTCTAGTTGTAATCTTCCTCTGGTTGTCTTATCTCTTCCACTAAGTTGTCTTTCATCTTTTTCTGGTTGTCATTCATCTTCTTCTGATTGTCCTTCATGTTCTACTGGTTGTCTTTCATCTTTTTCTCGTTGTCTTTCATCTTCTACTAGTTATCTTTCATTCATACTGGTTGTCTTTCATTTTCTACAAGTTGTCTTTCATCCACTACTGGTTGTCTTTCATCTTCTACTAGGTTTCTTTCATCTTCCATTAGTTTTTTTTATTTTTTTGTAGTTGTCTTTCATTTTGTACTGGTTGTCTTTCATGCTCTACAACATGTCTTTCATATTCTACAAGTTGTCTTTCATCTACTAGTTGTAGTATTTCATCTTTTCTGGTCGTATTTCATCTTGTACAGGTTGTCCTTCAGGTTCTATGTCTTTCGTGTTCTACTAGTTGTTTTTCATCTACTAGTTGTTGTATTTCATTTTCGTCTTGTTGTATTTCATCTTGTACTGGTTGTCCTACGTTTTCTACTAATTGTCCTTCATGTTCTACTGGTTGCCCTTCATGTTCTACTTGTTGTCTTTCATCTTCTTATAGTTGTTTTTCATCCACTACTGGTTGTCTTTCATTTTCTACTGCTTGTCTTTCATCCACCACTGATTGTATTTCATCTTCTTCTTGTTGTATTTATTCTTATACTGGTTGTCCTTCATGTTCTCATGGTTCTACTTCATGTTCTATCGGTTGTCTATTATTTTCTGCTAGTTGTTTTTCATGTTCTTCTAGTTATCTTTCATGTTCTACTGGCTGTCTTTCATGTTCTACTTGTTGTCCATCATCTTCTTCTTGTTGTATTTCATCTTCTAGCAGTTGTATTTCATCTGCTTCTAGTTGTATTTCATCTTGTATTGGTTGTTCATCATGTTCTACTGGTTGTCCTTCATGTTCTACTGGTTGTCCTTCATGTTCTACCGGTTGTCTTTCATCTTTTTCTAGCTGCCTTTCATCTTCTACTAGCTGTTCCTCACTTTTTTCTAGTTGTCTTTCATATTCATGTAGTGGTCTTTTGTCTAGTATTGCAACATTTCATCTTCTTCTAGTTGTGTTTCATCTTGTACTAATTGTTTTTCACCTTCTTCAAATTGTCTTTGATCTTGTAGTAGTTGTCTTTCATATTCTATTAGATGTCTTTCATCCACTACAGGTTGAATTTCATTTTCTTCAAGTTGTCTTTCATCTTCTACTAGTTGTTTTTCATCTTCTTGTAGTTGTATTTCGTATTGTACAGGTTGTCTTTCATATTCTACTGACTGTGCTTCACATTTTTCCTGGTTGTCTTTTATCTATCACTTGTTGTATTCATCTTCTTCTAGTGGTATTTCATCTTCCTCTGGTTGTCTTTCATTTTTTTCGGGTGGTCATTCATCTTCTTCTGATTGTACTTCATGTTCTACTGGATGTTTTTGATCTTCTTCTCGTTGTCTTTCATCTTCTACCAGGTTTATTTCATCTTCCATTAGTTATTTTTTATTTTTTTCTAGTTGTTTTTCATTTTGTACTGGTTGTCTTTCATGCTCTACAAGATGTCTTTCTTGTTTATAAGTTGTCTTTCATTTACTAGTTGCAGTATTTCATCTTTTCTGGTTGTCCTTCAGGTTCTATTAGTTGTCTTTCCTGTTCTACTAGTTGTTGTATTTCATTTTCTTCTTGTTGTATTTCATCTTGTACTGGTTGTCCTTCGTTTTCTACTAATTGTCCTTCATGTTCTATTTGTTGTCCTTCATGTTCTACTTGTTGTCTTTCATCTTCTTCTAGTTGTTTTTCATCCACTACTGGTTGTCTTTCTTTTTCTACTGCTTGTCTTTCATCCACCACTGATTGTATTTCATCTTCTTCTCGTTGTCTTTCATCTACTACTAGTTGTTTTTCATCTACTTCTAGTTGTCTAGTACTGATTGTCTTGCATGTTCTTCTAGTTGACTTTCATTTACCACTAGTGGTATTTCATCTTTTTTCTCTTTGTCTTTCATCTTCACCTGGTTGTATTTTTCTCTTCTACTAGTTGTTTTGCAAATACCACTGGTGGTATTTCATATTCTTCGAGTTGTCCTTTGTTCTACCGGTTGTCCGTCATGTTCTGCTATTTGTCTTTATCTTCTTGTAGTTGTTTTTCGTCCACTACTGGTTGTCTTTTCATCCACTACTTGGTGTATTTCATCTTCTTCTAATTGTATTTCATATTCAACTTGTTTTTTTTTCTTCTAGTTGTCTTTCATGTTCTACTGGTTGTCCTTCACGTTCTACTGGTTGTGCTTCTTTTTTACTTGTTGTTTTTCATCTTCTTCTAGTTGTTTTTATCCACTAGTAGTTGTCTTTCATTTTCTATTGGTTGTCGTATTTCATCTTGTACAGGTTATCTCTTATCTACTAGTTGTTGTATTTCATTTTGTACTAGTTGTCCTTCTTGTGCTATTTGTTGTCTTTAATGTTTTATTGGTTGTCCTTCACGTTCTACTGGTTGTGATTCATATTTTACTTGTTGTCTTCATCTTTTTCCCGTTGTTTGCCATCCACTACTAGTTGTCCTTCATTTTCTATTGGGTGTCGTTCATCAACTACTGATTGTATTTCATCTTCTTCTCATTGTCATTAATCATCTACTAGTTGTTTTTCATCTTTTTCTAGTTGTCTTTCGTCTAGTATTGATTGTTTTTCATGTTCTTCTGTTTGTCTTTCATCTTCTTCTATTTGGCTTTTATCTTCATCTGGTTGTTTTTTCTCTTCTACTAGTTGTTTTTCATATACCACTGCTAGTATTTCATCTTCTTTGAGTTGTCATTCATGTTTGGTTGTCCGTCATGTTCTGCTAGTTGTCTTTCGTCCACTACAGGTTGAATTCCATTTTCTACAAGTTGTCTTTCATCTTCTACTAGTTGTTTTTCATCTTCTTGTAGTTGTCTTTCGTATTGTACTGGTTGTCATGTTCTACTGACTGTCTTTCATATTTTGCTGGTTGTCTTTTATCTACCACTGGTTGTATTTCATCTTCTTCTAATTGTATTTCATCTTCCTCTGGTTGTCTTACCTCTTCTACTAGTTGTCTTTCATCTTTTTCTGGTTGTCATTCATCTTCTTCTGATTGTCCTTCATGTTCTACTGGTTGTCTTTCATCTTCTTCTCGTTGTCTTTCATCTTCTACTAGTTATCTTTCATCCATTACTGGTTGTCTTTCATTTTCTACAAGTTGTCTTTCATCCACTACTGGTTGTCTTTCATCTTCTACTAGGTTTCTTTCATCTTCCATTAGTTATTTTTTATTTTTTTCTAGTTGTCTTTCATTTTGTACTGGTTGTCTTTCATGCTCTACAAGATGTCTTTTATGTTCTACAAGTTGTCTTTCATCTATTAGTTGGTATTTCATATTTTCTGGTTGTATTTCATCTTGTACAGGTTGTCCTTCAGGTTCTCTTAGTTGTCTTTCGTGTTCTGCTAGTTGTTGTATTTCATTTTGTACTGGTTGTCCTTCGTTTTCTACTAATTGTCCTTCATGTTCTATTTGTTGTCCTTCATGTTCTACGTGTTGTCTTTCATCTTCTTCTAGTTGTTTTTCATCCACTACAGATTGTCTTTCTTTTTCTACTGCTTGTCTTTCATCCACCACTGATTGTATTTCATCTTCTTCTCGTTATCTTTCATCTACTACTAGTTGTTTTTCATCTAGTTCTAGTTGTCTAGTACTGATTGCCTTTCATGTTCTTCTAGTTGACTTTCATTTACCACTAGTAGTATTTCATCTTCTTCTGTCTTTCATCTTCTTCTAGTTGTCTTTTATATTCATTTGGTTGTCTTTTCTCTTCTACTAGTTGTTTTTCAAATACCACTGGTGGTATTTCATCTTCTTCAAGTTGTCCTTCATGTTCTACCGGTTGTCCGTCATGTTCTGCTATTTGTCTTTCATCTTCTTGTAGTTGTTTTTCGTCTACTACTGGTTGTCTTTTCATCCACTACTTGGTGTATTTCATCTTCTTCTAATTGTATTTCATATTCTACTTGTTTTTTTTTCTTCTAGTTGTCTTTCATGTTCTACTGGTTGTCCTTCACGTTCTACTGGTTGTGCTTCATTTTTTACTTGTTGTTTTTCATCTTCTTCTAGTTGTTTTTCATCCACTAGTAGTTGTCTTTCATTTTCTATTGGTTGTCGTATTTCATCTTGTACAGGTTATCTCTTATCTACTAGTTGTTGTATTTCATCTTCTTTTACTTGTATTTCATCTTGTACTAGTTGTCCTTCTTGTGCTATTTGTTGTCTTTCATGTTTTATTGGTTGTCCTTCACGTTCTACTGGTTGTGCTTCATATTTTACTTGTTGTCTTTCATCTTTTTCTCGTTGTTTGTCATCCACTACTAGTTGTCTTTCATTTTCTATTGGTTGTCGTTCATCAACTACTGATTGTATTTCATCTTCTTCTCATTGTCATTCATCATCTACTAGTTGTTTTTCATCTTTTTCTAGTTGTCTTTCGTCTAGTACTAATTGTCTTTCATGTTCTTCTGTTTGTCTTTCATCTTCTTCTATTTGGCTTTTATCTTCATCTGGTTGTTTTTTCTCTTCTACTAGTTGTTTTTCATATACCACTGGTGAAATTTCATCTTCTTCGAGTAATTCATGTTTGGTTGTCCGTCATGTTCTGCTAGTTGTCTTTCGTCCACTACAGGTTGAATTCCATTTTCTACAAGTTGTCTTTCATCTTCTTGTAGTTGTCTTTCGTATTTGTACTGGTTGTCATGTTCTACTGACTGTCTTTCAAATTTTGCTGGTTGTCTTTTATTTACCACTGGTTGTATTTCATCTTCTTCTAATTGTATTTCATCTTCCTCTGGTTGTCTTACCTCTTATACTAGTTGTCTTTCATCTTTTTCTGTTTGTCATTCATCTTCTTCTGATTGTCCTTCAAGTTCTACTGGTTGTCTTTCATCTTCTTCTCGTTGTCTGTCATCTTCTACTAGTTATCTTTCATCCATTACTGGTTGTCTTTCGTTTTCTACAAGTTGTGTTTCATCCACTACTGGTTGTCTTTCATCTTCTACTAGGTTTCTTTCATCTTCCATTAGTTATTTTTATTTTTTTCTAGTTGTCTTTCATTTTGTACTGGTTGTCTTTCATGCTCTACAAGATGTCTTTCATGTTCTACAAGTTGTCTTTCATCTACTAGTTGTAGTATTTCATATTTTCTGGTTGTATTTCATCTTGTACAGGTTGTCCTTCAGGTTCTATTAGTTGTCTTTCGTGTTCTACTAGTTGTATTTCATCTTGTACTGGTTGTCCTTCGTTTTCTACTAATTGTCCTTCATGTTCTATTTGTTGTCTTTCATCTTCTTCTAGTTGTTTTTAATCCACTACATGTTGTCTTTTATTTTCTATTGCTTGTCTTTCATCCAGTACTGATTGTATTTCATCTTCTTATCGTTGTCTTTCATCTACTACTAGTTATTTTTCATCTACTTCTAGTTGTCTAGTACTGATTGTCTTGCATGTTCTTCTAGTTGACTTTCATTTACCACTAGTGGTATTTCATCTTTTTCTCTTTGTCTTTCATCTTCTTCTAGTTGTCTTTCATCTTCATCTGGTTGTCTTTTCTCTTCTACTAGTTGTTTTGCAAATACCACTAGTGATATTTCTTCTTCTTCGAGTTGTCCTTCATTTTCTACCGGTTGTCCGTCATGTTCTGCTATTTGTCTTCATCTTCTTGTAGTTGTTTTTCATCCACTACTGGTAGTCTTTTCATCCACTACTTGGTGTATTTCATCCTGTTCTAATTGTATTTCATATTCTACTTGTTTTTTTTCTTCTAGTTGTCTTTCATGTTCTACTGGTTGTCCTTCACGTTCTACTGGTTGTGCTTCATTTTTTACTTGTTGGTTTTCATTTTCTTCTTGTTGTTTTTCATCCACTAGTAGTTGTCTTTCATTTTCTATTGGTTGTCATATTTCATCTTGTACAGGTTATCTCTCAACTACTAGTTGCTGTATTTCATCTTCTTTTACTTGTATTTCATCTTGTATGTCATTCTTGTGCTATTTTTTGTCTTTCATGTTTTATTGGTTGTCTTTCACTACTAGTTGTCTTTCGTTTTCTATTGGTTGTCGTTCATCCACTACTTATTGTATTTCATCTTCTTCTCGCTGTCATTCATCATCTACTAGTTGTTTTTCATCTTTTTCTAGTTGTCTTTCATCTTCATCTGGTTGTTTTTTTTCTTCTACTAGTTGTTTTTCAAATACCACTGGTGGTATTTCATCTTCTTCGAGTTGTCTTTCATGTTCGGTTGTCCGTCATGTTCTGCTAGTTGTTTTTCATCTTCTTGTAGTTGTTTTTCGTCCACTACTGGTTGTCTTTCATTTTCTACTAGTTGTCTTTCATCCACTACTTGGTGTATTTCATCTTCTTCTAGTTGTATTTCATATTCTACTAGTTGTTCTTTTTCTTCTAGTTGTCTTTTATGTTCTACTGATTGTCTTTCATGTTGGTTGTCTTCCATATGCTAGTTGTTGTCTTTCATCTACCACTTATTAAGTATTTCATCTTCTTTTTGTTGTCATTCATCTTCTTTTGGTTGTATTTCATCTTTGTAGTAGTTGCATTTCTTGTTCTACTAGCTGTCTTTCATCTACCACTGGTAGTATTTACTCTTCTTCTAGTTGTCTTTCATCTTCTTCTGGTTGTCTTTCATTTTCTACTAATTGTTTTTCATCTTCTTCTTGTTGTCTTTCTTGTTCTACTGATTGTTTTTCATATTGTATTGGTTATCTTTAATTTACTAGTTGTATTTCATCTTCTTCTAGTTGTAATTCATCTTGTACTGGTTGTCCTTCATGTTCCACTAGGTGTCCTTCATGTTCTACTGGTTGTCCTTCATGTTCTACAAGTTGTCTTTCATCTTCTTCTAGTTGCTTTTCGACCACTACTGTTTGTCATTCATTTTCTACTAGTTATCTTTCATCCCCTACTGTTTGTATTTTATCTTATTCTAATTGTCTTCTATCCCCTACTGTTTTCCTCTAGTACTGATTGTCTTTCATTTACCACTGGTGGTATTTCATCTTCTTCTGTTTGTCTTTCATCTTCATTTGGTTGTTTTTTCTCTTCTACTAGTTGTTTTTCTTATACCACTGGTGGTATTTCATCTTCTTCGAGTTGTCCTTCATGTTCTACCTGTTGTCCGTCATGTTCTGCTAGTTGTCTTTCATCTTCTTGTAGTTGTTTTTTCGTCCACTACTGGTTGTCTTTCATCCACTACTTGTTATATTTCATCTTATTCTAGTTTTATTTCATATTCTACTAGTTGTTTTTCATTTTCTTCTAATTGTCTTTCATGTTCTACTGATTATCTTCTATGTTCTACTAGTTGTCTTTCATATTCTACTGGTTGTCTTTCATATACTAGTTGTTGTCTTTCATCTAACACTAGTGGTATTTTATCTTCTTCTAGTAGTCTTTCATCTTCTTCTAGTTGTCTTTCATCTTATACTGGTGGTGTTTCCTCTTCTTCGAGTTGTCTTTCATCTTCTTCTGGTTGTCTTTCATTTTGTGCATGTTTTCTTACATTTTCTTCTTGTTGTCTTTTCTCTTCTACTAATTATATTTCATCTTCTTCTTGTTGTCTTTCATCATGTACAAGTTGTTTTTCTTGTTCTGGTTGTCTTTTATCAACTACAATTTGAGTTTCATTTTCTTCTTGTTTTGTTTGATCTTCTACTAGTTATTTTTCACCATCTTCTACTTGTCTTTCATCCTGTACAGGTTGTCTTTCATGTTCCCCTAGTTGTCTTTCATCTACCACTGGTGGTATTTCATCTTCTTATGGTTGTCTTTCATCTTCTTATAGGTTGTCTTTCATCTTCTTCATGTTCTACTGGTTGTCCTTCATGTTCTACTGGTTGTCCTTCATCTTCTAATGGTTGTCTTTCATTTTCTTCTAGTTGTTTAGAAAAAGATAAAACACAACCAGTAGAATATGTAGTACAAAATACAATTAGAAGAAGATAAAATACAACAACTAGTAGATGAAAGACAACTAATAAAACATAAAAGACAACAAAGTAGAAAATGAAAGATAACCATAAGAAAATGAAAAGGAACTTGTAGAACAAGTAGAAGATGAAAGACAACTAGGGGAAGATGAAATATAACTAGTAGAACATGGAAGACAACCAGTAGAGGATGAAAAACAATTAGAAGAGATGAAAGGCAACCAATAGAATATGAAGGAAAACCAGTAACACATGAAGGACAACCAGTAGAAGATGTAATACAATCAGAAGAAGATGAAAGACAACTAGTAGAAGAGGAAAGACAATCATAAGAAGTAGAAAGACAACTATAAGAAGATGAAATACAACCAGTGGTAGATGAAAGACAACCAGCAGAACATGAAAGGCAACCAGTAGAACATGAAAGACAAGCAGTACAAGACGAAAGACAACAAGTAGAAGATGAAAAACAACTAGTAGAAGATGAAATCAACTACAAGAAAATGAAATTCAACTTGTAGTGGATGAAGAACAACCAATAGAAGATGAAAGACAACCAATACAAGATCAAAGACAACTAGAAGATGATGAAAAACAATTATTAGAAGAGGAAAGACAATCAAAAGAAGATGAAAGACAAAAAGTAGAACATGAAAGACGTACAAAATGAAAGACAACCAGAAGAAAATAAAAAACAACTAGAAAAGGACGGAATACCACCAGTGGTAGATGAAAGACAACCAGTAGAACATGAAAGACAACAACAAGAAGATAAAAGACAACCAGTAGAACATGAAAGATGACAAGTACAAGATGAAATACAACTAGAAGAAGATGAAAGACAACTAGTATACGAGAAAAGACAACCACAAGATGAAAGACAACCACAGGAAAATGAAATACCACCAGTGGTAGGTGAAAGACAACCAGCAGAACATAAAATACAAGTAGCGGAATATGAAAGACAACCAATACTAGACGAAAGACAACTATAAGAAAATAAAAAATAACTAGTAGAAGATGAAAGACAACAAGAAGAAAATAAAATTCAACCTATAGTGGATGAAAAACAACCAATACAAGATGAAAGACATCTTGAATAAAATAAAACACAACTAAAAGAAGATAAAACACAACTAAAGGAATTTGAAAGACAACCAGAAGAAGATGAAATGTTGCAATAGTAGATTAAAGACAACCAGTAGACCATAAAAGACTACATGTAGAACATGAAAGACAACCCGTAGAACATGAAGGACAACCAGTTGAACATGAAGCACAACCAGTACAATATGAAATACAACTAGAAGAAAATGAAATATAACTAGAAGAGGAAATGCAACAATAGAACATCAAAGACAACCAGTAGAACATCAAAGACAACCAGTACATGATGAAAGACAACTAGAAGAAGATGAAAAACAACTAGAAAAAAATGAAAAATATCTAGTAGAAGTTGAAAGACAATTAGAAGAAGATGAAAGACAACTAGAAGAAAGTGAAGCACAACTAGTAGAAGATGAAAGATAACTAGAAAAAGATAAAAAACAATTAGTTGAACATGAGATAACCAGTAAAAGATAAAATACAACTAGAAAAAGATAAATGCAACAACTAGTATAAAAACAATTAGTCGAAGATGAAAGACAACTGGAAGAAGATGATATATGATGAGTCCAAAGTGAACTACTACTTCTAAATATTTATAAACCTTAATTTCTACTTATGTTCAGATCACAAACGCATGATCCTACCATGGAGTATGATTGAGGTGTCGATCCACATGGATAGTGTATTAGCTTTTAAACAATTTTCACTAGTCTAGGTTATTGGGTTTTTTGAAAGTTTGAGGTGGTGGTGCTAATTGCAATCAAGGTAAGGGTTAAACAGTAGATAGAGAGCCTCTAAGGTTCAGGTTTCTGTCATTCTTATTCATGTTAATACAAATTTTGATGTCTCTCTATGTCACATGCGGCACTGTCACTGTCGCATGCGTCCGAGATTGCCCGCATACGGCACTATCACTACCCACAGGACGTGCTGGGTGTTTGTTTATGCAATTTGAAAGGTTTTCCGATCTTGCGATCGGCTTTTGGGCTACCAAGACTGAAGTATTTTAGGTACACAATTATATATTTCTCTATACTATCCCGTAGTTGAAATATCCAAAAGACCCTACCTAATCTAAGTGCTTCCTAATATAATCTAAATATATAATTTACGTTATCCTGCTAAGGGTGAGGGTTCTAACCCTAGTCTTTGAACCGCTGCCAAGCCTCGTTAGCCGAACTGCCTATATTACTTACATGCATTATCCTACTCACACCAGGATACAATGACTAACCACCTATTGGTATGTGGAGGGTCATTGGCATATAATAGTCATTACTATGTATGCAAGGACGTAATAAAAAGAAATTCAAAATATAAAAGGAAACTCAAATCATCATAAACAAAACATAAACATATATTAAAACATAATTAAGAATTCAAGTACAACCCTCACCCTAGAGATGAGAAGTTTAGCTTCTCATAGCCATGTCAAAATAAAAGAAATAAAATAAGGAGAACATAAATTACAACCCAATTGAAGATGGAAGAACCTCTGTCTCCTTAGATGACGCCTTCTTCTCTTGCTTGGCTTCTAATGACTACCCTTCTCTCTCTAAGTAACTGTCTAACCTAACCTAACAATGATGATTTAACAGATGATTTATATGAAACATTTAGCAAATACAAAATTGCCAAGGAAATTTGGGATGCATTAGAAGATACGTATAAAAGGGATAATGAAGGAGCCATGTGTTTTACTGTGTCTGATTTTCATAATTTTAAAATGGTTGATAATTTACCTCTAAATGACCAAATTCATAATTTTCTAAATCTAATTCAAGAAATTCACAGAGGAGGTTCTCAGTTAGATGAAACATATCAAGTTGCATGTTTTATAGATAAGTTACCACCGTCTTGGTCTACTATTCTGGACTTGACACAATTAAACACGCACACCAAATCCTATTACAAGAGGGGTATTTATAGCCTTCCTAAATGAGAGGTGAAGTAGTGAAAGTAGTGGGGGACGTGGGGTCTACCCATGATTGTATAGATGAAGCCAAAAATAGCTATAATAGGTTGGCTTTGAAGGAAACGCTGCCTTCTAGAAGGCCCATTAGGAATTCGCATTCTTCTGGAAGACCCATCAGAGAAATCACCTATTTTTAGGACAGTCCACAGATCGTGCGGCATCAGAGTATGCCAGTCGGCTTCCTGACTTAGCGAATTTTCTTGTAATTTCGCCATTTCGCATGTTGTGCATTTTATGCGAGGTGTTGCATGCTCCATGTAATATCCCATTTTGACGCTTTATTCAGAAGTCGCCTAAATATGACATTTTTGCTCTGTTTTTGCCCTAAATACGCAACTTTCTCAAAAACCTACTAAAAAGACCTAATACCACGTTTGCGGTAAATAAATCGCGAAAATGGTTTCTTTGCATTCATTTTTTTTCATTTTTTAGAAGAAAAGATAGTGATTTTCGCTATATGTTTTGGCTTCATCAATATACAACCAATAGTGGATGAAAGACAACTAGTAGAACATGAAAGACAACGAGTAGTGGATGTAAAACAACTAGTAGAAAATGAAAGACAACTAGAAAAAGATGAAAAATAACTAGAAGAAGATGAAATATAACTAGAAGAAGAGTACATACAACCAATAGTAAATAAAAGACAACCAGTAGAACATGAAATAAACAACTAGTAAAAGATGAAAGACAACCAGTACAAGATAAAAAAAACTCAAAGAAGATGAAAAATAATTAATAGAAGATGAAAGACAACCAGATGAAGATGAAAGATAACGAGAAGAAGATAAAATACCACAAGTGGTAGATGAAAGATGATACCTCGCATATTTAGTCTATTTTAGGCCTGTTTTAGTACCAGATTCGTGCCATAATTCACCAGAATCATGTGCATTTCATCGATATATCTTTAGAATTTGGTACTGCTGAGTGTTTGTTTGTTTTCTGCAGGTTTGGAGCAAAACACACGAAGAAACGGCGATTCAGATGATGAGGTACGACCCTTACCAGGCTTGGTACGGGTCTTACCAGACTTAGCCGATTTTCAGCTCTTCACGCCTGGTACGGCCAGGCCGTACCAATTTGGTACGGGCCGTACATAAAGGCGGCCTGACAGATTCAAATTTTGGCAGAGGCTATTTAAAGCGGGGAACTCTCCAATTTCGACATCTATTCCATTCCAGATCCATTTGAGAGCACAGTAAGAGAGAGAAAGAGAGCTAAGGAGCTGAGAGCAAGAAGGAAGGAAGAGGAAGAGGCGAAACTCGACGGATCTAGCTTCCTCCTCTCGATCCCTTCAATCCATGGCTATCTCTATCCCTCTTATTGTATTTTTAGATCAGATCATGTGCTGTGAGTAGTTCTTTTAGTTTCTAGGGTTAGAGATTGATTCTTGATTTGTTTTGACTTTCTTTGACTTGTATCTTGTATGAACTCTTTAGTTTGATTGATTGTGATTTACTTTGATATCTTTTGCTTTGCTTGCTGTGATTGTTGTATGATGTGCCTCTAGGTTTAGATCGAACCTATCAAGGTCATGTGATCATCTCAATCTCTCATCCAAATCAAATGCTTAGGGTAGAATAGTTCGAATTGAAGCCGAGAGGTTGAATTCTCCTCTAATCGACAGATTAGAGGGTGCCTTAGACCTCCAATCAACCAGCTAGGGTAGATCTGTACCAACACACGAGAGTTGAGGTGTAGAAATCCTTAAAAGGCAATCAATTGCATTCCAACCTAGATCTTGATCCAACAAACGACGGTTGAGGGTTAGGAACCTTAGGTATGGTCAATTGAACCTTTCTAAAGAGTTTAGCACAAGGTACCAGCAAGGAAATGCATTCACTCGAACTGGTAAGCTCTGTTCTGGGAAGCCAGTACGGGTCTTACCAGGGTGGTACGGCCTTGCCTTACCAAGTGAGGTACGGCCTAGCCGTACCAACTTGGTACGGGCCGTACCACTAGAGGCAGATCAGAGATGAAGTCTGAAACCCTGGAAACGCCTTTTATCCATAATCAAAACACAATTTACATTTCTTCCAATCATTTTATTACATCTACTTGAATTGTTTGATCTGACCCTTTAGGAAATTAAACACCAAACCAAACCTTTTTCACTTCTAGTTTTTGATTGAGTTTGATAGAATCTAACCTCGCAATTAACCGTTCCTGTGGATCGATACCCGAATATACTACACGATAGGGGTTGTGCACTTGCATCCCTTACTCGTGGAGTGTAAACGTGGTTTTAAAAGGTACGCCCTCAAGCGTACCGAAACTTGCGTTGCACTTTGCTGCGAACAAGTTTTTGGCGCCGTTGCCGGGGACGGTAACGAATTGCCTAGTTAGATTTTACCTTACTTAGTTAATCTAGATTTTATCTTGTATCTTTCTTGCTTTTTCTTATTCAAAATCACTAAAAACTGGCTTTTGAACCCCCCCCTGCAGGAAAATACAGGTTGAAGTATAATCTGAGAAGCAAGGGCCCCCTGTTCGATCAAACTCCTCCAGACTCAGCCGAGACTGCTCAGCCACCCTCTGGTACGGCCAGCCCGCACCAATCTGGTCCGACCCGTACCGATTCAGGCACGGCCAGGCCGCACCAATCTGGTCCGACCCGTACCAAGGAGCCTGAACCTGAAGAGATGGCTGGAGCAGAAGACGAAGCCCGACTCAGAATGGAGGCAGAGGCCAGGGAAAGAGAAAGGCAAGAAGAAGAAGGCCGACTGACAGACGATGATGAGGATGTCTTCATGCCTCGAACGCTGCGAGAGTTCAACGTGCCGAGAGCTGGAGACGTGCGAGGTGCAATCCGGCTGCCACACATTCCAGGACAGCAACCGAACTTCAATCCGGGGGTTGTCAACATGGTGCAGCAGAACACCTTCCACGGACTCGACCACGAGGACCCGCACGCTCACCTCCAGACCTTTCTCGAGTGCATCACGACCATCAAAACCAACGGTGAGAATGCTGATTACACCAAGCTTGCTTTATTTCCATTCACTCTTAGGGATAAGGCCAAGAAATGGTTAGGATCTTTGCCTAGGGACTCTGTGAGAACTTGGAAAGAATTGTCCAAAATGTTTCTGACCAGATTTTTCCCTCACAAGAGGACAGCCAAGGTAAGACATGACCTGACCAGTTTTAGGCAGATTTATGATGAACCCCTGAACGAAGCTTGGGAAAGGTTTAGAGAAATTCAGTACTCTTGTCCACACCATGGTATACCCGACTGGCTTTTAATTCAAACGTTTTACGACGGCCTGAACGAGAGCACACGTGCTTACGTGGACGCTGTTGCGGGAGGCGCGCTGATGACAAAGGAGCCTTTAGAGGCTATGAACTTGATCGACAGCATGGCGCAAAACCAGCAGTGGTCCGGCCGCGACACGTCACGCCAGCGAGGAGGCCAAGGAGGTAGCCAAGGAGGTGGCAAGTACGAGCTCGATCACATCACGGCTCTCACCGCCAAGATGGACGCCATGCAGCGGGCGATGGACAAGCTCAGTGTCAAGGCAGTCGAACAGCAACCTCAAGTATGCGTCATGTGCGGAGACGAGAGGCACGCATACGAGCAATGCCCGCTGGTGCAACAAGACGAGGAAAGTGAGCAGGTCAACTCTCTCAACAACGAGCCTTCCTTCTTCCCGAGACCTCCCTTCAGCCGGTCCTACTCCAAGGACCCGGTTGAGCAGCAGCACTGGAGGTCAAACCAGAACAACCCTGCGCCTTTCAACAACTCTTCGTTCAGACCGCCCTTCAACAACAACAGCTTCCAGAAGCCGCAGTACAACAACAACAACTGGAACAATCGGGCGAACAACACTGGAAATTACCCCCCTCCGAACAACAACGATTGGAGAGCCCAAGCTTCGAGCAGCAGCAACAGCAACAACAATGGCAACAGGAACTTCTACCAGAACGCTTCCTTTCCCAATCAAGGCAACCGAGCAGCCCCATCTGGCCCCTCAAAGTCAATTGCGCCTACCGGAGTGGACGACTTCACTCACGAGCAGGGCAAGATGAATCAGATGATGTGGGAACATATGCAGAGCATGTCCACTCAGATGGCTGCTCAACAAAATCAAATGGCTGCTCAAAACAAGTTGCTGGAGCAGCTGAGCCAGATAGTCACCTCGAGCCACTCTCGACCCGGGAAGCTTCCAGCTCAACCCGAACCAAATCCAAGAGAAGAGGCTAAGGCGATCACTCTGAGAAGCGGGACCCAATACGACGAGCCACCAATGCCAAGTGAGGGCACAGTTGATCCGATTCTCGACGCGACACCTGACGCGACTCCGACCCCAGAGTCAATTCCACTGAAGGAGGTTAATCCAGAACGAGCTGAGGTCATCCGACCTCAAGCGAGTGCAGACTGCACCAGCTCGGCAAGACCTGCACAACCTCCATCCGAAGCGTCAGGTAGTCAGAAGAAAGGTGCCGAGAAACCACCTCCATACCGGCCACCTGTTCCATTCCCCCAGAGATTAGCTGAGACGAGACTGAACGAGCAATTCGCCAACTTCGCAAACGTCATCAAGCAGCTGCAGATCACCATCCCTTTCACCGACGCTTTGACCCAAATGCCCACCTATGCCAAGTTTCTGAAGGACATCCTTTCCAACAAGAGAAGCTTAGAGGGGCACGCGACAGTCAAGCTGACGGAGCAGTGCAGCGCAATTTTGAAAAGCGAGCTACCCCCCAAATTGGACGATCCTGGAAAGTTTTCCATTCCATGCACCATTGGGAAGGCGACAATCAAGAAAGCCCTGTGTGATCTAGGAGCGAGTGTGAGTCTCATGCCACGCACCATCTATGATCGCATAGGAGTGGGGGAGCTCAAGCCCACAAGGATGACATTGCAGTTGGCAGATTCTTCAGTCCGACTTCCACTTGGTGTGGTGGAGGATCTGCCAGTTCGAGTCGGGAAGTTCTTCGTGCCCGTCGATTTCGTCGTCATGGAGATGGAAGAAGATAAGGAAGTCCCAATCATCTTGGGGCGACCTTTTCTGAGTACAGCTGGCGCGATAATTGACGTGAAGCAAGGCATCCTGACTTTGAACTTTGGAGGAGAGAAGGTGAAGTTCCAAATCGATCGCGCCATGAGATATCCGTCACGATCCGAGACATGTTTCCGGGTTGACAGGACAGAGGAGTACTTGGCTGATCTGGCCAAGGACTACTTTCTTGAACAAGTCAACAACTCGCTGCGCCAAGACGCTGAATTCCTCTCTCAATTTCCAAGCGAAGCGAGCGAGTCAATCTGTGCAGCGGATGCGATTCCTGAGGATCTGGAGGACCGTACATCACACTCTGAGACGAGGAGTGGAGCGGAGCCTGCCAAGGCCGACATCTCGACGACACACGAGTCAGCTCACCCAGATGCGACTCATGTCAATGATCAGCCTGAGCGTCCGACTCCTGAACTCAAACCTCTTCCGACCAATCTCCGATACGAGTTCCTCGATCCAGAAAAGTCATGTCCTGTGATCGTCAATGCGAGTCTGAACCCCGATCAAACCGCCAAACTTCTGGAGAAGCTGAGATTTCACAAGGGTGCGATCGGGTACTCGATCAAGGACTTGAAAGGGATCAACCCAGCCATCTGCTCACACCGGATTCTTCTCGAGGATGATCACAAGCCGTCTGTGGAGCACCAGCGGCGACTCAACCCCAACCTGAAAGAGGTGGTGAAAAAGGAAATTCTCAAACTCCTGGATGCAGGCATCATCTATCCCATCTCTGACAGCAAGTGGGTGAGTCCCGTTCACGTGGTGCCCAAGAAGGGAGGCACGACAGTGGTGAGAAATGAGAAGGATGAGCTAGTCCCTACTCGTGTGGTGTCTGGGTACCGCATGTGTATTGACTACAGGAAGCTCAACGCTGCCACGCGCAAGGATCACTTCCCACTGCCGTTTGTCGACCAACTCCTTGAAAGGCTTGCGACTCATTCTCATTTTTGCTACCTTGACGGGTATTCAGGATTCTTTCAGATCCCCATTCACCCGAACGACCAAGACAAGACCACCTTCACATGTCCCTACGGTACATTCGCATACCGTAGGATGCCATTCGGTCTCTGCAATGCACCTGCCACCTTCCAAAGAGCCATGATGGCTATCTTCTCCGATTTCATCGAGAAAGAGGTTGAGGTTTTCATGGACGACTTCTCTGTCTATGGAACCAGCTTTGACTCATGTCTAGCCAACCTCTGCAAAATCCTGGAGAAGTGTGAAGAGGTCAACCTGATCCTGAACTGGGAGAAATGTCACTTCATGGTCCAAGAGGGAGTTGTCCTTGGACATGTGGTGACCTCCAAAGGAATTGAGGTTGACAAAGCCAAGGTGGAGGTGATCGAGAAGCTGGAGATCCCAACGAATGTCAAAGCTGTGCGAAGCTTTCTGGGACACGCTGGCTTCTACCGCCGATTCATCAAGGACTTCTCGAAAATCGCGAAACCATTGACCAACCTGCTCATCAAGGACTCTGATTTCATCTTCACGCAGGAGTGTGTCGATTCGTTTTGCCGATTGAAAGAAGCCCTTGTCTCAGCACCCATCCTGCAACCTCCAGACTGGACCTTGCCATTCGAATTGATGTGCGATGCGAGTGATTACGCTGTGGGAGCGGTTCTTGGGCAGCGGAAGGAGAACAAGCCATGTGCTATCTACTACGCTAGCAAGGTGCTAGACCCTGCCCAGATGAACTACACAACAACCGAAAAGGAGCTTTTGGCTGTTGTGTTCGCTCTCGACAAGTTTAGATCTTATCTGGTTGGTTCCAAGATAGTGATCTACACTGACCACGCCGCACTCAAGTTTCTGTTGAGCAAGCAGGATGCCAAACCTCGCTTGATTAGGTGGATTCTCCTCCTGCAGGAGTTTGACATTGAAATCAGGGACAAGAAAGGAGTCGAAAACACCGTGGCTGACCATCTGTCCCGGCTTCGCTGGGGAGATGAGGGCTCTGGTAGCCTGCCAATTGATGACTCGTTCCCTGATGACCAATTCCATTCGATTTCTGCCATGGAGGAGATCCACTCGGTTGGTACACCGATGCACGCGACTCATGCGGTGCAAGATCGGACGTTCCATGCAACTGACCGAGTGACCACCGAGTCAGCGCCCTGGTATGCAGACATTGCGAACCTTCTCGCCTCAGGAGTACTTCCTCCTACCATGTCATACCAGCAGAAGAAGAAGCTGCGATCGGACGCCAAGTTCTACTTCTGGGACGACCCCTACCTCTTCAAGATTGGCGTTGATGGCATCTACAGACGATGTGTGCCATACGATGAGACGCGCTCCATTCTTGAGCACTGCCACTCCTCAGCCTACGGAGGACACGCTTCATCCTCCAAGACCGCTTCAAAGGTCCTGCAATCTGGCTTCTTCTGGCCTTCACTTTTCAGAGATGCTAGGACCTTCGTTGCAGCTTGTGACAGGTGTCAGCGCACCGGGAACATCTCCAAGAGGAATGAAATGCCTCTCCACTCTATTCTAGAGGTAGACATCTTTGATGTCTGGGGCATTGACTTCATGGGACCGTTTCCACCCTCTTGTGGGAACGAGTACATCCTGGTGGCTGTTGACTACGTCTCCAAGTGGGTGGAGGCAGTGGCGTGCAAGAATGCGGACTCCAATGCAGTGAAAAGACTGTTCACTGACATCATCTTCCCTCGCTTTGGAGTTCCAAGAGCCGTCATCAGTGATGGTGGCAGGCACTTCATCAACCGCCAGTTCGACAATCTCCTGAGTCGCCATGGAGTCACTCACAAGGTGACCACATCCTACCATCCTCAAGCCAACGGTCAAGCCGAGATTTCCAACAGGGAGATCAAGTCTATCCTGGAAAAGACCGTGGCTCGAACGAGAAAGGATTGGTCGCTCAAGCTGAGTGACGCACTTTGGGCCTACCGTACAGCCTTCAAAACTCCGATTGGGATGAGCCCTTTCAAACTGGTGTACGGAAAGTCCTGCCACTTGCCCGTGGAAATTGAGCATAAGGCATACTGGGCCACACGGGCCATCAACATGGACTTGCTCTCAGCTGGAGAGAAACGCATCCTTGACTTGCATGAGTTAGAGGAGATGCGTCTCAATGCCTACGAGAACGCGAGAATTTACAAGGAAAGGACCAAACAGGTTCACGACAAGCGCATCATGCCTCGTGAGTTCCATGAGGGAGACCTGGTCCTCTTGTTCAATTCTCGACTTAGGCTCTTTCCAGGGAAGCTGAAGTCCAGGTGGTCCGGTCCATTCCGAGTGAGGGCAGTGTTCCCATTTGGCGCAGTGGAGTTGGAAAACAAGGAGGGGCGGACTTTCAAAGTCAATGGTCAGCGTCTCAAGCACTACATTGCTGATCATCCCCAAGAAATGCGAGTGAACTTGGATCTCTCCGATCCATCTCCAACCAAAGCCTGAAGAGAGAAGGTCGAGCTCGAGACCTAAAACGAGCGCTCCTTGGGAGGCAGCCCAAGCCATTTTTACCTGTTTTGCATCTTAGGAACAGTTAGACATGCATTCATTCTTCTTCA
The DNA here is from genome assembly GCA_011114355.1 of Carex littledalei. Lineage (NCBI taxonomy): Eukaryota > Viridiplantae > Streptophyta > Magnoliopsida > Poales > Cyperaceae > Carex > Carex littledalei. The sequence goes on along the minus strand of CM022080.1, from coordinate 14,429,190 downwards.
TTGCATCACGAGCGGCTTGAGAAGTCACGAGAACGAGAAACGAAAATTTCTGAGGTTGGTACGGCTAGGCCATACCACATTGGTACGGCCTGAAAATTGAAAGGGTGGTACGGCCCGTACCAATTTGGTACGGCCAGGCCGTACCTAGGTCAGGGACGCGAACCGACGCCATAACTGCCGCATTTTCCTTTTTAAACCCGACCCCGCCCCCCTCCCCTTCCCCTTCTCTCTCTCCGCCGCACCTCCCTCACTTTCTCTCTCCTCCATCTTCTCTCCCTCTTTCTCTCCCTCTCCACTACTTCTACCTCTCCTTCCGCCCTAACCGAGCCCACAGGAGCACCGGAGATCAGCGCACCACCCGCCTCTCTTCAGTCCGACCCGCACCGTTCCACCGGTCCGACCCGCACGCCTTTTCGGTCCGACCCGCACCTCTTTGCTCTCGGTTAGTTCATCCTCTTCGATTTTCTTTATTTTCTCCCATTTTTCGTGCATCCATCTCTTCTTCTCTCGGTTCCACCCTTGATCTGTCAAAACCCTAGCTTGGTACGGCCCACCCGTACCAAGTAGGTACGGCCCGTACCAGTCTCTCTGACCTGACACCAGATTTGTACCAGTTGTACCGATTAACCCTTACCAGCCAAGTTCTGTGTTGTGTCATATCCTTCAACTGGTTTAGGAGTTAATTGGTTGCAAAAATCTCCATTTCTGTCACTGGTACCAGTTGGTGCGGCCCTTACCAGCCAACACCAAAAACCCTAAGTTAGGTACGGCCCGTACCAGCCTGTGCGGCTAGGCCGTACCTACCTAGGTCAGGCCAGGCCGTACCAGCTAAGTCCGACCAGGCCGTACCAGCTAAGTCTGACCAGGCCGTACCTACCCAGTCATACCCTTACCACCCAACGCCACAAACGTCTGAGAGATGCGTCGGCAATCCTCTCGCTCCTCCACACCCTCTGACGCCTCCATCCCTTCCGCCACTGGCCCGATGGCCAACGTCCCTCCTGCTGACTCCCCCACGTCATCTCATCACTCCCACCGGAGTGCGTCTCGGGGTGACTCCCGCGCATCTCGCCACTCCCGGGAGAGCGCAGCCCGGACTGGGTCCCGCCATAGTCCTTCCCTTCAGGACGCCGTCACGCCCACTTACTATGAGGGAGAGACCACATCCAGTGGCCATCAGTCCGTCTATCGGAGCCCACAGGAGAGCCCCTCCTATCGTCCATCTGGAGACCAGGACCAGGGCTCTGACAAGGCCTCTGACCAGGCCCAGGGCTCTGATCAGGCCTCCATCCATGACTCCGACCACGCCTCTGACTCCTTCGGCACTGATACGGCTCTCTCTGATGCCACCCAGTGTGCCGAGGCTTACACCGAGGAGTACTTCTTCATGCCGACCCGTCGGCAGTTCAAGTACTTCGATATTCTGCTGACGAAATCGATCAACAATACGAGGATTGTTGACTTTTCTGCTTTTCAGACGCTGGGACTGGAGGATGAGTTTCGCCGCATCACCACCCGGGTCGGGATCACTCCAGCCTTCTGGGAGATCGCCCAGAGGGGATACAAGAAGCTCACCATGGAGTTTCTTTCCTCTCTGGAGCTCAAGTACTCGCGGCACCATACCCCGTTCATCCGGTTCCGCATGCTGAGTGAGACCCACCGCGTCTGGCTGTCTGACTTGAGAGAGTGGTTTGGCTTTGAGCCGAACCCGACTACTGACTCCCTCACCTTCTCTGTGGGCTTGGAGCGCGACAGCTTCTGGGCGCTGATCTCTGGCGCCCCAGCCGGGTCAGCCTTCAACAGGGAGTACAAGCAGCTCAATGTCTCTCATCCAGTCATCCGGGTCCTGCTGCGTATCCTCGGTTGCACCATCTTTGCGCGTGGCGAGACGTTCGCCCGCGCCAATGTTGAGGATATGCAGCTGGTGGATCATATGCTGCGTCCCGACAGCACTCTCGAGCGGCCCGATCTGATGCTCGTCATGATCCACCACTGGCTCGGCATCCAGAGGCAGCCCAAGCCGGGTGGCGTCATTTACATCTCGGCCTACGTCACTCTGATCGCCGAGCGCTTACACCTCCAGATCATCGGCGACGAGGAGTGCCGGAGCTCCCGATCTCTCTCTCTCACTCAGTTCACCACCTACAAGTTCATCGAGTCAGCTGCAGGACGCGATGGGCGAGGTGCTTGGGCTTGGCGCATGCCTGACCAGCATACCAGATACATCATGCCATTCCCGGTCACTCTCTCCTTCACTGACCGGAGCACTTGGTTTTTCCGACGTCCGCCCCGCGTGCAGCCTGCCCCTGAGGTCCCACCTCCACCTCCCCCTCCTCCACCACCCCCACCACCACTGCAGGGCGATGAGGACATGATCGATGCCGCCACCTCTCCAGTCCAGGCTCCGTTTGCACCGCTGCATCATCTCCCTCCTCATGTGCCACCTTTCCCCGGCCAGGCTCCCCCCTTCTTCGAGCAGGTACATCCCTCACCTTTTGGTGCAGGTACCTCATTCTATGGAGCTGGCCCTTCCACGTACCAGACTGGCCCATCCACCTCCGCCTACGCTGCCGGCCCATCCACCTCTGCCTACGCAGCCGGACCCTCGACCTCCTACAGTCGACCCGTGTATCCCCCTCCAGTCGATGAGCCCACCGTCCAGGATGTTTACCACCTGATGTACGGCATGCGTCAGGAGCAGGGTGTTGCACTCTATGAGCAGGGTGCTGCCATTCGTGAGCAGGGCGCCATCCTCCAGGATCTCACGCGGCGAGTGACTGGGATAGAGCAGCGGTTTAGCGACTGGCTCTGGTACGACCACCCTGAGGACTGATCAGGTTCGCTCTCTTTTCCCCGAGCTTCTTTTATCTCTTTTATCTTCTAGTCTTGAAGCATTGAGGACAATGCTCAGGCTAAGCTTGGGGGGATTGCATTTGCATTTAGGTCATATTTACTTTATCGTTATTTTTCTGGCGTTTTTTCGTATTTTCGTGCATTGTTAGGTGAAGATTTGCGTGAATTGCTAGAATTGAGAATAACTTTGAAACAATTTAGTTGTGATTAGGATAGACCTGAGTGAATTGGAACTAACCCATGATTGGTTATTGAACTACTTAGGTTGAGCTGTTTTTAATAATGGAAACGATGAAACAAACTTAGAATTGAATCGAACGAGATTATTCGAAAAAACCGAACTGTGCCTTTAGGAATTGGGATTTTCAAATTAAGAAAGTTTGGAATATCCATTGGTATGAATGAATACCAATAGATGTGTGTATTCATGGTATGAGCAAACCAAAAAGAAAAGAAAAAGAATAAAAAAAAAAAAGAAGAAAAAGAAAAGAGAAATGAAAAAGATGGAGAACATAAGAGTACTGGCAATAAGCCTCGAATGGGCGCCTTTGAGCTCGTCTCCCAATTAGAAATAAAGAAAGAAAATTTTGCTCATACCAACACACTTCGTTCGCAACTTTCTTACCCTTAAGCTTGATTCAAGCTTGGGGGAGGGAAAATGAAAAGAAAAATCACCTTGAATAAAAGCACTGACTCGAAAAAAAGAATGAAATTGTTTCGATCAAACCTAGGTAATTAGTCTTTCCATTGTTAGAACCATCTCAAAATAAGAAGTTCAATTGACCAATTGGTGGAGTGAATCAAGGTTTATAAAGGGATATTTGAATTACAACCGAATCGATTCTAGAAATTCTTGACTATAGCAAATTCACGTAGGTTTTCACATTTAGACTTGTATCTGCATTTAGATTTAGTTGTCCAGCACTTTTACCCGAGTTTGAAACTTTTTGCTTGAGGACAAGCAAAGGTTCAGCTTGGGGGAATTTGATACCTCGCATATTTAGTCTATTTTAGGCCTGTTTTAGTACCAGATTCGTGCCTAATTCACCAGAATCATGTGTATTTCATCGATATATCTTTAGAATTTGGTACTGCTGAGTGTTTGTTTGTTTTCTGCAGGTTTGGAGCAAAACACACGAAGAAACGGCGATTCAGATGATGAGGTACGACCCTTACCAGGCTTGGTACGGGTCTTACCAGACTTAGCCGATTTTCAGCTCTTCACGCCTGGTACGGCCAGGCCGTACCAATTTGGTACGGGCCGTACATAAAGGCGGCCTGACAGATTCAAATTTTGGCAGAGGCTATTTAAAGCGGGGAACTCTCCAATTTCGACATCTATTCCATTCCAGATCCATTTGAGAGCACAGTAAGAGAGAGAAAGAGAGCTAAGGAGCTGAGAGCAAGAAGGAAGGAAGAGGAAGAGGCGAAACTCGACGGATCTAGCTTCCTCCTCTCGATCCCTTCAATCCATGGCTATCTCTATCCCTCTTATTGTATTTTTAGATCAGATCATGTGCTGTGAGTAGTTCTTTTAGTTTCTAGGGTTAGAGATTGATTCTTGATTTGTTTTGACTTTCTTTGACTTGTATCTTGTATGAACTCTTTAGTTTGATTGATTGTGATTTACTTTGATATCTTTTGCTTTGCTTGCTGTGATTGTTGTATGATGTGCCTCTAGGTTTAGATCGAACCTATCAAGGTCATGTGATCATCTCAATCTCTCATCCAAATCAAATGCTTAGGGTAGAATAGTTCGAATTGAAGCCGAGAGGTTGAATTCTCCTCTAATCGACAGATTAGAGGGTGCCTTAGACCTCCAATCAACCAGCTAGGGTAGATCTGTACCAACACACGAGAGTTGAGGTGTAGAAATCCCTAAAAGGCAATCAATTGCATTCCAACCTAGATCTTGATCCAACAAACGACGGTTGAGGGTTAGGAACCTTAGGTATGGTCAATTGAACCTTTCTAAAGAGTTTAGCACAAGGTACCAGCAAGGAAATGCATTCACTCGAACTGGTAAGCTCTGTTCTGGGAAGCCAGTACGGGTCTTACCAGGGTGGTACGGCCTTGCCTTACCAAGTGAGGTACGGCCTAGCCGTACCAACTTGGTACGGGCCGTACCACTAGAGGCAGATCAGAGATGAAGTCTGAAACCCTGGAAACGCCTTTTATCCATAATCAAAACACAATTTACATTTCTTCCAATCATTTTATTACATCTACTTGAATTGTTTGATCTGACCCTTTAGGAAATTAAACACCAAACCAAACCTTTTTCACTTCTAGTTTTTGATTGAGTTTGATAGAATCTAACCTCGCAATTAACCGTTCCTGTGGATCGATACCCGAATATACTACACGATAGGGGTTGTGCACTTGCATCCCTTACTCGTGGAGTGTTAACGTGGTTTTAAAAGGTACGCCCTCAAGCGTACCGAAACTTGCGTTGCACTTTGCTGCGAACAAAAGACAACCAGCAAAACATGAAAGAAATCAGGAAAACATGAAAGATAATCAGTACTACACGAAAAACATCTAGAAGAAGATGAAAAAAACTAGTAGAAGTTTAAAGACAACTAGAAGAAAATGATTTCAACCTGTAGTGGATGAAAGATAACCAATAGAACATGAAAGACAACCATTACAAAATGAAAGACAACTAGAAGAAGATAAAACACAACTAGTACAAGATGAAAAAGAACCAAAAGAAGATGAAAGACAACTAGAAGAAGATTAAAGACAATAAATAAAGCATGAAAGACAACAAGTAGAAGATGAAAACAACTAGAAATAGATGAAAAACAACAAGAGAAGATAAAAAATAACTAGAATAATATTAAAAACAACTAGAAATAGGTGATGCACAACTAGTAGAAGATGAAAGGCAACTAATAGTTGTCTTTCATGTTAATGACAACAAGTAGAACATGAAATACAACTAGAAGAAAATAAAAGAAAACCAGTAGAACATTAAAGACAACCAGTACAAGATCAAGACAGGCAGAAGAAGATGAAAAACAACTAGTAAAAGATGAAAGACAATCAGGAGAAGAATAACAACTAGTATAATATGAAAGACAACCAGTAGAATATAAAAGACAACCAATACAAGATGAAACAACTAGTAGAAGATGAAAGACAACTAGAAGAAGATGAAATTCAACCTGTAGTGGATGAAAGACAACATGAAAGACAATCAGTGCAAGATGAAAGACAACTAGAAGAAGAGAAACACAACTAGTATAAGATGAAAGACAACTAGAAAAAATTAAAATACAACCAATAGTAGATGAAAGACAACCAGTACAATATAAAATTCAACTAGAAAAAGATGAAATACAACAACTAGTAGATGAAAGGTAACCAGTACAACTTGAAACACAACCACTAGAATATAAAAAACTACTAATAGAACATGAATGACAACAAGAATATGAAATACAACTCTAATAAGATGAAATACAACAACTAGTAGATGAAAGACAATTAGTAGAACATGAAAGACAACCAGTAAAAGATGAACAACTACTAGATGAGATGAAAGACAACCAGTAGTAGATGAAAGATGATGTCTCGTTATTTGACCTATAATTCCGACCAATTTCTGTACCAAAATCTGTGTTTTAAACCACCAAATCGTGTCTATTACATTGAATATCTATAGAATGTGGTACTGCTGCGTTTTTATTCTTACTTTGCAGAAAACGGGCGAAATCAGGGAAGATTGTGAATTCTGAAGCTCTACACGCGGGCCGCGTCACATACGAAGAGGGCCGCATCATACCCTGACGCGACCACAGACGCGATCACTCATTACACACGCGAGAGACACAGACACGCGGGCCGCGTCACACCCGACGCGGGTCGCGTCAGCCTATTCCGGAAACATAACAGAAATGGAAACAGAGGCTCAATGAAGGAAAGGTCGGCCAGAATAGCTATATTACGGGATTCCTTGCTACAAACAAATTCATTCTGCATTTTGGAGAGCAAGAGGACAATTCCTAGGGTTTGGACTTGACGGCTTGCTTGGAGACGAAGTTGAGAAGCGAAAGACGAAAGTTCTTCACGGATCTTCTTTGTTATTCGGGTTTTGTCATGGCTATTTCTTCTATCATTTGTTTTATTTGCTTTTTGACTATGTCTGAGTAGTTTATTTAGTTTCTAGGGTTACGATGTAGTCGGATACTCTGTTTTATATGCATGTTGTTTGAATCTGTGTTAAATGTTTGTGATTATTTGCTCGAGTATTATTTTAATTGCTTGTTGAAATTGTTTGAATGATTCTTGGTCTACTTTAGATGTCTATAGCATCTTTTCTAGTATTTTGGCCTTGATGTTTCTTTCAACCAGACCAAGTATCTGAGGTAGGTTATCGAGCCGTGAGGTGAGACCCAATAGTAACTGAGAAGTGAAATTTCCATTTATCGAGAGATGGTGGATACCTTTAGTAAACCGGACAAATAACTTAGGTAGAATACCAAAAACGAGAGTTGAGGTTGAAAACCTAAGAAGGTGAAATTGCAATTCCGATACCAAGTTTATTAAGCCAATAAACGAGAGTTGAGGTTTAGGAACATTAGGTACGGTCAATGGAACCTTACACTAAAGAACAACGCAGAAACAGACGGCTGCTGCATTCACTCGAGGGCCACGCGGGCCGCGTATGAGAGTACGCGGGTCGCGTCTTCCACGCGGGCCGCGTATGAAAGTACGCGGGTCGCGTCTGGTGCCGAGAGGCAGAGTTGAAGATGAAATCGAAAACCCTGGAAACGCTTTTTTATAACTGATAAAAACCAAATTTTACTTTCTGTCATTTTAATTATTGTTATTGAACTTAGGAAATTAAACAAACCAAATCAATATTTTCCAACTTCTAGTACTTAATTAATTTAAGTAGAGTCCAGTTTAGATTTGAACCGTCCTGTGGATCGATACCTGACTAAACTATACGATAGGATTGTGCACTTGCAGTCTTAGTCGGAAGTTAATTCAAGATTTAAAAGGTATAGCTTGCTGTACTGAAACTTTGTGATACACTTTTGTGCGAACAAAAGACAACCAGTAGAACTTGAAAGACAACTAGTAGTGGATGAAAAACAACTAGTAGAAGATGAAAGATAACTAGAAAAAGATGAAAAATAATTAAAAGAAGATGAAATACAACTAGAAGAAGAGTACATACAACCAATAATAGATGAAAGACAAATAGTAGAAGAATATGAAAGACAACTAGAAAAAGATGAAATACAGCTAGAAGAAGATGAAATACAACATGTAATAGCTGAAAGATAACAAATACGAAGTGAAAGACAACTAGAAGAAAATGAAAAATAACTAGTTTGTAAGGCATCCAGAAGAAGATGAAATATAACCAAAAGAAAATGAAAGATTACTAGAAGAAGATGAAACACAACTAGAAGATGATGAAAACAACTAGTAGGATATGAAAGACAACTACAAAAGGATGAAAGACAACTAGAAGGAGATGAAATACAACTAGAATGAGATGAAATTCAACTAGAAGGAGATAGAATACAACAAATAGTTGATGAAAGACAACTAGTAGAACATAAAAGACAAGATGAAAGACAACTAGAAGAAGATGAAAAACAACTAGTAGAAAATATAAGACAACTAGAACAAGATGAAATACAACTAGTACTAGATGAAAAATAACCAGTAGAAAATGAAAGACCATTAGTGCCAGATGAAAGACAACTAGAAGAAGATGAAAACATGACAAGATATAAATACTTGCGTGATGAAGAAACTGAAAGTACTTTATCATGTATCTCATTTGAAAGAGAAAATCACGTAGAAGACGTTCGTGGTTTATATTTGCAAATTTCTCACGTATCGTCAGAAATATAGACGAGATTGAATAGAGAAAAAAACTCACATCTAAAAATGGTAAAAGATAAGTGGATGATGTGAGAGACAAAAGATTAGTTGATATGTCTAATTTTTTTTTCAGAAATACTCGATATGTTAAGTATAAATATTTGATATGTTGTATATTAATACTTGCATTCATAGGTATTAATACTTGTGTGTCCTAATAAAGTAGTTAGAGTGTTGTCTCAGGTAGTTAGATCAGGATAGTATAATTAATGTGTTCAGAGATTGAAAACTGGAGTACGTTTGGGGATATAAGGTCGGAAGAAATTATAATTATTCTATTTCTCATAATACGAAAATAAAATAACATTTATTCCGTTGAAGAGTTTGACCTCAATTTGAGTTCAAATTAATATGAACTCAATTAATTAATTAATTAATTAGCCGAATTTAAGCTCGAGCTCGACTCAATTCGACTTACAAACAAGTCAAGTTATAATATATGATCAGCTAGTTCGAGTTCGACTCCTCATTTACAGTGCCACATTTCGCTCTCTGCAATTGATTGGCTCATTATAATTTATTTGAACAAAAGGATGGCTTTTGAACAGATTTGATTTAATTTAAACAAAAGGACCCGAAGTGACCTGATTCTTTCCGGTACCGTAAAAGAGAATATTTTAGAATGAGTAGATTCAGACTGTTCTTTTAACTTTGTACGAATCTCAAAGCACAAATAATATTGGCCCGTGCACTTTCCTGAATAGGCACTGTTTTTTAGTTAATCTGAGACCGTAAAGTGGTGACCCCACATTACATATACCTGAGAGGATACGCGTTTAGTGATAAGACCGTGGACTGAAATTAGGAATCGAGGCATCCAATATGTATTGGATTAAAATTTATCTGATGTTTGATCAAAACCGTCCAATTTGCATTAAAAAATTCGCCCAAATATAATATGTACCAATTTTGAAACAAAATGAACCGTTTTGTTTTGAGCATCACACATATTTTGGTCCCGATTTTTTTATTAATAGGAAAATAAAAAAAATATTGAGGAAAATTTCAGAGGAAATTCGGAATCTAAGAAGAACGTTATGGTTTATAAACCATAACGTCCTGCCAAATTCTCATTTTACCTCAGTCTCGTAAAAAAAAATTGCTACATTGGGAACGTTGTGGACCATAACGTCCCTACTATAGCTATTCTTTTTATTTTTTGGTTTCATTTTCATATATGTTAAAAAAAAATCCATTTAATTTTTTTTTCATTTGAATTCCGAAATCAAAATTGAAATTAAAATGAGATTGAAATTGTTCAAATTGGAATGTTTGGCTTTCAAATATATTCAAATGAGATTAAAATTAAAAAGTAAATTTATAGATTAGTTATTAGGGGTGTAAACGGAGCGGATTCGGAGCGGATAATGCTAATACCAAATCCGTATCCGCCTTTCAATGAACGGATACGGATATGGATACGGATACGGATAGTAAACGGATATCAAAACTTAAAACCATATCCGCCTTAAACGGATACGGATACGGAGCGGATAATTTGCGGATACGGATTCGAATACGAATATAGAACGGATAATTGTCGGATATTGAGTTATATGAACTTTAAGATATAATTAATAATTAATAAAATTTAAATATAAAAATAAATGAATAATTGTAAGTTGATGGAGATATTAATGTTAGAAAGATGAGAGAATATAAGATATTTATTTTATTAATAGTGTGGTGTAGTGGTTTGTACCTTGGTTGTTTAGACTTTTACTTCACATGACATGGGTTCAAATCTCTTGAAGGCAAAATAATTTAAAACCTCACATGATACGGATACGGATACGGATACGGATAGTAAACGGATATCAAAATTTAAAACCATATCCGTATCCGTATCCGCATCTTCTACGGATAATTGATAATTATCCGTATCCGTATCCGTATCCGCGATATCCGTATCCGTTTAAATCCGGATACGGATTATATGCGGATTCGGAGCGGATATCCGTGTCCGTTTACACCCCTATTAGTTATTGAGTGAGGCTATGGTGCTATGCATAGCAAGGATGGCTAGTGTACTACGGCTCAATATGGTACTTTATAAAATTCTAACGGTCGATCCGAACAGTTCAATGTGATATCCATATGAATATGTACTTTCAAACTAAATTATATATTTTTTTGAATTTTTTTACTATTTTTTTAGATAGGTAGAAAAATCAGTGTTTTCTGAAAATTCTGGACTATCAAAATTCTACCTATCTAAAAAAATAGTAAAAAAATTCGAAAAAATATAAAATTTAGTTTGCAAGTACATATTCATATGGTTATCACATTGAACGGTTCGGATCGACCGTTAGGATTTTAAAAAGTACCATATTGAGCCATAGTACACTAGCCATCCGTGCTATGCATAGCACCATGCCTCACTCTTAGTTATTCGTCATATACATAGTCTAGAATATTGTTTCATTATACAAAAAAAAAAAACTATCAATTACAAATTGGTCAAATTTTATGCTATTGTAAATATTTTTTATAAACACTATATATAAAGAGGAGGGTTCCAATGCACCATTATTTGGTGCACCTAACGTGCACCCAAACCTCATATGGTGCATTTTCAAAGTTCAAATAGTCGATTCGAACCTTCCAACGTGTTCTTCATATTAAAATGTGCTTGGAGACCAAATTTTACATTTTTTGGAAATTTTTTACTATTTTTTCAGAATTTTTGAAAATCAAATTTTTTACTATTCATCAAATTATTGTTTAGTACTTTCAAAAATTCTGAAAAAATAGTAAAAAATTTCCAAAAAATGTAAAATTTGGTCTCCAAACTTATTTTAATATGAAGAACACGTTGGAAGGTTCAAATCGACTATTTGAACTTTGAAAATGCACCATATGAGGTTTGGGTGCACGTTAGGTGCACCAAATAATGGTGCATTGGAACCCTCCTCATATATAAATCATATATATAATACTTATAATGTTTTTTTTTTGAAAGATTGGCAGTAGCTGCCAAAATTGATATTAGTAATAAAACGTCTGGTTACAACAAAAAGAAATCACAGTTACATCTAGGAAAAAAACCCCGAAAACAGACAACCATCCCCTTCATCTATACCGTCCCTTTTCCGGTACCAACCCGGTATCATTAGAACAGTATCTATTTCAATCCGGATCCGCTAAAAGATTTTCACCCATTAGCCTTCTTGGACCCGAATTGCAATATTTGAGCCACATACCGCCCTCCTTCATTATTCTTTCCACCAATAGGCGCGTGGGAATTGCTTTGCCAGCAAAAATTTTTTCATTCCTTCTCTTCCAAATTGACCAACATGCGCACCAAAACAGAGCTGCCCAGTGTTTGAAACATCTTGGTCCCCTTAACTTGGCATACTCTTCAGACTTCTTCCATACTTCCATTACACTCTCTGCCGGCCACATGAGCCGGTACCCCATGACCACCGAGAATACTCATAATGTTGGATTTAATTTTTTTTAACATATATGAAAATGAAATCCCAAAAAAAAAATTGATACAAAACTGTAGCAACTTTTTTTTTTTAACTGGAGGCAAAGTGAAAATTGGCGAGACGTTATGGTTTATAACATTGGAACATTTTTTTCTTATATTTCAAATTTCTATGAAACTGTTCTGTATTGTCGATATTTTTTTTATTTTTCTATAAATAAAAAAATTGGTGGACCTTACCAATGGGACAGCCCACAGCCCCTTTCTTTCTGAAATTATCCTAAACACATTTTGACCTGGCCAGACCACATCTGCGACCTGCCAGTACAAAACCTTGGTCTGATATCCATCGAACGCTCCGCCAATATTTCTGAAATTATCCTAAACCCATTTTGACCTGGCCAGATCCCATCTGCGACCTGCTAGTACAAAACTTGGTCCGACTAGTGTATTGATTAAACCCGGGTGGGTCGACCCGAACCGAGCAAACCCGTGATCCGAATCTAGACCGGCCCGAACCCGTGCTTAAACCCGGACCGGACCGTCCTAACGAGTGGGCCGGGTTTCACTAGGGTCGGATCCGGTTTTCTGGGCCAAACCCGCCTATACCCTTTTGAACCCGTCTATCCGAACCCGACCTGGACTGAACTAAACCCAGACCGGACCGCCCGAATCCGACCCAAACCCGAGTCTAACCCGCCCCAAAACTCCGGATCCGGGTCTAATCCGGCCAATAAGGACCTGTTCGGCAACTCCACTGTTGCCGTGGGAAAAAAAATTGACTCTTGAGTGAATTTTTTTTTCCCATAGCAACAGTAAAATTTAATTCAACTTTTTTTTGATCCCACATCCATATCCAATCTCTCAGGGCCACCGAACAGGCCCTAAGAAAGAAACAGAACTGAGAACTCTATTTTCCTGCACAATCAGATGGGATGGCTACAAGTCGGTCCATTTTACAAAACATTGCGGCGCTTCGCAATTCACTAGCAGTGCGACAGAATAGCCCATTGCCCCATTCTGTGAGAGGCGCAGTTTTGTAGAGAAGCGCTGTACCGATTCCGAAGGAGCTCAGTTTAATTTCGCTGGCTGCACAAGCGCTAGACTTTTATCTCACATATCAAAAATTGATCATTGAATTTTAATTTAAATTTTTACTTAAATCATTATAAGATGATTAATTTCAATCTAAGCACCACTCATTACATCGTCTTTTCAAGTCCCTTCCTCTATACAAATCATCATTTCCTAAATAACAAAAAAACAGACAGAAATTCCAAGGCAAACACAGAAAAGCTTTCAATAATAACATAAATCTAGCATCTCGAATTGCCTCTTTCACCTTTTGACAAAGATAAACCCTATGTAAATCGAGTGCGTATCCTCTGAGATATCTCATATTTTGCGTGACCGACGTGTCCGGTGCCTATTCGGGGATAGCGTAGGGGCCAGTATTATTTGAGTTTTGAGATTTGTGCAAAACGTATTTGAACAGTTGAGATTTTCCAACAAGTCACACAAAATATGAGATATCTCAGGGGATGCAAATTTATGTAAATCCTAGTGTGTACTAATGCTTCGGTCTGACCTCGATGCTCTGCACAATCAACCCATTCTTCCAATGGCCACTTTTAATCTCCATAAAAGACATGTCGACCTCTCCAGCGATCCCGTCTTCACTATCAAACTCTCCCAACTCGACCTCTAACCACCCGTCTTGTCTCTCTCTCGGCAATCCCACATCGTCAGTCCTCTGCTCAGTTTCCCGTCCCCACATATGCCTACCCCACCGACGGTTAACTTGCTGCCTCTCCCTATGATTGAGGCACACCGAATGCTCAGACACGATATCCCCAGCGACGGTAATTTTAGTTGTTTGGAACGGGTTGCTTAGTCCCCTCGCATTGTCCGCCAGTTTGAAAACAAGGTAAGCCGCATATGCAGTATTTGGAGTGAGAATTTGTCTGCCTATCTTGCCACGGATCTCCAGCCAGCATACCATTTCGAGCTCGGCACACTCGCTGAACCTTCAAAACGTATAAAAAGAAATATTACCCTTAATTTAAATGAGAGATAAAACTATCTGCATTAAATTATTCTAAGACTGCTTTTTATGGTAAATCTAACAACAAGCTGGAATTTAATCAGCAAGTATTGAAATATAGTTTGTGTTCTGTAATAAATCCTTTTCTCTATGCAAGCATAATAGAATTTTCAGTAATATACTTTTATGTGAGGATATGGAATTGCCTGTTTCTCCAATGGTTTTGTGCACTATAAGAATTATTTTGGTGTAAATGAATTGCCATTAATCAACAAGAAATTAATTCATCACATTAGATCAACTCTCAATCAAATTTATAACATCGACCCCTACTGCAACAACTGATTGGAATTGTTCGTGTAGTGAACTATTACTAAGAAAAAAGTATGAATAATTACTTAAATAATGAATCAAATTTCTGATCATATATTGGAACCAATGAACTGGTAAAAATCTGTTCATCATTCGATACTGAGTCCCATTGTAACCCAAAACCAAAACGTGATCAGATTCAACAAAATTACCCAACCAATCTTGTAAAGAGACTCAACCACAATTTGAAACAAATTTACCCCAGTAGTAGTCAAAATTGCCCAAATTAACAAACCATCAACAACCAAAACCACAAAAGCCAGAGGGCCCAGATTGATACATTACCCAAACAAACCTAATACCAGAAATTCAAATGACCCAAAATTCCTTAATGCACGCACAAACATTCAGCTTAGTAAAAATGCTTGTCTTGCATGCCTTCAAGTGTGTATCAAGCATATACCAATTTATTATTCTTTGCGCTTTTGCTTCAAGAGATAAGATGCGTTCTTATTAATTTCTTATTTAACTCTAGAGCAAGGGATGTATATAATTTTCTCACTTCTTTTATCATCACTTTCTATTTTTTTCTTAAATTTTGCTTGAATTGCTCTCTTATTTTGACGTTTCTTTGTTTGAAACAAAAGGGACAATTTACAAATAAATACGAGAGAAAAGAATAACAATGTTTCCATTATAATGGATATTTATATCCCTGAGTAATGAACAGCTCCAAATTTTTGTTTAGTAGTCAAAGAGATTTTCCAATATTTTCTTTTTTGTTATCTCGTTTCCTTTATTCAATTGGTAACACAAGCAGAAATGGCTATCCTTGATATTAGCTTTGATATGAAAATTGCATCTATTTATCCACTAAAAATCAAAAGATAAAAAAAACACAAGAAAAACAAGGTGCAATTTGTAACTGTGAATACCTCGAATCGGGAAGAGCAATCCACTTCCAATATGTCGTGTCAGTACCCCACACAATTCCCAGAGCCCTGGCTGAAAGCATGAAACATTTTGCCCCACTGGATCTCTCCAATCCAAAACTCTACAATCCAGCATTCCAGTCAAAATGAGACAAGATTATTTAATATCACATGAAAAACAAAGAACAATATCCCAATATCAATGAGTAGTGAAAGGCAAATTAATAACGAAATTACCATCAAGCCACCATCGATTAGCAGAGGATGATCACAGAGTCTGAAGTAGAGTTCTTTTTTCGAAGCGTACTCCACTGGATCAACAGACTGAGATAGGAACGAGGAATAATCGGACGGCAAGAAGCGTTGCCACGTGGCATCCGAGTCGGCTGCTGATCGGAAAGCGCGGGACACGACGGGAGAGACGCAGGTGTCACGTGGGGTGGTGAGCGAGATCACCTGAGAGATGCACTCCTCCGGTAGCTGATTGATGTCTCCGACGATGGTCGCATCCGGGCTATTCATCTCCATCGCAACGTGTTATTGGAAATAGTAGGAACTGAAGAGGAGTTATCAGTTATTTAACTTTCTCGCTTCTTCCCTTAGTTGTCAAGGTCAACGTCTCAGAGACTTAGCCATTAAGCATTCTTCCATGTAGCCTCATTTGATTTTATAATTTTTGTTGTTTCTTATATAGTTTTACAGACTAAAAATTATCATATGTATCTCTTAGTTTGTAGAACATTTTCTTATTTACTCTTCATATATTATAATCACATGTTAACTCTAATTAAAATTATCATATATATCTCTTAGTATGTAGAACATTTTCTTATTTACTCTTCAGTTTCAAAATTTAAGTAAACTTAGGCATGTGAAGATCACAATTATATTTAATTCTATGCTACACATCTACATCATGATTCATTTCATTCAGCTATATGAGTGATGTGATTATTGAGGCTTTAGTTGCGAATAAATGCGACGAATGCCGCTTTAGTCCTTTGCTAATATAGTTGATGTACCGAATTGGTTTGAAAATATATAAATAAGACAATAAAGAAATGTGCGCACATAAGGAACACGATGCATAATTAAAAAGTCATAACATATTGCTCAAGTGAGAGATTGTTGGATTTATTGCCAACCTCGTTGGATTTAATGCCAACATTGAGCATATATGTAATCAAATTATATATTGTTTACTGTCATATATGGTTGTCAATTAAAGTGATCAAATGATAGACCTAAATTATATATATGTTCGGTCTGGTTTTATCACGAAATAACACCAAATATCTTGTATTTTAGTAGGTAATAGAATAGAATCACTTAGAGTCTAGTTACTGCGTTTGCTTGTTTGAAAATTGCAGAAAATGAAGAAATTGGAGCAGAATGCGGATGCACTGGCCTTGAGTGCGGCCGCATTCAATACTTAGAAGAAAACTCAGCTCACAAAAGAGAAATCCGAGCAGAATGCGGACGCACTGAGAGAGAGCGGCCGCACTCAGTACTTAGAAAATTTCAGAGGAATTCACAGCGCAACTGACCTATAAATCCGACCAATTTCTGTACCAAAACCTGTGCCTAAAACTGTCGAATCGTGTTTATTTCATTAAATATCTCTAGAATGTGGTACTGCTGCGCATTTGTTCTTACTTTGCAGGAAACAGGCGAAACAGAGAAAGAATCTAGATTATGAAGGTTTATACACGGACCATGCACCATATGCATGCGGTCCGTACACCCTCTGCCTGACCACAAACTGACCACAGACGATCAGGACACAGACCTGTATATGATGCTGAAATTTCAGCACCTGAACTTAAAACAGTCATATCTTTTGACTCGTAACTCCGTTTTGAGTGTATGACCACTTTTCGGAAAGCTTGCGAGAAGATCTACAATTTGAGCCATAGACACAGGAACACGGTCCGTGCACCCTTGCATACGGTCCGTGCATGGCATTTATGGAAACAGAATCCAAAGTTGGAAATTGGTGCCAGCTGGGGAAGGTCGCGAATTGAGGGCATTAAAGCGCCTCTCTGGCCAAGGGAGAGGTCATTCTGGATCTGAGAAGGGAGGCTAGGGTTGAGGAGAGGACGGCTCGGCTTGGAGAGGAAGAAAAGGAGGAAAACGAGAGTTTTGCGACGATTCTTCGGACTTCTTCGAGTTTTATCATTTCTCTCATGAACTCTATTATCTTTATCTCTTTTATTTGTTTTAGAACTATGTTTGAGTAGACTTTTAGTTTCTAGGGTTAAGATGTAGTCGAATGCTTTGTTTTATTTGCTAGTTATTGGAATTTGTATTGGATCTTGTGCTTGTTTGTTGTGTAGTATTTTATTGCTTAGATGAACTTGTTTGAATTGATTAGTTTATCGTTAGATGTATGGCCACATCTAGATGGTATTCCAAGGCTTTGATATTCTTTCGACCAATCTAAGTATTTGAGATAGGTTTGTGAACCGAAAGGTGAAACCAAGCGGTAGCCGAAAGGCGAAGTTTTCCTCGTATCGAGAGATCGAGGTTATCTTTAGTAAACCAACGAATAACTTAGGATAATTAAACCAATAAACGAGAGTTGAAGTTTAAGAACCCTAAGAAGGTATAAATTGTGTTTCGTACCAAGCAATTAAGCCAATAAACGAGAGTTGAGGAGTATTGACTTAGGTACGACCAAAATAACTTTGCACAGGAATTCGATCCAGAAACCAATAGCTGCTGTATCAACTCGAGGGCCACACGGACCGTGTATGAAAGTACACGGCCCGTGCACATTACACACGTCCCGTGCACATTACACACGGCCCGTGCATGAGAGTGCACGGACCGGGCACTTGAGGCAAAGCTGAGACGAAGTCTAAAGCCCTAGGAACTCCTTTTTATAAAATCAAAACCAAACCAAAATTTACTTTGTTTCTTTAAGTACTGTTATTGAACTTTAGACATTTAAACAAAACAAAACCAACCTTTTGCAGACTTCTAGGATTTTTATAAACTAAGTAGAGTCCAGTCTGTTTCAACCGTCCCTGTGGATCGATACCCGATAATATACTACGTGCTAGGATTGTATACTTGCAATCTGAACCAAAAGTGTATTTAAGGTTAAAAGGTACAGCTTGCTGTACCGAAACTTTGTACTATACCTTTTTGGTGTAACAAGTTTTTGGCGCCGTTGCCGGGGACGGCATTGAAACTTTTTGGATTTTTGCTTATTTTTGCTAAATTCTAGATTTTAACTTGTATCTTTTTTTTTTTTTTCTCTTATCACAGGAGCAAGCTGGAACCACACTACAATCTGAGGAGCTCAAGACACCATGGATCTGATGTACAACATGGCGACAAACCAACAGTGGTTTGGCCGCGATAGTTCTCGAGCTGGAGAAGGCCGCCGATCCAAAGTTGATCAGATCACAGCTCTATCTGCTAGAGCTGCCGAGCTGGAGGAGGCCATGCAGGAGGCTTTAATCAAAATGAGCGTGAAGGCAGTCGGTAACCATCAACCACAGCCATGTGTCATGTGTGGGGACAGGAGGCACTCTTACGAGTATTGCCCACTGGCGGAATGGAATGAGGAACCCGAGCAGGTCAACTATCTCTGCAACAACAATCGCAATTTCTACAACAATGCACCATTCAATAACTCGAACAATCGCGCATTTCAATCCGATCCACCCGAGCCGTACATTGATCCCGCTGTAAGCGACTTCATGCACGAGCAAGGGAAGATGAATCAGATGATGTTCGAGCAGATGCAAGCGATCAGTGCCCAGTTGGCCGCTCAAAGCAAGGTGATAATGACGCGAATGAGTCACCAAGCTGACTCTAGTCAACCACCTCATTACCAGGGACCTGTCATGCCCATTGACTCAACTGCCAAGAACACGGACCGTGCAGAATCTACACGGACCGTGCAGACCCCACCTGTTGCAGAAACTGAGCATCCTGACCGTGCAGAGCCCACACGACCAGCCGAGATCAACGAGACTACTGAGAACACGGACCATGCAGAATCTACACGGACCGTGCAGAAAGAGCTGACAACCTGGGGGAACTGACACACGGACCACATGCATCTTGCATGGACCGTGCACCACAGTCAGAGGAGCTGGAGATGGCACGCGGGGCGTACAAAGCTCACACGGGAACCTCACACGGACCGGACATATCTCACACGGACCGTGCAACAGCTCAGACAGAGCAGCCGACTCCTGAGCTCAAGCCTCTGCCAGCTAACCTCAGGTATGAGTTCCTAGACCCAGATAAATCTTGTCCTGTGATCATAAGTGCAGATCTTAAACCTGATCGGACTGCTACTCTCTTGGAGAAATTGAAAGCTCACAAAGTCGCGATCGGGTGCTCGATCAAGGACTCGAAAGAAATCTTGTGGATTCTTCTAATGCAAGAGTTTGATCGCGTGGTCCGTGTACCTCAGAAGTGGGTGCTCCCCCCAGTGCCACCCGATCCACCTCCCACCAACCAGTGAGGCGCCCCCGCCTCATTCCGCTCACCATCTAGTAAGTTTCCACATTTTATTCTATTTACTTTTTCCTTGTGTAAATTCAAGCATTGAGGACAATGCTTCATTCAAGCTTGGGGGGGGTGGAATAGAAGAAAACTGTATCTGCATTTAGACATGTTTATTTTTCAAAAAAATTGCATTTTTAGGTGATAAATTTGTGTGATTGCTAGGATTAGGGACTTGTTTGAAAACTTTTGGTTGTGATTTAGATTACCTTGAGAATTGGAAATAGCCCCATAATTGATCAAAGAACTGCTTAAGATGGGATGTTTTGAGAAATTGAAAAGATGAAAGCTTGAATTGTATTGAAAAAGCCTTTTGAAACTGAACTGTGCCTTTTAAATTAGAGAATTGGGATTTTAAACAAATAGAAAGACTGGGATATCCATTGGTATGAAAGAATACCATTGGATGTGTGTATTCATGGTATATGCAAATAAAAGAAAAAAAAAATGAAACAAATGAAAAGATGGAGAAAATAAGAGTACTGGCAATAAGTCCTACAGGGCGCCTTTGAGCTCGTCTCCAAATTTAGAAAAAAAAAAGAGTACTGGCACAATCTGGCGGGATGCCTTTGAGCTCGAAAACTTTCAAAAACTCTTGCATATATCAACACATGAAATCCGCGACTTTCTAACCTAAGCTTGTCCCAAGCTTGGGGGGGTTAAAAAGGGGAAAAATCACCACAAATGAGGGCATAGATTCAGTGAAAGAATGAAATATTGATCAATTCGGGTAATTAGCTTTGCAAATATTAAAATATTTCAGAATTTGAAGTTTGATTAGTCAATTTGTGCGGTGAATCAAAATTGATCAAGAAAAATCCAAATTATACCAAAAAGATTCTCAAGGTTCCTGATTAAAGCAACTCATGTAAATTTTCACATTTAGGAACTTAACTTGCATTTAGGTAAGATTAGAGTCCAACCCGAAACCTAAGTATGGATCTTTGCTTGAGGACAAGCAAGATTTAAGCTTGGGGGAATTTGATGTCTCGTTATTTGACCTATAATTCCGACCAATTTCTGTACCAAAACCTGTGCCTAAAACTGTCGAATCGTGTTTATTTCATTAAATATCTCTAGAATGTGGTACTGCTGCGCATTTGTTCTTACTTTGCAGGAAACAGGCGAAACAGAGAAAGAATCTAGATTATGAAGGTTTATACACGGACCATGCACCATATGCATGCGGTCCGTACACCCTCTGCCTGACCACAAACTGACCACAGACGATCAGGACACAGACCTGTATATGATGCTGAAATTTCAGCACCTGAACTTAAAACAGTCATATCTTTTGACTCGTAACTCCGTTTTGAGTGTATGACCACTTTTCGGAAAGCTTGCGAGAAGATCTACAATTTGAGCCATAGACACAGGTACACGGTCCGTGCACCCTTGCATACGGTCCGTGCATGGCATTTCTGGAAACAGAATCCAAAGTTGGAAATTGGTGCCAGCTGGGGAATGTCGCGAATTGAGGGCATTAAAGCGCCTCTCTGGCCAAGGGAGAGGGCATTCTGGATCAAAGAAGAGAGGCTAGGGTTGAGGAGAGGACGGCTCGGCTTGGAGAGGAAGAAAAGGAGGAAAACGAGAGTTTTGCGATGATTCTTCGGACTTCTTCGAGTTTTATCATTTCTCTCATGAACTCTATTATCTTCATCTCTTTTATTTGCTTTAGAACTATGTTTGAGTAGACTTTTTAGTTTCTAGGGTTAAGACGTAGTTGAATGCTTTGTTTTACTTGCTAGCTTATTGGAATTTGTATTGGATCTTGTGCTTGTTTGTTGTGTAGTATTTTATTGCTTAGATGAACTTGTTTGAATTGATTAGTTTATCGTTAGATGTATGGCCACATCTAGATGGTATTCCAAGGCTTTGATATTCTTTCGACCAATCTAAGTATTTGAGATAGGTTTGTGAACCGAAAGGTGAAACCAAGCGGTAGCCGAAAGGCGAAGTTTTCCTCGTATCGAGAGATCGAGGTTATCTTTAGTAAACCAACAAATAACTTAGGATAATTAAACCAATAAACGAAAGTTGAAGTTTAAGAACCCTAAGAAGGTATAAATTGTGTTTCGTACCAAGCAATTAAGCCAATAAACGAGAGTTGAGGAGTATTGACTTAGGTACGACCAAAATAACTTTGCACAGGAATTCGATCCAGAAACCAATAGCTTGCTGTATCAACTCGAGGGCCACACGGACCGTGTATGAAAGTACACGGCCCGTGCACATTACACACGTCCCGTGCACATTACACACGGCCCGTGCATGAGAGTGCACGGACCGGGCACTTGAGGCAAAGCTGAGACGAAGTCTAAAGCCCTAGGAACTCCTTTTTATAAAATCAAAACCAAACCAAAATTTACTTTGTTTCTTTAAGTACTGTTATTGAACTTTAGACATTTAAACAAAACAAAACCAACCTTTTGCAGACTTCTAGGATTTTTATAAACTAAGTAGAGTCCAGTCTGTTTCAACCGTCCCTGTGGATCGATACCCGATAATATACTACGTGCTAGGATTGTATACTTGCAATCTGAACCAAAAGTGTATTTAAGGTTAAAAGGTACAGCTTGCTGTACCGAAACTTTGTACTATACCTTTTTGGTGTAACAAGTTTTTGGCGCCGTTGCCGGGGACGGCATTGAAACTTTTTGGATTTTTGCTTATTTTTGCTAAATTCTAGATTTTAACTTGTATCTTTTTTTTTTTTTTTCTCTTATCACAGGAGCAAGCTGGAACCACACTACAATCTGAGGAGCTCAAGACACCATGGATCTGATGTACAACATGGCGACAAACCAACAGTGGTTTGGCCGCGATAGTTCTCGAGCTGGAGAAGGCCGCCGATCCAAAGTTGATCAGATCACAGCTCTATCTGCTAGAGCTGCCGAGCTGGAGGAGGCCATGCAGGAGGCTTTAATCAAAATGAGCGTGAAGGCAGTCGGTAACCATCAACCACAGCCATGTGTCATGTGTGGGGACAGGAGGCACTCTTACGAGTATTGCCCACTGGCGGAATGGAATGAGGAACCCGAGCAGGTCAACTATCTCTGCAACAACAATCGCAATTTCTACAACAATGCACCATTCAATAACTCGAACAATCGCGCATTTCAATCCGATCCACCCGAGCCGTACATTGATCCCGCTGTAAGCGACTTCATGCACGAGCAAGGGAAGATGAATCAGATGATGTTCGAGCAGATGCAAGCGATCAGTGCCCAGTTGGCCGCTCAAAGCAAGGTGATAATGACGCGAATGAGTCACCAAGCTGACTCTAGTCAACCACCTCATTACCAGGGACCTGTCATGCCCATTGACTCAACTGCCAAGAACACGGACAGTGCAGAATCTACACGGACCGTGCAGACCCCACCTGTTGCAGAAACTGAGCATCCTGACCGTGCAGAGCCCACACGACCAACCGAGATCAACGAGACTACTGAGAACACGGACCATGCAGAATCTACACGGACCGTGCAGAAAGAGGATGACAACCTGGGGGAACTGACACACGGACCGCATGCATCTTGCATGGACCGTGCACCACAGCCAGAGGAGCTGGAGATGGCACGCGGGGCGTACAAAGCTCACACGGGAACCTCACACGGACCGGACATATCTCACACGGACCGTGCAACAGCCCAGACAGAGCAGCCGACTCTTGAGCTCAAGCCTCTGCCAGCTAACCTCAGGTATGAGTTCCTGGATCCAGATAAATCTTGTCCTGTGATCATAAGTGCAGATCTTAAACCTGATCGGACTGCTACGCTCTTGGAGAAATTGAAAGCTCACAAAGGCGCGATCAGGTGCTCAATCAAGGACTCGAAAGAAATCTTGTGGATTCTTCTGATGCAAGAGTTTGATCGCGTGGTCTGTGTACCTCAGAAGTGGGTGCTCCCCCCAGTGCCACCCGATCCACCTCCCACCAACCAGTGAGACGCCCCCGCCTCATTCCTCGCTCACCATCTAGTAAGTTTCCATATTTTCTTCTATTTACTTTTTCCTTGTGTAAATTCAAGCATTGAGGACAATGCTTCATTCAAGCTTGGGGGGGTGGAATAGAAGAAAACTGTATCTGTATTTAGACATGTTTATTTTTCAAAAAAAATGCATTTTTAGGTGATAAATTTGTGTGATTGCTAGGATTAGGGACTTGTTTGAAAACTTTTGGTTGTGATTTAGATTACCTTGAGAATTGGAAATAGCCCCATAATTGATCAAAGAACTGCTTAAGATGGGATGTTTTGAGAAATTGAAAAGATGAAAGCTTGAATTGTATTGAAAAAGCCTTTTGAAACTGAACTGTGCCTTTTAAATTAGAGAATTGGGATTTTAAACAAATAGAAAGATTGGGATATCTATTGGTATGAATGAATACCATTGGATGTGTGTATTCATGGTATATGCAAATAAAAGAAAAAAAAAATGAAACAAATGAAAAGATGGAGAAAATAAGAGTACTGGCAATAAGTCCTACAGGGCGCCTTTGAGCTTGTCTCCAAATTTAGAAAAAAAGAGTACTGGCACAATCCGACGGGATGTCTTTGAGCTCGAAAACTTTCAAAAACTCTTGCATATATCAACACATGAAATCCGTGACTTTCTAACCTAAGCTTGTTCCAAGCTTGGGGGGGCAAAAGGAAAAATCACCACAAATGAGGGCATAGATTCAGTGAAAGAATGAAATATTGATCAATTCGGGTAATTAGCTTTGCAAATATGAAAATATTTCAGAATTTGAAGTTTGATTAGTCAATTTGTGCGGTGAATCAAAATTGATCAAGAAAAATCCAAATTATACCAAAAAGATTCTCAAGGTTCCTGATTAAAGCAACTCATGTAAATTTTCACATTTAGGAACTTAACTTGCATTTAGGTAAGATTAGAGTCCAACCCGAAACCTAAGTATGGATCTTTGCTTGAGGACAAGCAAGATTTAAGCTTGGGGGAATTTGATGTCTCGTTATTTGACCTATAATTCCGACCAATTTCTGTACCAAAACCTGTGCCTAAAACTGTCGAATCGTGTTTATTTCATTAAATATCTCTAGAATGTGGTACTGCTGCGCATTTGTTCTTACTTTGCAGGAAACAGGCGAAACAGAGAAAGAATCTAGATTATGAAGGTTTATACACGGACCATGCACCATATGCATGCGGTCCGTACACCCTCTGCCTGACCACAAACTGACCACAGACGATCAGGACACAGACCTGTATATGATGCTGAAATTTCAGCACCTGAACTTAAAACAGTCATATCTTTTGACTCGTAACTCCGTTTTGAGTGTATGACCACTTTTCGGAAAGCTTGCGAGAAGATCTACAATTTGAGCCATAGACACAGGTACACGGTCCGTGCACTCTTGCATACGGTCCGTGCATGGCATTTCTGGAAACAGAATCCAAAGTTGGAAATTGGTGCCAGCTGGGAAGGTCGCGAATTGAGGGCATTAAAGCGCCTCTCTGGCCAAGGGAGAGGGCATTCTGGATCTGAGAAGGGAGGCTAGGGTTGAGGAGAGGACGGCTCGGCTTGGAGAGGAAGAAAAGGAGGAAAACGAGAGTTTTGCGAGAATTCTTCGGACTTCTTCGAGTTTTATCATTTCTCTCATGAACTCTATTATCTTTATCTCTTTCATTTGCTTTAGAACTATGTTTGAGTAGACTTTTTAGTTTCTAGGGTTAAGATGTAGTCGAATGCTTTGTTTTATTTGCTAGTTATTGGAATTTGTATTGGATCTTGTGCTTGTTTGTTGTGTAGTATTTTATTGCTTAGATGAACTTGTTTGAATTGATTAGTTTATCGTTAGATGTATGGCCACATCTAGATGGTATTCCAAGGCTTTGATATTCTTTCGACCAATCTAAGTATTTGAGATAGGTTTGTGAACCGAAAGGTGAAACCAAGCGGTAGCCGAAAGGCGAAGTTTTCCTCGTATCGAGAGATCGAGGTTATCTTTAGTAAACCAACGAATAACTTAGGATAATTAAACCAATAAACGAAAGTTGAAGTTTAAGAACCCTAAGAAGGTATAAATTGTGTTTCGTACCAAGCAATTAAGCCAATAAACGAGAGTTGAGGAGTATTGACTTAGGTACGACCAAAATAACTTTGCACAGGAATTCGATCCAGAAACCAATAGCTGCTGTATCAACTCGAGGGCCACACGGACCGTGTATGAAAGTACACGGCCCGTGCACATTACACACGTCCCGTGCACATTACACACGGCCCGTGCATGAGAGTGCACGGACCGGGCACTTGAGGCAAAGCTGAGACGAAGTCTAAAGCCCTAGGAACTCCTTTTTATAAAATCAAAACCAAACCAAAATTTACTTTGTTTCTTTAAGTACTGTTATTGAACTTTAGACATTTAAACAAAACAAAACCAACCTTTTGCAGACTTCTAGGATTTTTATAAACTAAGTAGAGTCCAGTCTGTTTCAACCGTCCCTGTGGATCGATACCCGATAATATACTACGTGCTAGGATTGTATACTTGCAATCTGAACCAAAAGTGTATTTAAGGTTAAAAGGTACAGCTTGCTGTACCGAAACTTTGTACTATACCTTTTTGGTGTAACAGCAACACAGAAAAGTCCGAGCCTAGTGCGGATGCACTGACCCAAAGTGCGAACGCACGCAGCCATCAGAAGCAGAAAACAGAAAAGTCCGAGCCCTGTGCGAACGCAGTGCGGCCGCACTCTGGCAGCATTCAGCCTGAAAAGTCAATTTTTGATGGTTTTTCTATTTTCGGCACATCTAACCATGTCCAAGGAGTGGAAAATAGAAGGTGGAGACGTGGGAAACGTGCTGGGACAGATATAGATTGATTCTCCACGTCCATATGCTCCAATTTTGGGTATAAAAGGGAAAGAATTTTGCTCTTTCAAGATCATCAATCAAAAAGAAGACGAAATCAAGAGAAGAGCACGAATCCGCATAAGCGAATCAAGAAGGAAGAAGAAGAATTCTCAAAGCAAACGCAGCAAAGACTAAGATTTTTCATTAGAGAAGGGTGTAATTTATTTCTCTAGTTAGTTTCTCTTTGTCTTTAGCATATTTTTGTATTGAATTTATGATGAATATTTGCATCTACATGAGAGGCTAGTCTTCCTCTCTAGGAGCTTAGGTCTTTTAGCATTAACTTGTCTAATTTTATCTTACTCAGATCTTAGTTTTTATTATGATTGTTTAATTTGATGTTAATTTCTGAAATTTATTCTTTGTGATGATGCATGATTAGTACTTGAATTGTAGTATCCCGCTTAGGTCTAATAGACTTGAAGTATATTAGGATCATATATGATGGTATCAAATTATGATCACAAATACCTTAGGATTTGGATTAGAATTGACCAATTTGAAAGCTAAACCGGAAATACAGGAATTATGGTTAAGGTTTGACGAATGACTTAATGGTGAAGTCGAATCCCTAATTAGGACCCCTTGAATTGAATTGAATATAGGTACGAAGGACTTAATTGTGAAGTACTGATATCTAAGGATAGGATAAGCTAACGAGAACTTCATGGTCTAGATAGCTAGGGTGAAGGACTTAATTGTGAAATCTGAACTGTTTAGGCACGTTATTAATTCACGAAAGTGACCTTTTTAACATCTTAGGTTAGAAACAATCGCCATATCAAACATGAATTTAAACTAACCGAGTAGATAGAATTATCAACGGATTGTAGACCGAATACCCCTAGACTTCTCCAACTTGAATCACACCCGAATTTTAATTACTTTATTACGAGCCTTTATTTTTCATTAAAAATGAAATTACACAAAATTTCCCTTTTTACTTTTATTGTTTAGTTTTAAAAGTAGTTTACTTTAGTAGAAATTAGTATTTCCCTATATCTCTTTGGATCGATACCTCAATTACTACAGGGATTAGGTTGTGCGCTTGCAATCGACCACATCTTTGAGTATTAGGTTTATAAATTTAAAAGTCTAAAGAGTATAAAAGAAAGCATAATACCCTATACACAAAATATTCAATATCAAATAAGGTAATAGACAATCAATATATTCATTAGGATGTGATCCATAAATATGTAGAACAATTTAGGCAAAGATTAAATCATTGATGGACTGATTGTGAGATTTGCAATTTAAAAAACTATCATTTAAGAGGATTGTATGGGATACACGGATATCAATGCGGCTGCACGAATTTGATATAACAACACAGTTTTTGATTCAGTCGCACAAAATACATTTATCAAGTTGGCAGATAACCAGATAGGTTACTATATATAAGGATTGGTCCCCAAGGCACAAGATAACATAGAAAAACACAGAAACTGAATATACGTTTTTCTCTTTAGAAAAATACAGCTAAATGTGTCTTCTCTTCTTCTTCCACCATCAAAGAATAGAAAAGAGAAATCCATTAGAAAATTTGGAGATGATTTCTCAAGGGTCATATCTTGTTGTCTTGGAAGACTTGATCCACCACCATACGACAAAAAGGCGAGAAGGGCTTCTTGCCATTGAAGACTTGTCTCGTGCTCACGGAGACGGCTCTTGCTCCACCAAGACTTTGGATATTCCATGACAAACGGCATGGAATCAGGTATTATGTTCCGCACTTCTGATTTATATTTTGGGTCTCTTTGGCATAGGACGGTCCTTAGATTAAGGTGGGGAATTGTTTCTCCTTCTCCGGAGTGTAAATGTTTGACACCTAGATGAAATGTAATTGTTTGATCTCTCGATAAGACATAATTGTTTGGCCTTTATGATTCCCCAACATATTCCTTGTTACCTTTCTTTGTAAAGGGTTAAGAAAATGATAGTTATCAATAATCAGTAGACGCATCCTATCTTCATATGAGCAGGTTTCAAATGCCTTCTATATCTTTATCTTTATTTTTAAAATTCAAATAGTCAATTTGAACTGCTCAACATAATCTTCATATTAAAATATCATTAGAGATCAAATTTTATATATTTTTTAAAAAAAATTACTTTTTTTTAGATAGGTTAAAAATCAATGTTTTTTCGGAAATTATGAATTACTAAAAAGTAGTGATTTTGTACTTATCTAAAAAGATAGTAAAAAACTTTCAAAAAATATAAAATTTGATCTTCAAACACATTTTAATATTGAAACTATTTTAAGAAGTTCGAATTAATTATTTTCAAACGAAAATTAAAACATTAAACAGGAAAAACATGAATATTTGAACACTACTCCCAAGAAATAGGCAAAGATACATAAAATTATTTGACATTTTGACTTAATTTAAACAAAAAGGACTCGAAGTGAGAAGACCGTGGACTGAAATTATCCTAAATCATTTTAACCTGGCCTGAGCATATATGCGACCTTGTATCCTGTACAATTAGATCGGACGGCTACAAGAGCGTACAGTTTACAAAACATTGCGTGACTTGCGTCGCTTCGCAGTTCGCTAGCAGTGCGATAGAAAATTCCATTCTGTGAGGGGCCCGCTGCTTTGTAGAGAAGCGCTGTGCCGTTTCCAACAGCGCAAACATTTATCACCATATCCTGAATTGATGATCGTTGAATTTTGTACTTAAATCATTATAAGATGGTTTATCTCAATCTAACTGCTCTCTTATATGTTTCTTTTTAGAAATAGCAAAGTCAAATTCTATTTCAGCACAAATTTATGTTTGTATCAGTAAGACGTCCACATCAAAAGTGTAAATCATGTACCAACTTAAATTTATATAAGATCCATATTTGTCAAAATTGTACAAAGTTCATGTATGATCCAATAAGATTTGTGCATGCGTGAACATCAACAAAAATTTGCGCAGACGAAAAATATCATTCCCTCATCTTGAAATATAAATGGTTCAAAAAGAGAAGACATTTGTTATGTCTGATTCTTCTCCATTTTTACAATATGAATCCAATAATCGATATTAATCTCGCATAGACAACCAAAAATGAAAAGAAAAAGTATGCTTATTAGCACAACTCTTTTTTTTTCTTTTTTTTTTTGAAAAACTTGACAGTGGTTCTCATTGCATGTCTTTCAAAATCCCTTCATATATACCGATCATCATTTACCAAAAAAAACTAACAGAAATTCCAAGACAAACACAGAAAAAGTTTCAATAGTAACATAAACTTAGCTTCTCGAATTGCCTCTTTCACCTTTTTCACGAAGATAAACCCAATGAAAAGCCGAGTGCGTACTAATACTTCGGTCTGACCTCGATGCCCAGTACAATCAACCCTTCCTTGGAATGGTAATCGCTAGACTCCCTAAAAAGACATGCCGACCTCTCCACAGATCCCGTCACCACTATCAAACTCTCCCAACTCGACCTCCAACCACCCGTCTGGTCTCTCTTTTGGCAATACCAGGGGCTACCTCCCTGGATTTTGAGTTTTAGTGGAGATTTATCGGTTCCAACTGACTTTGTTCTTTTTGAATTTTTTTTTCTCCCTCTGGACGTTTGATTTGTAATTCGAGTTAAATTTAGAGTTAAAATTGAAATAAATTTGTTGAATTTTGATTGGTAATTAGAATTATAAGTCAGAGTATCAGAAATTACAAGTCAAAGCATTGAGAAGTATAAGTTAAAGTATTGTTTTTTATCGAATACCCAATTGGTTAATGAATTTAAACTCGATTAGATATTTAAATCCGATTCGATATTTTTTTGTCTCCCTGACGAGAATTCTGAATCCGCCCCCTGGACAATACCACCTCGCTTCTCATCTCTTCAATTTGCTCATCTAGCAGAGGCCCATCCCAAAGGCCCACTAAATGCTGAGACACAATATCCCCAGCGAGGGTAATTGTAGTTGTTTGGAGCGGCCAGCTTAGGCTCCACATGCTGTCTGACATTTTGAAAACAAGATAAGCGGCATATGCAGTATTTAGAGTGAGAATTTTGCTGTCTATATTGCTATAGATTTCCAGCCAGCATACCCAAGTGAGCTTGGCATAGTCGCTGAACCTTCGAAACATATGAAAAAAGTAATAGTCTTAAATAAATAAGAGATAAATTATCTTCATTATATGATTTAGGACTGGAATCACGGACTTAGTACAATGGCACAAGTCTCATTTCTCTACGAAGAAGTGACAGGTTCAATTCACAAAAATAGCATCTAAAATATGCTAAGGTGTACCGTAACCCTTTAATCAAATATATATATATATATAGAGAGAGAGAGTATGGCTAAGATTGGTTTCCAAAAAAAAAAAAAATGGCTAAGATCAAAGTGAGTTCCTGAGCCTTGGTGTTACCAATTCGTTTTTACGGTTTCAAAGTGCAAATAATCAATCTGAAGTACTCAACGTGTTCTCCATATTAAAATATGTTCGGGACCAAATTTTACATTTTTTTTGGAAATTTTTACAATTTTTTAAGGATTTTTGAAAATCTCTATTTTAAATAATAATAAATAAATAAAATCAGAAAACAGTGATTTTTAAAAATCCATAAAAAATAGTAAAAAAATTTCAAAAATGTAAAATTTGGCCACAAGCACATTTTAATATGGAGAACATGTTGAGCACTTCAAATCGACTATTTGAACTTTGAAATCGAAAAACGAATTAGTAGTTCCAAGGTTCAGAAACTACCACTTTGATCTTAGCTACTCTCTATGTTATATATTTATATATATGAGGATAGATCCAATTACATCATTTTATGGTGACATATTTTGACACTATATTTTTATAATTCATTTTTGCAATTTTAAAATCCAAACAGTCGATCCGAACGTTCAACATGATTTTCATATTAAAATGTACTTAGAGACCAAATTTTACATTTTTTTTTAACTTTTTACTATTTTTTAGAATTTTTTAAAATTGTTGTTTTTCAATGGTCAAGAATTGTCTGAAAACAACAATTTTGTACATATCTTAATAAGAGCATCTACAACGGTGATTTCTTTTAAATTGCTAATCTGATATGTTAATTGCTAATATAATTGCTGGGATGTACCACAGTTTTTAAATTAGCAAGTTTGCTTTAAAAGCAACTCTTTGGAGCATCTACAGCAGTGATTTCTTTTAAATTGCTAATCTGATATGTTAATTGCTAATATAATTACTGGGATGTACCAAATTTTTAAATTAGCAAGTGCTTTAAAAGCAACTCTAATTAAATTTCAGGGATGGAGTGATTTAGAAATTATGAATCTCTTTAATTGCTAAACTCAGTGACGTGGCTCAAATTAATTGCTAAACGTTTGCTGGAATGGAGATGCTCTAAATACTACAAAAATTCCAAAAAATGTAAAATTTGATCTCCAAGCACATTTTAATATGGAGATCATGTTGAACGTTTCGGATCGATTGTTTAGACATTGAAATCACAAAAATGACTTAGAGCATCTACAACGGCGATTTCTTTTAAATTGCTAATCTGATGTGTTAATTGCTAATATAATTGCTGGATGTACCACGTTTTTAAATTAGCAAGTTTGCTTTAAAATCAACTCTTTAGAGCATCTACAATGGTGATTTCTTTTAAATTGCTATCTGATGTGTTAATTGCTAAAATAATAGCTGGGATATACTACAATTTTTAAATTAACAAGTTTGCTTTAAAAGCAATTCTAATTAAATTTCTGGGATGGAGTGATTTACAAATTATGAATTCCTTTAATTGCTAAACTCAGTGACGTGGCCCAAATTAATTGCTAAACATTTGCTGGAATGGAGATGCTCTTATAAGCATATGGTATCAAGATGTGTCACCATAAAATGGTTTAATTAGATCCCTCTTCTCTCTCTCTCTCTCTCTCTCTCTATATATATATATATATAGAGAGAGAGAGAGAGATAGATGGGCTATTGTGCTTTGCAAAGTAAAACCCCCTCTTTATTTCGGGCCATATTTTTTATTTTGAAAATCCAAACAACCGATCCGAACCGTTCAACATGTTCTAAATATTGAAATGTGCTTAGAGACTAAATTTTACATTTTTTGGAATTTTTTTACTATTTATTAAGCCACTTTGAAAATCGCTGATCCGGTGGTCCAGAAATTTTTACTGGTTTTTACTGTTCACAGTGGATCAGCGATTTTCAAAGTGGCTTAATAAATAGTAAAAAAATTCCAAAAAATGTAAAATTTAGTCTCCAAGCACATTTCAACATTTAGAGCATGTTGAACGGTTTGGATCGGTTGTTTGAATTTTCAAAATGAAAATATGACCCGAAGTAAAGAGGGGATTTTACTTTGCAAAGCACAATAGAGGAGGGATCAAGTTACAACAAAGTTACAACAACCATTTTTTTCATTTTCAAAGTCCAAATCGTCGATTCAAACTGTTCAACATGATCTCCACAATAAAATGTGCTTGCAGATCAAATTTTACATTTTTTTTGAAATTTTTACTATTTATTAAGTATTTTACAAAAAAATAGTCATATTCAGACTATTGAATTTTGTAACCATCTTAATAAATATTAAAAAAATTCAAAAAAATGTAAAATTTGATCTGCAAGCACATTTTATTTAGATAATCATGTTGAACGGTTTGGATCAACGATTTGAACTTGAAAAAAATGATTGTTGTAACTTTGTTGTAACTTGATCTCTCCTCATATATATATATATATATATATATAGTCCGGCTAATGTCATAATGTTATAATTTCAGCCTAAGTTATAACGAGTCATTTTTTGCGATTTCAAAGTCCAAACAGTCGATCTGAACTGCTCAACATGCATGATCTCCATATTAAAATGGGCTTGGAGACCAAATTTTATATTTTTTGGAATTATTTTACTATTTTTTTAGATAGGTACAAAATCACTGTTTTGGATGGTCCAGAATTATCTGAAAATGGTGATTTTGTACCTATCTAAAATAATAGTAAAAAAATTCTAAAAAATATAAAATTTGGTCTCCAAGCCCATTTTAATATGGAGATCATGTTGAGCGGTTCGGATTGACTGTTTGGACTTTAAAATCGCAAAAAATGACTCTTTGTTTTGACTATAATCCAACCATGGAATAAACAATTAGGTTTTTTTAATTCAATTTAATTAATGAAAGTTGACGACTGACTTTGAAAAGTCCTAGCTTACGATCTTAACATCGTTTTCAGTATTTTCATTTAA
The DNA here is from genome assembly GCA_011114355.1 of Carex littledalei. Lineage (NCBI taxonomy): Eukaryota > Viridiplantae > Streptophyta > Magnoliopsida > Poales > Cyperaceae > Carex > Carex littledalei. Next base: position 14,395,084 of record CM022080.1, on the reverse strand, counting down.
CTCTCTGTCATTTTGGTCTTAGCTACTTTTTTTTTAAATCATCAACATCTTTTTCCTCTCCTTTAGCAAATCAGATGAGTTTCCTTTTTGATTCGTTCAATCATGGACCGAATGAGATTTTGGAGAACTATAAGGACCATTTAGCTATATATATTAATTGTTGATGTTTTCTTGTGTTTATTTTCAAAGGGTTAAGAAAGTGATAGTCATTTTTAATCAGTACACGTTTTTTTAGATAGGACTCCGCGGAATGTTTCAAACCTCAAACGCTAAATATCTCCGCAGAATGTTTCAAACCTTAAACACGCAGATATTTTCATACTTGGATCCGTATTTTCCCAGGTACCTGACTCAACACAATTGAAACGGACGGTCTAGATTTACTCTCAGCCGATGCTTATTCGGGATGGCGCAGACCGGGGCGGACCCATACACAGCCAGAGGGGGCAGCTGCCCCTTCCTGGATTTTGAAATTCAGTAGAAAAATACAGACCCGGTACCACTTTGCCCCTTTCTGGAACTGTAAAGCCCGCCAGACCAGTCCAAAATGACTGTTAATAAGAATCTTTGTTGTTTTTATAGAAATTTACGGATCTAAACCAACTTTATTGTTTTTTAATATGTAAAATGATATTATTTTGTTATTTTTATTACGTAAGACTATACTATTTTTATTGTTTCTTATTATGTTGATTGTTTTTTATATCTAGTACCCGATTAGTTAATGGATTTGAATCCGATAATCTATTTTAATCCGATTTTTGCTCCTCTCTGATAGAAATTCTGCGTCCGCCCCTAGGCGCAGAGGCCAGTATTATTTGTGCTATGATATCCGTGCCAAATTAAAAGACGGATCCTGGACCGTCGGTTTCAATTGTACTCAGTCAGGTAACCTGAGGGATGTGAATTCTTCATACTTGGTCATAGTTTTTGCAAATGTGTTTCTAATTTACCTGAAATTTTCTTAGTTACCATCTTAATATTTCAAAATTCTGATTCATTGATTTTTTTTAAATTGAAAATTTACCACACACGAAGCTCCAGTGAGAAGAAAGTATGTTTCATTTTAGGAATTTACCATCTTAAATCATTATATGTTTCTTTTTAGAAATAGTAAAGTCAAATTCTAAATCAGCACAAAATTATGTTTGCATCAGTGAGAAGAAAGTTCACATCAAAAGTGTATATCATGTACCAACATAAATTTATATAAGATCCATATTTGTCAAAATTGTACAAAATTCATGTATGATACAAATAAGATTTATGCGCAAACTTCAACAAAATTTGCGCAGACGAAAAATATCATTCCGTCATTTCTGAAATCTAATTAAAACAAATTGAAAGTTTAGCGATTTGAGCCACAAATCAATGTTTATTCACCAGTTCGTACAATGGAACAAAAAGAGAAGACATTTGTTCTGTTTGATTGTTCTCCATGTTTACAATACGAATCCAATAATCGATATCAGAATCTCGCGTAGACAACCAGAAATGAAAATAAAAAATAAAAAATATGCTTATTAGCACAACTCAATACTCATTGCATGTCTTTGGAAGTCCCCTTCATATATACAGATCATCATTTACCAAAAAAAAAATAGCCCTACAGAATTTCAAGACAAACACAAAAAAGGTATCAATAATAACATAAATTTCACATCTCAAATTACCTCTTTCACCTTTTTCACAAAGATACCCAATGAAAAGCCCATGCCAGTACGTATTAATGCTTCGGTCTGACCTCGATGCCCTGTACAATCAACCCTCTCTTGGAATAGTAATTGTTAGTCTCCATAAAAGACATGCCAACCTCTCCATAGATCCCGACACCACTATCAAACTCTCCCAACTTGACCTCCGACCATCCGTCTAGTCTCTCTCTCGGCAATCTCACGTCATCTGTCATCTCCTCAGTAGGCCTATCCCAGATGCTCACTGAATGTTCAGACACAATATCCCCAGCAAGGGTAATTATAGTTGTTTGGAGAGGGCAGCTTACGCCCCGCATGCCGTCTGCCAGTTTGAAAACAAGATAAGCAGCATATTCAGTGTTTGGAGTGAGAATTCTGTTGTCTATCTTGCCATTGATATCCAGCCAGCATACCCAGTTGAGCCTGGCACACTCGCTGAACCTTCGAAACATATAAAAGAAATAATAGTGTTAAATAAATAAGAGATAAATTATCTGCATTATATGATTTTAGGACTGTTTTTTATGGCAGATCTAACCACAAGCTGGAAGTTAATCAGCAAGTATTGAATGTATAGGATTTGTAGTGATATATTTCTATGCAAGCACAATATGTAATTGTGAATACCTCGAATCGGCAATAGCAATCCACCTCCAATATCTCAAATCATCACCCCACGCAATTGACAGCGCTCTGGCTGAAATCATGAAACATTTTGCCCCACTGGATTTCTCCAATCCAAAGCTCTACAAAGAATCCAGCATTCTTGTTACAATGAGATGAAATTATTTTTATATCACATGAAGAGAAGATGATTCCAATATCAATGAGTATTGAAAGGCTAATTAATAACGAAATTACCATCAAGCCACCATAGATTAGAATAGGATGATCACATAGTCGGAAGTAGAGTTCTTTTTTCGAATCGTACTCCACCGGATCAACAGCCTGAGATAGGAACGAGGCATAATCAGAAGGCAGGAAGCTCTGCCACGTGGAATCCGAGTCAACTGCTGATCGGAAAGCAGAGGACACGGCGGAGGAGGCACATGCATCACGTGGGGTGGTGAGGGAGATCGCGTGCGAGATGCACTCCTCCGGTAGTTGATTGATGTCTCCGACAATGGTCGCATCCGTGTTTTTCATCTCCATCACAACTGGTTATTGAAAATGGTAGGAAATGAAGAGGAGCTGTCTTCTATTGGAACAGTCAACCAAACTTTGTTTAAGATCGGAAGCTAGGACTGTTCATTGAGCATTTCTTCTTCAAAGAAACCTCATTTTGGTCCAATAAAATTTTCAATATTTTCATTTAGCATTCTGTCATTTTGGTCCTACTTTTGCTTTAAATCATCAACATCTTTTTTCTCTCCTTTAGCAAATCAGATTAGTTTCCTTTTTGTATGGAATTTGTGGCGGGACGACCAACCTAGCGGGCCAGCATAGGTAAGGCAGCTCCGAGCGTTATGGGTCAAATTGTGCTTCGTACAATCATGGACCAAAATAGAGGTTTTGGAAAACTATTAGGGCCATTTAGAAAATTTTCTCTTTCAAGAAAGCATGTTGTTAAGAAAGTGATGATGTTTTCTTATTCCCTTTCTTTTGAAAGGGTTAAGAAAGTGAGTTATTGACTTATTTCTAATCATTACACGTTTCATTTTTTAGATAGACAAGGACAAAATAAAAAAAAAATTTAAGTATCTCAACAGAATGTTTCAAATCTCAAACGCGCAGATCTTTGCATACTGGGTTAGAGTGGGAAAAACGTGCCGTGCCGTGACTAACACGCCGTGACTTTGGTCTCGTGTTGTGCCGTGCCATGACTAAGTTAATTTTTCACGTGTCGTGCCGTGCCGTGACCAAAATGTCAATGGGTGGTCACGGCACGCGAATGGTCACACTACGTGAGTCACGCCGTGCCTAAACGTGCCGTGACTCGCGTGACTCACGTGACCTAATTACACGTGACTCGCGTGACTACCGGCTCCTAATTACACGTGACTCGCGTGACTACGTGCCGTGCTGTGCCGTGACTAAATTTTTCACGTGCCGTGCCGTGCCAAAGTTTCAAAAGATGAGCACGGCACGCGAATGGTCACGGCACGGGACGCGCGAGTCACGGCACGTAACTGACACGCGTGCCGTGCCGTTCCGTGCCGTTTCGTGACGGAACCGGCTCCGGCGTGCCATTTTTCCCACTCTACCACTCATAGTTTTTGCAAATATGCTTCTAATCTGCATAACTGGGCATTGTTCTATGCTGGCAATTTGCCTTCTTAGTTAGAACATATTTAGTCAATAAGGCATAACTGAAGTTAAAAATAAAAAACTATTCATATATCATTAAAGTTGGATATAAATGTCACAGATCAAATCATGTTCAAAAATCAGAAGTTTCGAGATTGTGAGCAAAGTCAGGTAAATCAGCAAACGGTAATGTTTACTATAATTCTGAATGGATACAAATATAGTCTGTTCGTATAACAGATCATTTAGAAGAATGATAGCAAACTTCAGACAGGTGCTAAAAATACCATCTAATATGAAAATTATTTGGTCCCAAATGCGACATAAGTGGCTGTAATGCAATAACACTTCAAGGAGAGAACAAGACTTGCTAGCCTGTCTGTAGTACCATTTGCATCCAAATATCACCAAAAAAGCTGTTAAGCATATGTATCTATGAATTGACAAGACCAATCCAAATAAATACAACTTGAACCAGTTAACTGACAAAACCAAAATCCAAAACTAAAATATAACTTCAGCAGCTCAACATGCTTCGTGGTTTGCCTTTTGTATTTTGTTCAGAAAATATCATCCCATGGGTATTATACTTTAGCATTACTCAGGTCCTCCCCAAAGATGAACAACAAAATTGCTCCATTTGACAGTAAGTTTCTCAATTTGCTTAGACAATAAAATAAACAATTTTTATGTCCCAGCTTTATTGATAATTTAGTGAAAACGGAAAAGGAAAAAATCAGGAAAAACTCTTACAACTATGCTATCTCAAAACTCCTAGTTCATGAGGTGATCATGAGATTAACAGAAGATAAAACTTTCATCAAGGAAAAAAGGAAAATTAATAAGCAGCTTAAGAGGAGGAGGCATTTTTCTCCTCTTCCTTCATTCTTTTCTCCCATCTTCGTTTCTGTGGCAAGAAAAAGTGGGAACAATATAAGACCATATTTATTTCCGCAGGTACTAAAATCAACAGATCAAAGTTTGTTAAGGAAACTAGGATCTGAAGCACAATTATCTAGAAATTAACTGTTAGTTTTGAACCCAAAACTTTGTATCAGATTGTATTCAACAGAAAATTTTGCTTATTCTCTCATGAGTCATTATTTTAGAACTAATGACCGTAAGTTAAACAGTATCACTTCACAATACTGTTGTAGTTATACCACAGTGGAAGACTGGAAAACAATAAAATAAAAGAAGGAAGATTTTGAGTTTGAACCTTATAATCCAGCAGCATCTCTGGCATCTTCTTCATCAACTCAGCAGTATGTGCACGCCTGGATCACAATACCATATCAGATTTAAGCAATTTATATCGTAACTTCAACAGGAGTTTGATATCAAAGAGAATATGATAATATTACATTTTTGGTGTCACCATCAGAACTAGCCATTCTGAGTATTCAAAAACTACATGCTGGATCCTCACCATTTGTATTTTAATAAGCATAAAAAAGGTAGTTATGGAATTTTGGAAAGAAAGTGAGTGGAAGTTGCAAGGATATTACAGGACATTTCTTTTAATTTGGCAGTAATACATGGAATAAAGTTTTAACATCCTAAACCTTATATATAAACCCCCTATTGGGGATGGGTTAGGGGTGTTAGAAAGATTTGGCAAAGCCAAACTTCATATACAACCTACTTTTTTTCAAAAAAGCAGCAGTTTGCCGCCTATTTCCACTGCTAGAAACAACTCAAATACAATCACTGATCCTATTGTTTGCATCTGCAGATGCATTTTAAACAAGAACCTAAAGCTGTATACCCAAAAATAAGCCTCTGATGTGTTTAATGGTCTCATCCTTCCCTAATGACTTCATCGATCTTTCTTTTTTATGAAACTAATTTGCCTGGTACCAATTTGGTACCAGAATTAAAGTGCTACCAAAAAGAAAGCAGACACTTCAAATATAACCTATGTCTCTGAAAGATGAATAAATATTCGGTATATCCCTAAAAACATGAGAATTATCTGATGTAACTCTCTATTACTAAATTCTTTAGGAAGTATCCTTCCATTTCATACACTTTCCCTCAGCGTGATTTTGGAATCTTTTATTCTAGCGAGAAGCTATACTTTTCTAATCCATATTTCTTTGATTCAATTGAGCTGTGCTAGTGCTTTGGCGACTTTTATTTTTAATAAACACATTTTTCTTGTGAAGTTGTCAAAAACCCTCATTTCAGATTTTGCAAGGGTACATTAGAAGGCTTTCTAAAATGAAAATTTTGATGAAATATAACGTACTTCTCAGCAGCAATACGATCAACCTTGTGACCTTTCCGCCTGTCTCTCACTACCCCTCTTGGTGGGTCATAGGGCCAATCCCTGAAAAACAAAAACAAAAAATTAAAAAGAAGTCTATTTCAATGTATATACCATAAAAATCTTGAAAAGTGTATACATTGCTCAATTTCAACCACTCCTTGAATAATTTACACGATACAGACAGGTCGCGAAGATTTTTTATTAGATTTCTCTATTCTTCTGTTTGTCCGGTGCATAATTAAAGTTAGGCAAGCTAAATCCATCAATCAAACTTGATCAAAATTGAAACATAAAACATTTGCTTCCCCGAAAAACAACTAGCACTAATACTGGAATGATTTTCCACTTCAGATTTAAAGGCACCAGAATTAGGTTGCAAACCCCCAAACAAATGTACAAAATTTCAGTGTCATCTCTGAAAATTTCAAAATAGGAAAGAAGATTTAAGAAGAGCAAGATCAATTACTCTCCAGCGAGAAGAACATCCCTGCGGAGGCGAGCGCGGTAACGAGCGCTGAGAGCGAGGGGCTTCCACGCGCCGAGCTCCCAGTAGCCCCACACTCCCTTCGCCAGCTCTGACTTGTGCTTTGCTAGCTTCTCTCTCCATGGATAGTTCGATACTGCCTTTGCCACCTCCGCCGCCTTCCCTGCCATCGGTTTGCGATCGGGGAAGAACAAACACTGATTGATTCCACTGGTGTAGCTGCTGATCGGAGAGGGAAGGAGAGTCTGTGATCAGGGGTTGGAAGTTTGAAACGGGCTGGAATTGGGCCTTTTCACGGATGAAAATTTTAAAAAGATTGAGGTTACGCCTCTTTATCTATCACGGCCCAATTATGCAATTTTTATCATAAAATTTATCTTCTTTTATATTGTTTAAATTGATTCAATGTCTCAGTTTCAAGTTTAAATTGTACAACTAGCTTGAAAATACATATTTAGTAATTACTTTCAAATTTGAGTGGATAATCTTGCATTTTGGTTAAACTAGCTTAATAAAAAGAGTTTATAAGTTAATTTTAGTACATTTATTTTTCATTATTTTTTTACCACTTGAATTTATTTTAAATTAATTTATAAATTTATAATTTTGTATGTAAACGCATTACTTGTTCTCGTTTAATTTATTGTTTAAAGTTCATCTAGTAAGTCTTAGAGTTAAACTCACTGACAAACTTAATAAGCTGATACACTTATTATTACCATATATTATTTGGAGCGTTTTCAATGTAGCTTTGAACTTCTACAGTGGAACAAATGTAAATTCTGCAGGGTGGCGTGTCATAGAGGAATGGATCAGAGCAATGCTCAAACTTACGGAAAATATTGTACACTGAATCTGAAATTTCTAAACTACAGTGCGTGAAAACCGGTTGGGGCGATCTCCATTAAATTTATGCTCACTTGATATGCGCTAAATTTAAAGTTATTCATACAAATTTTGATACGAATTGAACAGATCGAATCTGACATTAAATAGACCGGATTTGATCTGATACCTATTGGACCACCACTGACGCCAATAAACTCTTAAACTATAGTAAATATTTTCATAATCTGTTTACTATTTGACTTGTGATAGCCACCACTGACTTGATCTGATACCTATTGAACCACCGCTAACGCCAATATTTACTATTTACTATTTGAATACAGATAATTAAAATTGATAACTATATCCGTACTGAAGGAGAAACTTTGGTGATCTTTACTTCTACATTGTGGTCCCACTGACCATTGCGGGCTACACAAGGTATAATTAAAATATTCTGTAAATAATTAGTAAGAGTAATCTTAAGTTGAGACTTGAAAATTCGCTACAAGCCAATGATCAAACAAAAATTAAAAAGTTGGGGTGAGAGAGGCTCGAACTCTCGACCTCAGGATTACTCAACTTAGCTATGAGACCTACGCGCTAGCCAACTGCGCCACCACCCCGTTATGAAATGTTACGAACAATATATATTAAATCAATATTTTTATGCAATCGATTTTTACAACGTAGACTACAAAAGATTAAAAAGAATCTTAATTTTATCATCTAGCCTCTAGCATTAGCACGATCGTGTAGAACACAGTATTTTTATTAATTAACGATATATGACATTCCTAGGCGCAAATCTGTTGCATTTCAGACCCTATCAATTAGCCTACTAATATTCAGACTGCACTACAACAAAACAAGTCTTCAGCGACCGTTCCAGTCGCCGGTCGCTGATGACCTCCTCTCAGGCAAAAAAAAAAATTTGATTTCGGCGACGACACCTTCAGCGACCGATTTGTCCCGGTCGCTGAAGGGTCTCAAGAAAACCCGCACGCCATTGCCTTTCTGTTTGTCTCCTCCCGCGGTTTAGGTTAGCCAAAAATAAAAAATAAAAAACGCGCGAACCCGCGCCGCCTTCGACCCCCGCATTCTCAGATCGGATCCCGCCTTCTCAGACAAGAACGCCCGAAGGAGCGCCCGAACCCCCGCCTTGTCAGACCCCGCCGCCCGAAATCGGTCTCCTTCTCCGGAGTACGATCTGCCTGTTCATTGTGCGCTCAAACTGGACGCAAGGTTTGTTTTTAAACAAATTTTATCATTTTTTTCATTCTTTTCCCCTATTTTCTAGCTTTGATTTAGTTCTCTGTGCTTTCTATTTTGGGACAATTGAAGCATGGAATAACAGAATTAAAGGATAAGTTTGTGCATGTGACCTGTTCTGGGTTTTTGGCAACTAATCAATTAGATTTGACAGAACTGTTAGCTCTTGGTTCCTGTACCAGCAGTATCTGGTATGGTGGTAGCTTTTAGTTGACAGTTCTGTCAATAAAGCATGAGTTGAGTTGCTGAATTGTGATAGGGATTATAGGGAGAGATTAGGATTTAACTGATATAAGATTCTAAACATTAGTTTAATAGTAATATAATGGGCTTTCTTGCCTTTTTTTTTCAAAAAGAAAAAAATAATTTCTGAATCTGATCAGTTGCCTCTCTACTCTGAATTTCCAAATTTTGGGTCATTAGCCAGTTTTAATGTTCATATATTTGAGGGGTATTTTGTAAGTTCAAATTTCTTTTCTTATGAAAAGAAATCGGGGTGCTTCTAACAATTTCTGAAAGAAGGGAGAGAGATGAGCTCCGGTGGTGGGAAAGCCTGCACAATCTTAAATTAAATATTGAATGTTTTGTATAGTGTTGTCAAATTTTTTATTTAAAACCGTGGATATAATTTTGTTCAAGTTTCATGGGTTGTTGGTTTGTCCCAATTGTGTAATAAATCTACAGTCAATATAATCAATTGCTTTGAAAACTAGTTCTTTTCCAATTGTATAGATTATCTTTTTGGATTTTAGAATATAGAATACATGGTGCTAGTCAAATTAATAAAGTATATAGTCAACATTAATAATGTATCAATATAACAGAATATTTCGAATACATGGTGCTAGTCAACATTAATAAAGTATAACGAAATATTCTGTTATATAGAATACATGGTGCAAGGTAAACAACTTATATAATGTAATAAAAAATATAGCTAGCTAGTTATGATTGTATTATTAATTGGGTTGACTAATTGGGTTGATTAATTGATTAATTGATTGGTTAATTGGTTTTTGGAGTTGTCGAAGAAGTTAGTTTAAATTTGGAAAGAAAGAAGAAGAGGAGAAAGCTCGATCTTCAAGAGAGTAATTGCTTGTAATTGGGCAAGTTTTTTCTCTTTCTTAATTCTATGAAGGTAGATTATATTATTAAGGGTAATTATACTTTCCCCCCTCTATCCATCCCCCATTTCATCCCCCAACTAACTAACTTCTTTTTCTAACTATAATTCAAATTCTAACTACCTAGTGGGACCTACAAATTAATTACCCAATTTTCTCCATTTATTTCTTTCCTCTTTCTCCCTCCCTCTCCCACCTCTCCCACCTCTCCCTCTCCACCTCCGCCCGCCTCTCCCACCTCTCCCTCTGCGCCTCCGCCCGCCTCTCCCACCTCTCCCTCTCGGCCTCCCTCTCCCACCTCCACCTCCGTCTCTCACCTCCGTCTCCCACCTCCCACCTCCGCCTCCTCTCTCTCCCACCTCCGCCTCCGCCGGAGTAGATCCATCACTGTCGACCGCCGGGTCAGATCCGCCTCCGGAGGGTCAGATCCGAGTTATTTGCAAAGAACAAAGCTTCATTAATGGTGAATTAGAACAGTGCGTACTAAGTACATATGGATGAATACTTAATGTTTTAGATATGAATACTTCAACGTTTATGGATGAATACTTAATGTCTTAGGCATAAATACTTTAACTTATATGTATTGATACTTGATATCTTATGGATGAATACTTTTTATTTGTTTGGTATGCACATATATTTGTAATACTCTTGGTACATTAACTATTTACACTTACACGATGAGGATGAATACTTGCTTAATGCGGGATGAATACTTGCATGACGAGGTGTGAATACTTGTGCAACGGACAACTCGAAAGCATGTCATCATGGATCTCATTTGAAAGAGAAAATTGTGTAGAAGACATTCGTGGTTTTAGATTTGCAAAATTCCTCACAGATCGTCAGAAATATTGGTTAGATTGAACGGAGAAAAAAAAACCCATCTCTAAAAACGTGTAATACTCTTGGTACATTAACTATTTACACTTACACGATGAGGATGAATACTTGCTTAATGCGGGATGAATACTTGCATGACGAGGTGTGAATACTTGTGCAACGGACAACTCGAAAGTATGTCATCATGGATCTCATTTGAAAGAGAAAATTATTTAGAAGACATTCGTGGTTTTAGATTTGCAAAATTTCTCACAGATCGTCAGAAATATTGGTTAGATTGAACGGAGAAAAAAAAACCCATCTCTAAAAACGTGTAAAAGATGAGTGATTGATGTGTCCAAATATGCTTCTATTGCAAAGATGAATACATTTATATAGATGGATGAATGCTAGTTGTGTTACAGATGAATACTTTTTTTGTAAATTTCTAAAATGAGCTGAAGGTAGTTAGAAGTCCCTCACTTAATTAATGTGCTGACGGTTATGCGGTCCCCTACTTAATTAATGCTCTGACAGTTGTGCGGTCCCCCACACATGTTGTTTGTCCCCTACTTTCTTGTTGTAATATATCCAAATATGTTTCTATTGCAAATGTAAATACCTTCATATAGATGGATGAATACTAGTTGTGCTACATATGAATACTTCTGCAAATTCCTAAAATACACTGACAGTTATAAATTCTAACTAACTAATTACCTTAATTAATGCAACTGACGGGGGATGAAACGGGGGATTGTTCACGGGGGAGAGCTAGGCGGACCCTATTATTAATTATGTACTACAGTTTGTTAGTTATTAATTCTATGTTGGTTAATTATATTAGTAAACCGGAACATTTAGTATGCCTTTTAGGTTTATACCCGTTCAAAATTAATCTGATAGAGATTAATTTTGAATAGTTCCCGTTTTGGGACTACTCTTTGAATGCTTTGTCTCATCTAGAATGTGAAGAAATGTATGTGAGTCTAGTATTTAAGAAAAATTTGGTATCATTTTCCCTTATTGTCCCTATGAGTACGTATTGAATTACATGTCTAACATGATGTGTTTCTAACGCGTACTCGGAGAACTGAGGGGAAATGCTGTTGAACTTTTTCTTAAATACTAGATCTACATACATTTCTTCACTACTAAGACATAGCATTCAAAGAGTGGGATAGGATTGTACACCGGCCCTGTGTAAGCCCCAAAAGACGAATGAATTTGGACTTATTAATATTTAATGACATTATTTCATTATTTTAATATCTAATGTGAAAATAGTAAGTAAGGCATAACTTTAAGTTTAGTTTTGACCTCGTGTGCATTTTATTGTGTTTAGAACTAATCAAGGCAAGACAAGACAAGGCAAGGGAAGCGTCATCTCTCTCTCTCTGGTATGTACGTTTAAATTCATATCTTATGTAGATGCCGCTTGTATGGCTGTATACAAGTCCTGTTGCATGGATGATGCAACTATCGATTTGATTTTGTGTTTCTTCCATGACTTGCTTTAGAGGGTCTGTTATCAATTGATGATATCTGGAGGGTCTAAAGTATAGATCTGGAGGGTCCGTTATCAATTGATAATATCTGGAGGGTCTAAAATATATATCTAGGCGGAGCGAGCAAAATCAACAAAATAGGGCCTCATCTGGAGAGGGTTCTTTTGCAACCACGGGCTCAGTGAACATGCTGGTTCACAAACAAAGATTCGGAAGATGTTTTATTTTATCAAAACAATTAATTTCAATTTCAATTTACTCGAACTAACTTTGATAATTTTATTTGTGTTGAAATGTTTATTCAATAATAGGAGAAAGAAAACCAGCGCGAGCCTAGGTGGTCTGACGAGCTGTTCACGCCGACGCATACCAGCAAGAAAACGGGGCAATTCATATCCGCGAGGGCAAAAAAGACACAGGTAATAGAACATAACAATCTTATATTAATATTCATTCTTTGTTGTACTTACTTTATTTTTGTTTTATTTTATAAATTTTGCAGGAAGACTACGATCGGGATATGAGTGCAAAATATGGGCCTGATCGAGCCCTTTGGCCCGCTTTTGACGCAGACGTCTGGTACGCCAACACAGACAATAATGCTCACGGCGATAACTATGGTCTCGGTGCTCTAGGTAAAATACACATACTTAAAATTGTAAATTTGTATTTAAATTATATAACGTAATAATTAATGATCTTCGATTTAATATTTCAGGTAAGACGAGATCGATGTATCGCCCAGGTGGGTCGCAGACGTCTTCTTCACAATCGCAAGGGCAAGCGCAATCATATTCTTCGGCGCCGCCTCCTCTCAGGCAAGAAGACATAAATGCGATTTCAAGTCAGGTGTTCGGCATGTTGCAACCACAGTTCAGCTAATTCATGGAGGAGATGAAGCGTAGCATGGGACGTTCTTCGCCTCATCAGGTACGAAATTCAATTTTGGGGTATATTTCAATCCAATAAGAACACCAAGTATGGTAAATCAATTGACGGAACAGTAAACTCTTAAAAATTGTAAACCCTAAACAGTAAACCCTAAAAACTTTAGTTATATTCTCACAGAGAGGTTCTAGCTCACACCGTCCCGATGCGCAGGATGACAGCGGTGATGATTTAGGAGATGACTAGTTTAGGATGTTTTGATCTGTATGTCATACTTTAGATATTTTATTTTTATGTCGTACTTTGATATTGGATGTTTATGTAGTACTTTACATATTTCTTGTTTATGTTGGATATTGGATATTTGATATTGGATGTCGTACCAGTATTTTATATTGTTCAATTGCTTGCATGTGAATTGTTTGTGAATTATATATTTGTCGATCGAGAACGACGACGGTGAATTGTATATTTGCTTGTGAATTCTGTTTTAATTGCTTGGTGCTTGGTACGTTTCATACCAATTGGGAAAAAAAAATAACAACAAAAACATCAAAAAAAAAACCTTCAGCAACCGATTTTGGACCATCAGCGACTGGCCAATCGGTCTCTGATGGCCTTGTGCCACGTCAGCACGCAGTATCAGCGACAGATTCGATCAGTCGCTAAAGGGGTCATCAGCGACCGGCGCCTGACCCTTCAGCGACTGGTGACGTCAGCGGGGTGGTCATCAGCGACGCAATAACTGCGTCCGGGTCATCTGCGACCGATTTCAGTCATCAGCGACTGAAATAACCTTCTGCGACCGATTGTGCTGGTCGCAGAAGGGTATTAATGTTGTAGTGCTGCCTGGTCCAATAAACGAACTATATATATCCTAAGAGGAGGGATCAAGTTACAACAAATTTGAGTTACAACAATCATTTTTTTCATTTTCAAAGTCCAAATCGTCGATCCAAACCGTTCAACATGATTATTTAAATAAAATGTGCTGCATATCACATTTTACATTTTTTTGAATTTTTTTACTATTTATTAAGTATTTTACAAAAAATAGTCATATTCAGACCATTGAATTTTGTACCCATCTTAATAAATAGTAAAAAAATTCAAAAAATGTAAAATTTGATCTGCAAGCACATTTTATTTAGATAATCATGTTGAACGGTTTGGATCGACGATTTGGACTTTGAAAATGAAAAAAATAATTGTTGTAACTTTGTTGTAACTCAAATTTGTTGTAACTTGATCCCTCCTCATATCCTAATATGCACACCATTGATATGAAGTGGTCTTTGATATATAAACAGGATACAATTCTGATCTACCAGTTTTACCTATCTCCGACTTCCGAACGCAATTGTCCGCCTTCTGCACGAACAGATCTAGTAAAAGAGTGGGGTGGCTAAGCTATTCCATAATTTTTTAAATCTTGATCATATATACATTATATTTGACATGTACTCACTACTAAAATTTCCTGTAATGGCAACAGGAGCAAGTGCTATTAATTTGCAAGCGTAGGAAGGGTCCATGCAAAAGAAATTGGTTTTCTGATTAAATTAATATAGCTGCAACAGGAGGCGCTTGCAAATAATCACGCATGCAAATCTGTGATGGATATATAACCTTGCTAATGTCTCTTATTTATCCTTGCAAATAATAATACCCACTCCAAACAAGCCAAATATTATATTTTATTAAAACCTGTTGCAATTACCTGTTCTCTTGCGCTTGCAAATAAATCTAGATGGGTGAGACATTAGTTGCAAGGGCAAACCAATGCAATAGTTTTTATGATTTTGTTTATATTATTTTATTGTGAAGGTCGTTACTATTTGCAAGCGGCACCGTTGCAAATGTTTTTAGTGTTTTTTTTTATATTATTATATTCTAAAAGACCTTATTATTTGCAAGAGGCACCGTTGCAAATGTTTTTATGATGTTGTTTATATTATTTTATTGTAAAGGCCCTAACTATTTGCATGAGGCACCATTGCAAATGTTTTTAAGTTTATTTTTTATATTATTCTATTCTAAAAGTCCTAACTATTTGCAAGCGAAACCATTGCAATTGTTTTTAAGTTTCAGTTTATATTATTATATTGTAAAAATCCTAACTATTTGCAAGAGGCACCGCTGCAATTGTTTTTAAGTTTCAGTTTATATTTTTTAATTGTAAAGGTCCTAACTATTTGCATGAGTCACTGTTGCTAATGTTGTTTAAGTTTTGATTTATATTATTTTATTGTAACAGTCCTAACCATTTTCAAGAGACACCGTTGCAATTGTTATTTAGTTTCAGTTTATATTTTTTTATTGTAAAAGTTCTAACTATTTGAATGAGGCACCGTTGCTAATGTTTTTTAAGTTTTGGTTTATATTATTTTATTGTACAAGTCGTAACTATTTGCATGAGGCACCATTGCAAATGTTTGTGACACCCTTAGACAGAGAGACACGACCTTAAATTTGATATCTCCCTTTGTCACAGAAGTATTTTGTTATATTATGAGACAATATGCGTAAAATTGTTCAAGGGGTCCATATCCCAGTGGTAGAGCAGTTGACTGCTGATCAGGAGGTCACCAGTTCAAACTCGCCCTTTGGCCCTTTTTTGTTATGATTTTTTAGACTTGCTGGAAAATTATTTACCATGTATCACAGTAAGATTATAGCCCCATATATTATATTGAGGAGGGTTCCAATACCTCATGTCTTTCATACCTCGCTATATATTTCATATTTTATATATTCTTTTATAATGTTAAAAGTATTGATCCGAACCGCTCAACATATATCCATACTAAAATATACTTGGGGATGAAATTTTATAATTTTTGGATTTTGTTTTACTATTTTGTAAGATATAAAATCTGGACCGTTCAAAAACAGTGATTTTGTACCTATCTTAGAAAATAGTAAAAAAATTCCAAAAAATATAAAATTTCATCCCAAACATATTTTAGTATGGATATCATGTTGAGCGGTTCGAATCGATAGTTTAGACTTTGAAAACAAAGATATAAAATATGAGGTATTGGAACCCTCCTCATGAAAGACATGAGGTATTGGAATCCTCCTCTTTCTAATAAGAGGGTTCCAATACCTCATGTTTTTCATACCTCATCACACCTCATATTTTATATATTTGTTTTCAAAGTCTAAACTATCGATCCGAACCAGTCAACATGATATCCATACTAAAATATGCTTGGGGATGAAATTTTATATTTTTTGGAATTTTTTTACTATTTTTTAAGATAGGTACAAAATAATTATTTTTTATTGGTCTAGAAACAATGATTTTATATCTATCTTAAAAAATAGTAAAAAAATTCCAAAAATTATAAAATTTCATCCCAGTGTATATTTTAGTATGGATATATGTTGAGTGGTTCAGATCAATAATTTGAACATTATAAACGAATATATAAAATATGAAGTATAGTGAAGTATGAAAGACATGTCTAAGAGTAGGGATGTTCATCGGTTCGGTTCGGTTAAAACCGAAATAAAATAGGCAAACCAAAGTTTATTTCAGTTTTCAAAAATAGAACCGAACCGACCAAAGTAAACATAGCAACCGATTAAAACCGAACCAAAGTAAATTTTGGTTTGTTCGGTTAAACCGAACAAACCATTGGTTAGTTGAGATTGTTTGGTTGTCACAGGTGCACCGAGGAAGCGGCTTAACAAATCATCTTTTTGGGCCTTGGCCGAAATTGTACCGGTTTGTTCAATTTGGGGCATTTCATGATATGACTCAGTAGTATCTACTGCCATACTAACATCTGATATTCATTTACCAGTAACCGGTTTACTTTGGTTTTTGTTCATTTTCCTTTCTTTTTGAAGTCTCAAGCCTCCTGAGTTCTTAATAAAATGTTTCGTAACCGGATTTTAGTTTGAAACCTGAACTTGTGTAATTTTATCCTATCAATATATAAATAAGGACTAGATCCTTATTTTTACTAATAAAAAAAATCATTAAAACATATGGTTACCATTCGAGTTTCAATTTACTCCCTTAGCATTTGCATATATGTCACTGATCACTATCATATCACATTGACTTTGATTTTTTTTACCCAATTCAGGTCTGACATTCATAGTTATATAGACTAATCATTCATAGTTATATACACTAGTCATTCGAATTTGACTTTAGTTGAGAGAGAAACGTATATAGACTTATTAACAGACAACTACAATCATTAGCAACTCTACTACTTTCATCTAAAATCTTATTTTGGTTTTAGCATTTCATCAAACACCTTTAAGGCATTCATTTATTCAATAAAATCAACTCAAAACTTCATGCTTTTGAAGTTTTCCGTATTACAAATGCCTTTTATAACTGAAATGAGATTACTTACAGTATTTGATGCAAGTTTTTTGGTGATTCCGTTTGAAGCCTAGCTTTCAGAATGAGAACAAGCCACTGTGTAATACACAAGAATAAATCTAAGAAGATGAAAGGAGAAAGAACATAATATTCAAGTTGAAAGAAGGGGGAGAGATTGAGCGAACAGCGAAGAGCCGAGCCGAAGACGCGATTTGGATTTTGATTTTTGGAGAAGTCTGGGGCTCTGGGCGAAGAGAAGAGGTCAAGACTCAAGAGGGGACGGACGGTTCAGATTTAAACTAGGGTTATGAACTTATGTTAGTCGGTCGGTTCGGTTATTGCGGTTCTCTGATATTATAAACCGAACCAAACAGTAGAAACCGAACAGTAATAAAATTTAAACCGAACCGAACCAAATAAACTGAAAAACCGAACCATTTGAACCAAACTTTTTCGGTTCGGTTAAAAACCAAATAAACCGGCCCCGATGAACACCCCTATCTAAGAGAAGGGTTCCAATACGTCATGTCTTTCATATCTCATATATCTCATAATTTATATCTTCGATTTCAAAGTCTAAACTATCGATCCGAACCACTCAACATGATATTCATACTAAAATATGCTTGGGGATGAAATTTTATATTTTTTGGAATTTTTTTACTATTTTTTAAGATGGGTACAAAATCACTGTTTTTGAATGATCCAGAAACAATGATTTTATATTAGAGATTTTCAAACAAAAATTTTTGTCAGAGATTTTCGAACAATTTTTTTTGTATCAGCAGATTATATTTTTTGGAATTTTTTTACTATTTTTTTTACTATTTTTCTAAAAAGGCAATCAAGGATGCAAAAATAGAGAAATTTGAGTTTTGTGTAAAGCTAAATGCATGCTTGTCATTCCTTTCAAGAATTGAGAGTTATTATAAGAAAAAAGAAATTTGGTTCTTTCGTCCGTGATCACTTTTTGTTAGTAACAATTGGAAAAATGGAGAATTGTCTTAGATGTGTATTATTGTATTCTTAAATTTAACAGAATTGTTTGATTCACCTTTTAGTCATTATGTACGGTTAGGACTCAGTGTTGTACCAATATAATTTATTTGGTACTTTGTTATATTTAAGAACTATTTGAATTATGTTGAACTTGTTGAATAACAAAGGTATTATGTCATTATGTACTATATATTAAGATTTGGTTTTTACTGGGTTTAGACGTGCTTGCAATAATTTGAACAACTTGTAATGGATTTAAACGTGAATGCAACAATCTGAACAATTTTAGTGATTTTTAATTATGTCAATTTGGACAAATAAAATTGGATTTCATCGAAAATAATGGCATAAATTACTATTGAACTTAAACAAATTGAAAGTGGGTCATTTAATAATCCACAGAGCCATACAAAACACAATACATATAAGGGTTATTTTGGTCTTTTCTAATCTCTAAAGTATTTATGCAATTCATCATTTTATTATTTCAACTAATATTTTATCAAACGACATTTTATATAAAATAATACTATAATATGCACTATTTAAATAACATTATCCAATCACCGCTTTATTTTTACTATTTGAACAATTTTTTTTTTTTTTTATGTTTGTTGATTTGAGAGTACTGAATTGAGTCAGTTCAATGATTTTTTTATTTTCAAATTAAAAATAAATCTAAAAAAAAGGTTAATTACTTATTTTTACAAAAACATAAGTGTCGAAATTATGGTTCGATATCTCTATGGGGACCGAACAACATATTGCGCCACCCCCCCCCCCCCCCCCCCCCCCCCCCTCCTTTGGGTGAGAATCTGCTGCGATCCGGGTACTGTGAATAGTACACTGCAATCCCTGCTTTTCCAAATCCAGCTGTCGAATTGTTTCGAGATGCGTGCACAGAAAAACCAGCTGTTTTGAGATGTGTGCACTAAAAAGTTGGACGGCTGGATTTGAAAAAGCAGGAATTGCAGGGTTAATGTGCTCAATATTCAGATCGCAGCAGATCTCAATCCCCCTCCTTTTACTTCACTGTACACACGAGACCACTGAATCAAAAATTCGGTACTCAATGGAAGACTGAATTATTGGTTCGGTCCCATCTGTTTTCGGTTTTTCTTTTAAGATATTAACGGAATTTTTTTTCAAAGGGTATATTTAAATAATTGTACAAAGTATCTGTGCATCATTGTTGTTTTTGTAATAAAATATCGATATAGTGCTGTTGAAATTAATCAAGTATAAAACATCAGCGCGTTATTGATATGTTTTCAATAATATATAGATTCACTGTTTCTGAAACTCCAAAGGCTATAACTTTTGATAATCAATTTCTTTTCGGATTATATTATTAGTTACGAAGAATAAAAAAGAGGAATTTCACATATACTCCTCAAAAACTTCAAAATTACGTATTTCCCCTCTAAACTTTGAAATTACGTATTTCCCTCTCTAAACTTCAAAAACTCACAAATTTACCCATTTTATTGTCTTTTATATTAAAACTCATTCTAAAATTTTAAAATACCTATTTTACCCTTTATTAAAAGCATATAAAAACCCATTAGACTCAAATTTGAATCTAAAGAATTCCTCTAACGTCCGATCCTCACACATCACATTAAGATCTGTACGCATCGCTTAAATATCGTGCCGATCTAGCATGCACGGATCTTAAAGCAATTTCGATCTGTGCGCATCACATTAAGATCTGTGCATGTCACTTCAATATGCGTGTTTGTTCGCATCAAGATTTGTGCCGATCTTGCGCACACAGATCTAAAAGTAGTTCAGACGGTAGATGAACCGTTCAGATTCAAATTTGAATCTGATGAGTTTTATATATTTTTAATAAAGAGTAAAATGGATATTTTATAAATTTAGAATGAGTTTTAATATAAAAGACAATAAAATGGATAAATTTGTGAGTATTTAAAGTTTAGAGGGGGAAATATGTAAATTTAAACTTTAGAGGGGGAGAATCGTAATTTTGAATTTTTTGAGGGGTATAAAATTTCTGAAATTTTTATTAATAGAAATAATAATAAATTAATGTCAACATAGAACAAAGAATTCGTCAGATATCCAAATCTAACAAAGACGTTACTTTTGGTAACGTCCAGGGGACGTTATCAACGGTAACGGTCAGCTTAACTAAGATGGAATCGCTAATTGCAGCTTGCTAAGGGCTGGCCGTTGAGAACGGTAACGTCCAGGGAGAAAAGAAAAAAAAAAGCTGTGGCCGTCGCCAACGATGACGGCCTGCGCAAAAAAAAAAAAAATAACTCGAGGCCGTTGCCAACGATAACGTCCAGACTCAGAAAAAAAAAAATTTTGAGGCCGTTGTCAAGGATAACGGCCAGACTCTTATTTCGATTCGCTCAAGTCTTTTTACTCTCTCTGTCTCTGTCCGTAAGTTCCGAAAAAAAGAGGGCGCGGCGAGCAGCGAAAAAGAGAAGAGAAGGATAGCGACGGAAGAGAGGAAAGAAAAGCCTGGCCGTTATTCTTCCCAGCGTCCAGGTCCGATCCCCCACTCCCTCTGGTCCGCCTCTTCCCCGCTGAACTCATCACCACAGAACCCTAAATTTAGGTAATTTTTTTTAATATTATAGAACTTTATAAATTAACAATAATTTAATGTTGAATTTGTTATCAAAATTATTATTAGGTTTAATTATGTGAAATTGCATTTGACTAGATTTAATTTTGTTAATTAGGTTAATTAGGTGTAATTAGGTTATTGTTAGGTTTAATTTGGTAAATTAGCATTCGATTTGGTTTAATTTTGTTAAATAGCATCCAATTAGGTTTAATTTTGTTAGTTAGGTTATTGTTAGGTTTAATTTTGTAAATTAGCATTCGATTTGGTTTAATTTTGTTAAATAGCATCCAATTAGATTTAATTTTGCTAATTAGGTTATTGTTATTGTTGATTAGATTAGTTAGGTTATTGTTAGGTTTAATTTTGTAAATTAGCATTCGATTAGGTTTAATTTTGTTAAATTGCATCCGATTAGGTTTAATTTTACGTGGTAGGTATAATTTTACGCAATTGTACCCGATGTCAAACATGTTGGATGTAGGATGTCAATGTAAATGTAAATGTAAATGCAAACGTAACTGTTATGAGTTAGGTTTAAATGCAAAATTTTGAAAATTTAGATTGTTTTAATTTTAAGGTTAAAATGTTATGCATGCAGGATGTCAAGCAGTTGTGGTCCGAGTAATCCTCCACAAGAGAATTTTAGCAACTTATTATGGATGCCGCATGCACAGCATAAGGTCGCACTGTTATCTGACAATGTAAGTTACTCAATGAATCATCTCATATCCAAAATTCACATGTTTTTGAATAAAAAGATATAAATGTTTGAATTACGAGTTTTGATTTTAATCAAATTATATAACAATGACAGGATTATACCGGGGTGGATGTTCGACACCACCGGTCTGTGATTCCATGCGACCCGCGCTGCGACCCATTCTTGTGTAGTCTCGGTTTGTATCAGATAGCTCGAATGGATGATATGAACATTGACAAAGGGCTCCTCGCTGGCCTCGTTGAGCGGTGGAGACCGGAGACACACACTTTCCATCTTCCTGTGGGAGAGATGACGGTGACACTGCAAGATGTGTCATGTTTGTGGGGATTGCCGATAAAGGGGGGTCCGGTGACCGGGTTTGCAGACACAAATGCGCATGCATTAGTAGAGCATTTTCTTGGAGCTGGGAGTGCAGATGCGGTGCTTAAAAAGAAGAAGAGATCGCAGTCGGCCGATGGAAGTGATGTTCGGACAACGTCCGGATATTCTATATGTTTGAAGGAACTGCGCATTCTATTTCCTGCATTGCCAGCTGAAAATCCGGGTGAGCCTACAGATGAGCAGGTACGCCAGTACACTCGGGCTTACATACTGGACTTGTTCGGTACTTTACTTTTTGCTGATTCTTCGGGAGATTCGGTTCCAGTGATGTATCTGCAATTTCTTGGAAACCTAGACGAACCGGTGCAATACAACTGGGGTGGTGCTGTTCTAGCACTACTCTATAGGAACTTGTGCGTTGCCGTTGAGCGTCGCACGCAGACTATGTGGGGACCAACTCTTCTTCTACAGCATTAGTGTTGGTCTAGATTACCGGCCGGCTGTCCTTACCCCAAAGGTGGTTGGACTCCAAATTGGGGCTACCCGAATCCAGAAAGGTAACTACAAAAAACTTTACAATACTTTAATTTGATGTGTTTTATGTTTATTAAGAATCTTAAATTTTATGTTTCAGGTGTCCTGCAATCGGAGAGATGTGGTGCTGTCGCCATGAATATAATCAAGCTCACAATCGGGCTGGACCTGGCTACTTTCGAAGCCAGTTGCAGGATCTTGAAGATTATTGGTAAGATGGGAATCTTACAAAGCGATGTTGGACCAGGAGCCATCTCTGTTGCCAGCACGAGTTCAGGATGACACAGATGTGTGGCTAGCCATTGTGCCACTGATACACTTTTGGATAGTGGAACACCATTATCCTAATCGGGTGATGCGTCAGTTTGGCTTTTCACAGCCCATTTCAGTAGCACCGCCGTTAGGCGAGGACGAGGTACGCCGGTTGCATCACATTATTCATTCTGTGCATGTGACAAGAAAAGATTGGGCTGCTGAGCACCACACCTACGTAGAACAGGCATCTCATCCTGCCGATCACTTGGTTGCTCCGACGGGACTATGGTCGGATGACCAGCTTTTTGCATACCGGACTTGGTTTCAAAACAATTGTATGCACAATGTCTTCTTGTCGAGAAGGTGCATACAAGATCTTGATCATCCAATTCCAGAGTACAGGGATGAGCATAACGAAGTAGGGTACATTCCCAGTGCCCCGAAGGACACACGTGATGTAAGTTTCAATTCAATCATCAAAATATTTACTTTATGATATTAATCTTTCATACATGTTACTAACTTTTTTTTAATTTTGTAGGCACTACGAGGAGTGAAGATGGTTTCGTACGGTATAGCTTGTGCCAAAATAAAGACTCTTAAAAAGGTGAGGAAGTTTTTTCTCAGATTAAGTTGTGGCCTTCTCAGAGACAATGGTATGGAGCCTAAATACCATGACATGATGAGAGCGGCCGATCTTCCGGTCAATTACGAGGACATTCCAGACGGTGATATTCCTCCCGGTCAGGAACCCATCCCCGACTTGCCCGCAGATGATGATCCCCACTATAGAGAGAATTGGCTAAACTCGAATGACGGATTGATGAACTACCTCGCACGAGTCGTACCTCCTCAGGTCGATCCGGTAAGTGTACAAAACTTTACAAAATCTTAAGTAATTATCGATTGTATTTATTGAAATACTGATATATTTATTATAGGGGCAAACCTGCTGCATGTATGTCAGACATAGAACGTCTCGCTTGCTGTCTCATGCCCCGTCCAGAAGAAGCCTCTGAACCAATAAAACAACATTGAAAATTGATATTTCCAACGAGAATGACACCAAAATTAGTTATTGAAAATAAATTAACAAACCTGCTGCACGCCTGTCGGACGTAGAACGTCTAGCTTGGTGTCCCACTCTCCTTCCCTCCATTTCGTCCATCGTTATGACTATACGGTTGTCCCTTCTCCTACCCTTTTTGATTCTGTCTTTGTCCGGAACAATTTTCGGACCGGGTATGGTTGGCCAGTCACATTGGTTGACATAGCCGTGGAATTGGCCACTCCAAGTTTCAGCGAGTTTGGTCATGGAATACAAATGATGCACGAATAAATTGTGGTTGTATCTCCGGTCCCGACACACGGCGAGAACATGGGCGCACGATATACCTGTAAGTTGTGGCTTGAGACACACACATTCTGCTATGTTTCCATCACGTATGTCGACCCTGTACTTGAAGGTCTCCCTTCTATAACTAAAATTTCCATCTCGTTCTTTGTATACGACTCTCTCATCTCTGACCCTGACCTCGTGTTCACCGTGCTCACCAACCGGCATTGAACGCATAGGTAAACATTTCCCGATTCTTTTTGTTAATAGTCCTTCAACCTGCGCTGACCAAAGTTGCTGATCAGCTATGCGAGCCACTGATTTCGCTCGTCTTTGGTTAAACCAAGCGAGACACTTGTAATATGTGTCTTCCACGAGTGCAACGACTGGCAGTCGTCGACTATCCTTGAATACACCGTTCAACGATTCAGATCCATTAGTAGTCATAATTTCCCAGCGGGGGCCACCATCCATGCTCTGATACACCTTCCAGGGTTTAGGGATCTCGTTATGGTTGGAATCTTGGTATTTACCGACATTTTCTAGGTATGCAACTGCATCTGGACTTTTCTTCCGCAATAGTTCGAAGAACTCTTCGAATGTCCGTGGCTTCTTTTTGTTCACAAGTATTTTAAATAGTTCGCATATTTTTTTATTGTGTACCTTTTTCATCAAATTCTCGGCGACGTGCTGCGAACACAATCTGTGAACGCACTCGCCGCCATCCTCGTACCAACCAAGGTATCTATCGGTGAATACTTTATTGATCCCCATGTGCCGGTCAGAAACAACACACATGAACCTATTACCAATTACCTCCCAACGCAACCACCTCATGAACCATCCCCATGTCTCGAATCTCTCTTCCTCGACTAATGCGAAAGCCAGAGGAAGCAACTGGTTCTCTGCGTCGTAGCCGCACGCCATCAGCAGTCTCCCTTGGTACCGGCCAGACAGGAAACATGCATCAATACTAATGATTGGCCTGAGATGAGGCACTGCAGCAATGCACGGACCGTAAGCCCACACAGCTGCCTTGAACAACTTTTTAGCGGATCAGCCATGGGTACGTGCGCAACTCCATATTTTGTTCCAGGAGTTGATCTTTTAATTGCTTCCAACAATGGGTTGAGAAGGTTGTACGAGCCTTCCCAACTACCCAATATTTGTGCGATTGCCAGCTCTCGGCCACGCCACAGCTTGTTATATTTGGGAATAACTCCCCCGTATTTCTTACGGACTAGCCCTTTAATGTTTTTAATATTTTTTGTAACATCTTCCCTAATATCTTCTCTTATAACATCGGCAATCACTTCTGCAGTTAATTGTGAGTGATCGGTACGAGAAGCATCGGCCTGGCACGTATGTGGTGCTCTAATTGTTTTAATTTCCCACTTAGATGAAAATATGCCGGACTTGGCATACAAACGCCACATACACCTGCTGCTCTTGCATTCCATTATCAGTTGGGTTCTATTGCTACTGGTAGTTTTTACTTCAATATTATTTGTGATGTGATAATCATTTATGGCCAACCGTAGATCATCTTTTGAAGAGTACTCCTTACCTACACCAAGTGGATCATGTACGTGTTGGGTCCTGCTGAAGTAGGACACATCTGCTTCCTGAAATCCCGAGGTGTCATTGAAACTGCCCACCAGGTGACTCGACCCTGAACACGTGGTGTTTGCGATTGTGTCTGCGTATCAGGCGGGACATCCCCTTCTGAATCAGGTTTGGTATCCCAGTCGGCATCATCCTCACATGAGTCAGCATCATCTTCGTCGTCACTTTGCGGTACGTCGTCAGCATCATTAGAAGGACCACCGGCCCTCGGCGGATCAACCCATGGACTGTCCTAATTATTCTGTCCTGACCAACCCATATCTGCCTGAACATGCGGTGACAAAGTCGTTCACATCGGGATAAGGACTCAGATAAAGGTCACGCCTCGGTGTTTGTTGTGTCTGATAGGGTTCGAATAGACTGGGACCCGCTTGTGAAACACTGTATTGGGTATGTCCAGGGTCTGGTTGTGTCTCTGGTACCACACTATCAATGAATAATTGTGATTGCATCGAACCGACAATTGGAACTAACTCAATGTACAAATCGACAAAAGAATACTGGGTCCTGGCAAACATACTTTGGTCATAAATGCCTCGCCACGTCTGATCGCACACGATTTCTAATATCTCATAATAACGCCGAGTTGTTGTACCAACATTAACCCGTGCAAGTGTTTTTAGGTTGTACTCACTCTCAGAATATCCAAGCTGGCGATAAATTTCACCTTTCACATCATGCCAACCTTACTCACTAGTTGCCATCAATGTGAATCGAGGAGATTCGGTGTACTCCGCTCCTTTATGACCTTGCCGTATTTCACCACCGAAATGACTCTCACCATGAGCATGATTAATTATTTTGATGATTTAGCCTGCACAATAATGAATAAATTAGATATAATTTATTATTACAACAAACATTACTAATAAGTACTACAACAAACGTTACTAATAAATACAACTACTTCTTACAATAAGTACTACTACTACTTCTTAAAATTAACATTACTATCATTTTTACAAATTAACATTAATATTACTAATATTTTTACAAATTAACGTTACTAATATTTTTTATTATTGTCAATACTAACATTTTTACTAATATTTTTACAAACTAACATTACTAATATTTTTACAAACTAACATCACTAATATTTTTACTAACATTACTAATATTTTCTGCAAATTAACATTACAAATTTACAATATTTTTACAAATTAACATTACTAACATTACTAATATTTGTACTAATATTTTTACAAATTGTCATTAACATTACTAATATTACAACATTACATTACCACTAACATTAACATTACATTAACATTAACATTAACATTACTAATATTATTTTAACTAATAATCAAATAATTTTGATATTCATTCAATATAAATAATAAACGTAAATACTTGACATATAATTAAAAATTTACCTTTTATATTGATGATTTCTTTATTTTCAACGGAAGAGGTCTTCGACAAGCCGTAATTTTTTTTCCGTACAGGGAGACATTTTTTTTTTTTAGATTAGTGGAGAGAGAGATACTCTGTACAATTTTTTTTAGATTAGCAGAGAGAGAGAAACTCTGAACGTTGTACAGACTAAGCCAGAGGAGCGTGCAATTTATAGATCATCTGGACGTTACCGAGAATAACGTCCAGAGATTAACTTTTTTCTCCTCCGGGATGATGAAAAATCGTAAGTGACGTTGGCCGTTATGGAGAATAACGTCCAGGGCTTTTACTGTACTGCCGACAGGCCGTTATTGTCCATAACGGCCCGAAATATATGTTTTTTTTCCGAGCCTCTCCTGGCCGTCGCCAACGATAGCGTCCTCATCTATTTTTTTTTTCGGTGCTGGCCGTCATCTTTCCTAACGTCCCCATCTTTTTTTTTTTTTTTCGTGGCCGTTATCGTTCCCAACGGCCAGAGTTTATCTTGTTTCGCTAATTAGGTTGTGGTTAATCGGGCCGTTACCGTTGATAACGTCCCTTGGACGTTACGAAAAGTAACGTCTTTGTTAGATTTGGATATCTGACGAATTCTTTGTTCTATGTTGACATTAATTTATTATTATTTCTATTAATAAAAATTTCGGCATAAAATTCCCCATAAAAAAATTGCAGTTCAATCTTCATCTGGTTACCCTTTTTTCTATGTTTTATCTGTAATCGTACCTGGACGCAATCATGGATGGGTGCAAGCAATTTATGGCTTATAGTTTACTTTTCCAAAAGACTATATATATACCACAGGTCTCAGTTGCCACCGAACCGACGAGCTAATGTTAGTACTGTATCATTTAATGTAAAATAAAACTATATCTTGATATAATGTAAGCATTTAGAATAAAAGAGTGAGATACGGTTTATGCATAACGCATATTAGACCGCATTATGAATTTATATTTTTATTTTTGAAATAAATAGTCAATTTGAACTTCTTAGTATGATCTCTAAATGAATATATATAGATAAAAAATCACAACTTTTAAATAGCCTAGAATCTTTAAATCAAACAATTTTCTATCTACCTATCGAAA
This sequence comes from Carex littledalei, assembly GCA_011114355.1. Taxonomy (NCBI): domain Eukaryota; kingdom Viridiplantae; phylum Streptophyta; class Magnoliopsida; order Poales; family Cyperaceae; genus Carex; species Carex littledalei. The sequence goes on along the minus strand of CM022080.1, from coordinate 14,366,711 downwards.
AAAGTTACAATAATGTAAAATTTGACGTCTCAGTATATTTTATTTCTTTTAGGGTGAGTTGGTAACTATCATCTCACATTTTTCATTCATAAAAAAATCTAAGTACATTTTTATATGAATGTTATATTGAACAATTCGAATTGATTGGTTGGACTTATAAAATAGAGATATAAATTTATTTTATCAGCTAATGTGCGCTGGACATTGTACCGTAGCCTCCCTCCAGAATGAAATTTTAATTTAAAATGTTACTTCATCAGTGTGTGTGCAAAGAAACATTGTATGCAAACAAGGTACTGCTCTCACATTTTGTTCGGTTCGGCGATGTTAAAAATTCGTGATTTGGAAATAATTTGGATATAATTTGGGAATGATTTGAAATTATCCGGACCATAGATCTCAATCCTACAAGGAAGCAAAAAAAAATGTTCTGAGAAAAATTCGTGAATAATTCGTAAAATTCAAAAAAAGTTCGTAAAATTCACGAATTATTAGAAAATAATTCAGTCAAAATTCGGTCAACCTAATAATTGATTGTTCAGTTCGTTATCATAAAATAACGAATTATCGTGAAATAATTCGCGAATCCTACGACATGCCTAGTTCTACTCATAGTCCTTACTCCATAGTCCATACAGTGGTGCCGTTGCCATAACTATTAAAGAGAACACTACAAAAAGACCGTAGAGCTATGCGTCACAGAAGATCTGGTACCACATAGGTCATGTCAGTCGTCTAATCGAGAGACTACCTACAAAATGGCAACACAGTTTAGCGCCACAGAAGAATTTGAATAACATAGGTCAGACGATTCGTCTGCCAAGTGGCAACTGCAAACGGAGCAAGAGAAGAAGCGAACGGAGAAAACAATTCGAAAGGTGCGCCACTCTGAAGAAAAATTAACTAGCTATAAATACCTCGTCTCGCCCTTTTGCAGCCACTAACACAATTCCTTCTCCATTGTTCTCTCCTCCTCGCGTGATTCCCCAATCAATTCAGACCCTAGTTGCCACCGTGTCACTTCATCCTCCTTGAAATTAGGAAGGAGATAAAAAAAGGTAGAGGCGTCTGACCAAGTCAGTGGAGAATTTCCTAACATACCGATTAATATTATCGCATAAAATTTACACGAATTTTGGCTGGTTTCGATAGAAAGGCGGTTAGAATGGCGAGAAAGATGCTTAGAGATGGCGAGCAAAAAGAGTACGACTTCGATTTGTTTGTGATCGGTGCTGGAAGCGGTGGCGTTCGTGCTTCGAGGACTTCTGCTGGCTTTGGAGCAAAGGTTTGGGTTTTTCATCTCCCTAGTATTTCTGGTCAAAGTGTTGCATCAAAACTTTTTTTCCTTTTTAATTCTGAGATTTTGATATGGTCGTGATTTCGAAATAGGTGGCTATTTGTGAGCTCCCTTTCCATCCTATTAGCTCAGAGGTGGTCGGCGGAGTTGGTGGGACGTAAGTTCTATTTCCATCTTCTCATTTTTTTTGGGGGTTGAAAAAAGTAGCTCATGCTATTGCTTCAATTACCATGAAACAAAGTGTTTATTTCTATCTTCTCTTAATTTGTTATGTTAAGCTCAATTATGGTCCAGGGAATATTTGGTTGTTTATTGGTTGCAATCGTGCTGGAATAAGGCCAGCCAGCTATTCTCACCCTATAATGGGATTAATTTAATAAGTTGGTTAAATCCCGCCCAATCTACACTATTGGTTCAGATTTTGGGGTTTGATATTTGTAAATCCCTGCAGCACTAGAATGCACTTGTATGAGTTGTACCTGACCTGAATGGCGGATGTTCCTATGATATGGCCTTTTTTCTCCTTATTGCGGGCCAGTATATGAGTTCCCTGCTTGGTATCAGTATCGGAAAATGAATTACTTGGGTCCTAGTACCAGTTTGTCTGTGTGGTTGAATGTAGTTTTGTTTATACCAGTAGTTCACTAGTATTTAGGCTGATTGGGGTAGCATTTTTTTCAAAACCCAAGATTGTTTTCCAAGTCAATCAATTTGTGCTTTTGCACATAAAATATATGTGATTAGTTTATCTTTTTGCATCCACATATCATTTTATTTTTATTTTTGGTTTCAGCTGTGTCATTCGTGGTTGTGTTCCTAAAAAGATACTTGTCTATGGATCAGCTTTTCGTGGTGAATTTGAGGTAGCTTTTGCAAGTATTGCTTTTACATGCTGAACCAAATATAGGAAGGAACATTTTTTTTTCTTTTTCTGCATAATTGAATAACCTAAAAACCAATCGTGTATAGTCCTGACTCCTGAATTTTAGTAAATTCAGTTGGCATGCCAAATACATGGTCAACATGGTTTTGTGCCAATAGTTAATAAATCAGTTAATAGGGATTTATAAAACCTAACTTAAACGCAGAATAAGCCAAAAGGTTAGATTGTTTAAAAGGTATAATGTACTGTTACATCTCAGCACATACACAGATGTTCACTTTTACAAAATGACGGACGATAAAACTGGTAAATGATGTTTTATGGGTTATGTATTTTGCGTATATGCTGATTCTTTACCAGTTCCTTGACTGATTAGCACAGTAATGGAATCTTAGATGGTCATCATTTATCTTGGCTTATATTTTGCCTCCTGATCATTCCTGTGCTACAGGATGCGAGAAACTTTGGCTGGGAGCTTGATGAAGATATCAAGTTCAATTGGAAGAAACTTTTGCATAATAAGGTTTGGTCAAAACAACTTGCACTCATATTCATTCACAGAACCCTAATTGACTCAGTGCAGACATATGACTGTATTATACTATTATGTAAGTATCATGTGGTGCTGCAAAGTACTTTTCTCAAACAGAAAATTGAAATTTGGGTGAGTTCATAAAGTTTATGAAATATTGACCCAATGAACAAGTAAACTAATAACGAAGCCTTTTTGTTGGATAGAAGTGTGATGTTCTTGTAGGTCAAATTGCTATTCGTACTTTGATCAAATAATTGACAATGTGTATTCTTATTCTCAGACTCAAGAAATACAGAGACTAAATGGAATATACAAGAGGCTACTAACCAATTCTAGCGTGACAATGATTGAAGGAGAGGGCAAAGTAGCTGGGCCCCATGAGGTTGAAGTGACGCAGCTTGACGGGTCAGTTCAGAAGTACACTGCAAAAAACATATTAATTGCTACTGGAAGTCGGGCCCAGCGTGTCAAAATTCCTGGCGAGGTTTATTTTGATTCTTCTTTATTTATTTTTTGTTTATAGTTTGGCGCTTGCAAAACCTCAAAATATCACATGCAATCCTGCGAATGGATACCTAACAACAGATGTCACATGTTGTTCTTCAATAAAACATTGAGGGCATTGGACATACTCTTCCTCAGGTCCCTCCATCAATGTTTCTTTCTAGATGAAGGAGGGGAAACTTATTAGTTTGGGTATTTTGCGAAGACACTACGAGAGTAGTCTAATTGATGCTACTTCATGTTTTGCTGGGTGTGCATGAATTCTTCTTGTTTTGTAGGCATATACTTGATATTTTTGAGGTTTTAAAGGGACACGATGAAACTTTTTATATCTGTAAATGTATTTGCAATGCTAGGATTGCTTTTGTTCTTTACATTATCTCATATTTGCATACTTCACACATGATAATGCTGCATTTTCTTAATAAACTTGTAATTATATTTGATTATGCTGTATATTTCCCGATATACCTATCCTACTCAATGAATTTAATTTCAACTTTATTACATTTGTAAATCTTTTTTTTAAATACCTAAACATTTGCAAATCTTTGTCAACCTTGCTTGATTTGGTTAATTGGAATTTTTTTTTGTCTAATCATAACTATGTTTGAGGCCTTCATAAGTACATATGTGCAATACTTATCTGCTTGACATTTGATCGAGAAGATGTTTCTCTTTCAAATCATTGCAATTGTGGATTTTGCATTGGCTATTGGTGCAAACCACAACAAAAACCTACAATAGTTTACCTTTTTTGCCTTGCCTCTATTTTCAGGAGCTGGCTATTACTTCGGATGAGGCCTTAAGCTTGGAAGATTTACCTAAACGTGCTGTAATACTTGGTGGAGGGTATGTTTTGCATAGTATACACATGAAGTTAATTAAAGTACACTTTTGCAATTTTTCAATTAACATTATTTAAGTTGCAACTCAAAATTTCAGATATATTGCTGTTGAATTCGCTTCAATTTGGCGAGGTATGGGTGCTACTGTTGATCTCTTTTACCGAAAGGAGCTTCCTTTAAGGTATGAATAGTACAATTTTTTTTTTTTTTGAGAAGGGGTGGGGGTTCAATTCAATGATAATTCCAGGCAATAGCTTTTTGTTGCTAAAATATCAATACTCATGGGATAATTGGGCGAATGATTTAAATCCTCCAAATACAAGTCAGTAATTTACACTATCTGACAGTAATTCTGAAGGTCCCAACATTTTTGGGCATTTGCAAATAGCACTAAGTTACTTGGATAATGCTAAGAAAAAAAGTTTATCTTAAGTTCAACTTTATCCCTAACTTCTATGTGTTCCCTTTTGGTGAATATCCCGTCTTTTTATTTGAGCAAGCTATGAGTCGAAATGGAATTAACTGGACAAGTTAAGAGCTACTAGTCTTTTTGGCTTGGCTTGACCTTTATTTAGTGTTTTCTATACCCAATATGATCAATGCAGTGTCATATGCAAATGTTATGAATTAAGTTTAATTTGCCAAAACCCACTAGATCTTGTTATATCGACCTATATTAACTGTTGAAACTTATGGTGCACAGAGGTTTTGATGATGAAATGAGAGCAGCTGTGACAAAAAACCTCGAGGGTAGGGGCATTAAACTACATCCTCAAAGCACTCTAACAGAGGTATGTTAAACGTCCTCCCTTCAATATCTATATTTTTATTGTACATTATGTTTCCTGATTCAAAGATAACAATGCCTTCTTTTTTTCTTTTTCTTTTTTTATATTAGTTGAGTAAGACAGACGAGGGAATAAGAGTAGTGACAGATCATGGAGATGAACTCATTGCTGATGTTGTATTGTTTGCTACAGGTAACATTTTATTTTTCTTTCTGGTATTGATTGATCTTTAGAAAGTGCCACAGAGTTTGGAAAAAGCTTGATGTTGTCTTTTGATATGTTAACATTTGGTGAGTACTGGTTTTGAGTCTGACCAGTTGATGATATTCCAGTCTTACTCGTTATTTTCTGATGTTGTGCTTACTTGATTGTGAGTTCTTCAGATAAACCTCTTTTTGTATTGTTAACCAGGATGATATTTGAATATTGCATGAATCACACCAAAATCTAAACTCATTTGTGTACAATTTTTGTTTGATTACAGGGAGAGCTCCTAACACAAAAAGGCTAAACTTAGAAGCTGTTGGTGTTGAGACTGATAGAACAGGAGCTATTAAGGTTTTCCTTTTTTCACCCCTGATGTTTCTTTATTTGTATTACTCATTTAATTCTCTATTTTGAAGTTTCATTTGATGAATTTAACGTGTAAATTTGAAGTGTATAACACAAAAATACCCATTATCATACTACATAGTTGTTATAAAATGAATTAAAAATGTGGTTTAAGTGACTTCAGCTTAATATATTAAATACATAGAATTGCTAACCCATACACCAAGAGCTAAAGAGCCAGTGTATATTTGCTCCAGTCTGACAAGTTTGGGGACAATGGTGCTCTCCCTGTTAGGTTTAAACCTTTTTTAGGTGTTTTCATGGTTTTATGATTTGAACTTGATGTTTGGTTCCATACCTGTGAACCACTTTGTCGAAGTACCAGATTAAGAAGAGCTAACAATTTGTAGCACCGAGCCTCACTGGAATTTACAAACTTTGTAAGAAATATGCAGTTGGCTTTTGTCTGTGAATAAAGGAAAGTATTTGTTTTGTTGTACTTAGGTTGATGAGTATTCTCGTACCAATGTACCAAGTATATGGGCTGTTGGTGATGTCACTAATCGAATGAATCTCACCCCTGTAGCCTTGATGGAGGGTACCTGTTTTTCTGTAAGTTACTAAGTTATCTTCTTTCTCTTTCTTGGTGTTGTTCCCAGACAATTGCAGGACCCAAAATTGTCCATATGTACCACTAAAGACCAAAAAATCTTCATGTAATTCTGCATAACAAAGCAAAAATATGCTCTTAAAAAATTGAATACTACTTGTAGTTTTGTCCTTTATTTCTCTAAATTTCCCCCCTTTTTTGCTCAAAACTGTCTTCTTTTCAGCTACCTATCATGCACATGACTTTCTCTTCCTTTTGAAATCTTGTAATTCAGCTGATTGAAATGCACAATTCTACTTGCACTATTTACAGAAAACTGTATTTGGAGGGGAGCCAACAAAACCTGATTATAAAGACATCCCTTGTGCTGTTTTTTGGTACGTTAATAAAAACCTTTCCTATTGCTTTGCATCTCATGTTACCAGAATTGAGTTGTGGAGCTTGAGCATGATATGTTATTGCATACTCCCTTCAATTAAGTAATTACTTAACCATGATAAACGGTATTTTGTTATACAACATATAAATATTTATTTGTAACTTTTGGTAAACAGCATTCCACCACTGTCAGTTGTCGGGCTGAGCGAACAACAGGCATTAGAGCAGGCCACAAGTGACGTGCTTATCTTCACTTCCAGTTTTACCCCTATGAAGAATACCATTTCTGGGTACTTGATTGTTTTTATATTCAATAGCAGGTTTCCTTGCTTTAATTTGATCGTCTTTAGGCCTGAAAAAATTACTATTTTGCAGTTAAGCACCATCAATAAATGAACTAGTTCATTTTATAGGTGACCTACTAAACTGTAACTTGGCTTAAGCATTGAAGTATCCGGGAAAGACTCAGGCTTTTGCACAGACAACAAAAGGAAATAAAAGTTAAACCAAAGGGTGATATTAGCACTATTCTATAATTGCCAATACCATTGTCTCACATCATTGGTTCAGTATTAGGGTTAGGCTTTCAAAAATGCAATATGTTTGCTTGTCACTTATTTATACTTTTCTCATGTAACTTTGTTACTACTGGGCTTAGGCGACAAGAGAAGACTGTAATGAAGCTGATTGTTGATTCTGCCACTGACCGTGTAATTGGTGCATCAATGTGTGGTCCTGATGCCCCTGAAATTATGCAGGTAAATTTTTTGTTATGTGGGCCCTACCGATGTATTTACATATGGAGTTCTTTAAAATAATGTGTTCATTACTTTGCTTGCATTACTAGTATTTATTGATAATGGCAGTAGTTATTGCCATTTACATTGAGCTATCTAAAAGATATTTACATAGTTTAAATCCTGGTTTACCATCTCTGAAAGGTCCTTTTGTTTCTATAGTAATAAATGTAATTCATGTATAAATGAAAGGCCTATGCGTCAGTGAAAAATTAATGAACCTTGCTATTTATTTAATAAGTACTTGCCATTTATTCTTTCACTTTTATTTATTTTTGGTTTTGGAAAAGGGTAGTAGCATCTAATGAACAACTGTGGGAAGTCCTGATATACGTTATTTCTTCTCTAATTCCAACTTATGTTCGTATAAACAGGGCATTGCAGTTGCGATGAAGTGTGGGGCCACTAAAAAGCAATTTGACAGCACTGTAAGTTCCGCTTGCTTTTGCAAATTTTCTAACGGAAAAGTAACCAAAGAATATGGAACAGAAGTATTTTCTAAGGAAACATGCTGTAAATTGTAAATATGTTACTGTTTTGAAAATTAATCATGTGCGGTAGTAAATTAGTTTGGAATGGATTTTAATTAATAGTCTTGATTGAGAGATCTATGTTTGGATTCACTGCACAACTGGGAAAAGTAGAACACCCTATTTTTTTTTTTTTTTTGGTCTTGTACCATAGAAAGTGATTGATTTATTAGTTCATGAGACACTTGTTCTCTACAACTTTTAACTGTGCAACTTCTCATGACAGGTTGGAATTCATCCCTCGGCAGCTGAAGAATTTGTGACCATGCGGACCTTAACCAGGCGTCTGACTGTTGAGCCTAAGATCTAAACTCAAGAAAGGTTCCATATCAGAAACAGTACATGATACACAGAATATTTTTTTTGTTTTGTTTGATTCATCAGGGGAGCTAGTAGTGTCACGAAAACTTGAAATTACACCTGCTACTTTTTTTATTATTTTACTTGGTTCCGTGCTTGATGTTAAATAAAATAAGTGCGGCCCATAGAAAATTATCTCTTTTAGTTTTTTAAACACTGAAATGTGGGTTGATTTTCATAGAGAAGCTTTGGATTCTGGTTTATGTGGTTTTGTTTTTGTTTTATTTTCCTATGTGAAACCATTCCAAGAAATGTACGACTAACTCGTTCGCAAGAAAATAATTACATATTTATATATTTTCTCTCCACCTTTTGTGGCCTTTCTTCGATATTCAAATCCTCCAAAAAATGTATTTTAATAAATCATACCTAGCCAAGCAAATGCATATACAAAAAATCAGTGAATAATAAAAGAAGTGAAGAACTTTTTGAAAATATCCTTTTCGAGTTGCTTAGTGTGAGATTATTTCTGGTGTCGTATTTAGGTCCGCATGAAATTATGTTGGCAAGTATGGCTGTATGGATGTCAATGGTTGTTTGGTGTGAGATTTTTACCTATCACAATTAATATACAACCGTACAGCTAATATTGGCAAATAATCAAGACTTAATATCACAGAATAACTGCATTTAGAGTGGAAAAAATGGCACGGCGGAGCCGGCTCTGTCACGGAACGGCATGTAATGATACACGGTACGCTTGTCAGTTACGTGTCGTGACTCGCGTGTCTTGTGCCGTGACCATTCGCGTGCCGTGACTATCTTTTGAAACTTTGGCACGGCACGGCACATGAAAGATTTAGTCACGGTACGGCACGACACGTAGTCACGCGAGTCACGTGTAATTAGAATCATTAGATATTGATTTAATGGTGAATCTTGAATAACTAACCTAAATTATGATTAAATGGTCATGCGAGTCACGCAAGTCACATATGGTCACGGCACGTTTAGGCATGGCGTGACTCACGTGGCGTGACAATTCGTGTGCTGTGACCACCCCTTGACATTTTGGTCACGGCACGTGAAAAATTAACTTGGTCACGGCACGGTACGGCACGAGACCAAAGTCACGGCATGGCACGGCATAGCACGGCACATTTTTTCCGGCTCTAACTGTATTAGTCGGTTGCATGTTATATATATTGTTATTGCCATATCCTGAAGTAACTGTTGGACAGGCGTAGGGCCATTGGGTGTCAGTTCTCAGTACCGTTCTTAAAATATTATCAATTTTAATAGCTGGTATATATAAATAATATATGAAGCAATCAAGCAATTTAATTGCTTTCCACAGAAGGATGTCTCTGCCTGGTAGGGATGAGACACAGGGAGATGGGTGCATGCAGCATGCCCATTCTAATGAATTATATGAACCCCAAATCTAATTAAATATTTTGTCACGGTGCAGGATTGAGATTTGGATTGAAAGTGCAGAATGTTATCATATTTAATTTGCCACTATATCAAAGTTGATTCTCGAATAAGCATAGACTTAGTTTTGCAAAACATTTAATCCGAAATTTATTGTTCCACCGTCATTTGCCAAGTTGGTCCTCTAACTAGAATGATTCATAATTATTTCCATGAAATATCTAGATACATAAAAAATTAGAACTAAATATCATTCAAGAGAGAGAGTAGTACTTTGGCATGTGCATTGCTGAAATAGTAAATTTCTAGTGGTCACTAATTACCAACCAACAACAGGTTTCTGGATGTATTCAATTATGCACAGTACTCGCAAATTAATTTATAAAACTTCAATTTAATTCTATGCTTCCAAATTGGGTTTTATTGGGACTATGCGAGCAATGCCCATTTCTCATGCCAAAGAGAAATAATGCCATTTGCCTCTTCTTTTGTCTGGATATATATATACATGAAGAGGGCTCAAATGCTCCATTGCTTCATATCTCAATTCTACTCAATATTTTTATTTTCAATTTTAAAGTTTAAATAGACGATCCGAACCACTCAACCTGATATCCATGTTAAAATATGATTGGAGACTAATTTTATATTTTTGGAAATTTTTTACTATTTTGAAAATAGGTACAAAATCAGTGTTTTAGATGGTCCACAATTTTGTGAAAAATAGTGATTTGTACCTATCTTAAAAAATAGAATTTTTTTCCAAAAATATAAAATTTGGTCTCCAATCATATTTTAACGGGATATCATGTTGAGCGGTTCGGATCGGCTGTTTGAACTTTGAAATTGAAGATAAAGATATTGGGTTACGATTGAGGACATGAAGCAATGGGGCATTTGTGCCTCCTCTATATACAAACGCTCCGGCTACCTTTTTAACCTTAGCTTTTCAGTCTAAGGGCATGTTCGTAACATGAATTTTTGTGGGAATAGGAATTTTTGAAATGGGAATGAGAATATCAATTTGTGAATTCCCAAGGTCTTTTAACCTATGAGGAAAAATTTAAAATGTAGGTGTTCGGCAAATACATATGAATGTGTTAGAAATTGGTCCTTATCTTTACAAATTTCTTTGTAGAATATATAATGCTAAACTCAAAATATATGAAGTGTCTTGATACTAATGATGATTCAAATTATATTGTTGTACATATCAGATTAAAACTAGCTTAATAAATTAGAATTAAGTGATGTTAATTTAATTATGCTTGTAATTAATTTCTTATATTATTAGATGGTTTGGTCAATTACTAATCATTTCCTATTGTGATTTTCCATTTAATAATTTCTTTTATTTATTAAATGTTTTAATTAATTTGATTTTTTCCGTTTAATTAATTCCTTTTTTTCTAACATCATTAAAAACTACCAAGCTTATTAGACGTCAAATATTCATAGTAGCCGGTTTGTGTTTGTAAGTTGTTAAAAAAAATGGAAAAAAGAAGAAAGTCGAGCAAGCTCAGCGTTTGGGAAAAAAAAAACGGAGGTTCAAGAAGAAGTTTTTTCCCCTACAAATATATGTAAGAGAATGGGAATATAACCTAGTTGATATGGAAATATAAATAAAAACTGAGGTCCTAACAGTTCATGTAGTACAAATACCTATAAAGTTTATTTTTACCCAAAAATTCCCATGGGTAGCATGGCTACCGACATGCCCTAAGTGTTAACATATGGCCCTCTAACACTTATTGATTATACTTTAATTGACAATTTATATCCATTCAACATCATTTACTTCAATTAGTGATGCAATTACATACAAAAAAAATTAAATTTTCGAATTTATTAGTATTAATAAAATGATAAAAAAAAATATTTTAAATTAATTTTATTGCATGTATTATTATATAGACCGTGATCATCCATTATCAAAATTCGAAATTGATTCTAAACACTATAATTCTAGAATGAATTCCGAGGATAATGACCAAATTGTGGACCTCGTTGTCCGAAATTTGAATTTCAACCAACTAAATCTAAAAGAGCATAAAAAAAAATTAAAATAATGATTTGACTTGAACAATTTAAAATCAAATATATATATAATTGAAACCTGAAAAAAATATTAAGTGCTTATATCATAGGTAGAGGATGCACAAGCAACTCCTCTAATCCGATTATTATTAATTGGATAGAAATACAAGACAGAATCCAACAAATCCCACAAGTGTAAACCTCTAATCATAGGAAAAGAATCGTTTCTAGCTAGGGGTGACAAAAAAACTCGTAGCTCATGGCTCGGTCGTGACTCGCATCTGACTTGCTCGCTAATAACTTGTTCGTTATCAGACCGAGCTGTTAACGAGCCAGCTCGCCACTAGCTCAGTTTAGAATTAATGATTTCAAGCTGGGCCTAGCTTGCTCGCCAGCTCGTGAGCTAGCTCGGCTAGGCATCAATTTGTGAATTTGTATGATTTTGTGTGTATTTTACTGTCCAGCTCGGTTCAGCTCTATTCAAAAAGTTTGTAGAATTTATTTCTTCTTAAAACAAGATCCAGCCAAACCTAGCAAGCCAGCTCGTCAGCTCACGAGCTAGCTTGTCACGATTTCAAGCTGAAGTTTTAGCTCGGATGCCCTAGGTCCAGCTCACTCGACTATAGCTCGGTCCAGAATTAACAAGCTGAGCTAGAGCCTAGCTCGGACCGAGCTAGCTCGTTGCCACCCTATTTCTAGCGGTCAATAATACAATTTTTGAAATTTATTTGGCTATCTAGTATTTAAAAAAAATTAATATTATAATTTTTAATAATTTGACAATATGCATGAATTCCGCAAATATGAGTGATTAAGTGAACTAATTAAGTATATTTGTCTTTGAGAAAAGCATAGAAATAGAAACATATTTTGAAAATATAAGAATAAGACATAATTTTATAATTTATTAAATCTTAAGTAATTTTTATAATTTTTTCTGTGAACAGTATAGAAATAAAAACATATTTTTGAAAATAAAATGGAGGGACAATTGTCCTTCTTAGACTTTTGTGATTCTGCTATTGATAATTATGGCCAATCTAAATTATTTTATTTAAAACACCATAACCAATCCACATGGCATGCGTTGTCAGGCGTCAATTCATTAATTAATGCACCAGCCTCATTATCTGACCGAGTTTGTATAACCTTTGCTGTCGCCATTGAATACCTTGTGTAATTACACAATTTGTTTGATTTATTTCGTCATTGGCTATTAGGCCGATATTTTTATTAAAACCCCCAAAAAAAAACAAATTATCAAATCTGCTCCCATCCCAAACTTATTTTTATTTCTACCCCAACCGCCCGTGCGCTTTGCGGTCCACTTTTCCCACCTGACCGCCCAGGGGCTGGGCGGTCCACTATTAATTTTTTTTTATAAGCGGTCCGCTGGGAGCAGACCGCTCTATCTCTCTCTCTTTGTCTCTGC